>WNWK01000125.1:415000-480000 GCA_009830355.1 Cherax destructor
CTGTACTCCCTATTTATTACTCTCATCTACTGTCCTGCTCTCTAATGCTAGTTTCCCTTCCCCTTCAATAATTTACCTTCCCCCCTTTAACGTTGGTTCCTCCTTCCCTCCAAGGCTAGTTTTCCCTTCTCTCTCCTCCCTGTTTCACCATTTTCCCTACTGATTCTTTCGTATCTTATGTAAATGAGTTTATTTACGGTGTTTACAGTATATAGCGGGTGCAATAAGCGGGTGACTGGTGCAGTTAGCGAGTGCCTACTGAAACAGTTATTTATTCTGCTTGCGTTTTATTAAACCATGATCACACTTATCGAAAGATTTTGCAACGTCTGTGTATATAACACCTGCAGTTTGTCTTCCAGTGTATCTAAAACAGCGTTGTGGTGGTCCAGTGGTTGCGAGAGGCAGGAGCGACCTGCTCTAAACCCATGCTGCCCTGGGTTGTGCAACTGTTTTGAATCTATGTAGATAGCGATCGTGATTCTTAAAACCGCTCTCAAAGATTTTGCTAATGGGGGACGTTAATGCCATCTGTTCTTTGTTATTGCTTTGATGCCACCTTGTGGAGTAGGGCTATATCCGTTGTTTTAAGCGGCGGTGGGATGACCTCCATGTCTAGGCTCCCTTTCCACAGAATATGGAACTTCAACTACGTTATTTGTGGTGTTAAGTAACTGTGCACATGAGCTGCTCCTTGGCATGCAGTGACCCCTCAAACCCTTGTTGATTATTCTTTCAGTCGCATCTAATTAAATTGTGCCCAGGTATGCATAATTTGCTGTCAAAGTGGTCTTTTATGTGGGTCTATATGAACGTTGTAAACAGTCAGCGGGTAGCGGGTGCATTCAGGTGTTGGCGGACACATTTAGCGGGTGTGGTGGGTGAGTTGAGGTCCTTCAGTGGTGGGTGGGTAGTTGGGTGGGGGCGGCTCACTCTCACAATGGCCACACGCCCTCACTGTCAATTTAGCTTCATCAACAAGGTCCGATAACAGTGTTGAACACGCTTAACTGTTCCTTATGGCAGTGGAGGGAGTTCAGTGGTGCGCTTAGCCAGCGAGACCTGGACGTGCGCTGAATTCTCATCAGATTTCCCCTTTCTCTCTTTTTTGTAATCGTAAATTTGGTGTGTGTGTGTGTGTGTGTGAGCTAGTGAGTGAGTGAGTAAAGTTATCAGGTTGAGTTAATAGTTAATCGGGTGTTACCGGGTACTGTGTCAGCAACAGCGATTTTTTTGCAGTGGACACATGGGTTTCAACTGTATACCAAGCCCACCTGCATGCGTTCCCACGTTCCCACGTGGAAGTTCTTGCCCACGTTCCCACGGGGAGGTGCGTGCCCACGTTCCCACGGGGAGGTGCGTGCCCACGTTCCCACGGGGAGGTGCGTGCCCACGTTCCCACGGGGAGGTGCGTGCCCACGTTCCCACGGGGAGGTGCGTGCCCACGTTCCCACGGGGAGGTGCGTGCCCACGTTCCCACAGTCTTCCGGTGTGAAATTACACACAATTGATTCCTCCAATATTGACAATCTCAGTATTTACCTCTAGTTGATACTGTGTGTGTGTGTGTGTGTACTCACCTATTTGTGGTTGCAGAGGTCGAGTCATAGCTCCTGGCTCGTGTGTGTGTGTGTGTGTGTTTATACATACATAACCTAATTCCTATACCAGATTTTCTCTTTTTTCCATTACAAGCAATGCCACTAAATAACCTTGTGGCTAGTATCATGCCTACTCCTTAAACTATGTACAGAATTTGCCTCCACCACTAACTCCCAGCATACAGAAGATAAACTTAAACATGTGAATCATCTGTGTCTTTCTCCAGCTCAGAGCTTCACCAGCTAGCAGTGTTATTCCTACCGTACATCTGTTTTTTGTCGTTCTGTTCTCAGCACTCGTGTATGGGCGCCATGGGCACGGAAACATGGGTACGAGGCCATGAGCACAACCAGAAAAGGCTGTCAGCATGCGTGGTCCAAGACTCTGAAGCTGCTGCTACCAGCAGATGCCGGAAATATGGCCGGAACAAGTATGGAAATAAGTCTTCAGGGGGAAACTGGTTCACAACCTTCGGCTGTGATGGATATGTAATCCAGCGAGCCGCTAACAGCAATAGCCTGGTTAAACAGGAAGTATCGCAAGTGATGACTTCAAGGTTCGTATGTGAAGAGAAAAGACAATCGCCGACGAGCAACTTTATATTGGGACGACGTTTATCTGCGTCAAGTGAAACGTTCAGTAGTGTGTCTTTAGTATTGTCGCCTCTACAACATTAGCGTACAAGGGCTGTGATGGTGGCGGCGGTAACTGCGGCTGCGGCAGCGGTAACTGCGGCTGCGGCAGCGGTAACTGCTGTTGCCGACGCTGCCGCCGCCTCCGATGTTTGCAGTTTTATTTTTGTCCTTGTGATACCATCTGCGTTAGTCTCTTTGTTATAGTTAATTATATTGACCTGTGGTTGATTATATTCTGGCTTGCTGTGTCTTTCTCTTCATGTGCACAGTTGTAGATCTGTTTGTACACGTTCGTATGTACGTGTACACACGCTTCTAGATTAATGTATATACGTCCATGTGGGTACACACTTCTATATCAGTGTGTACACGCCTGTTATGCCTGGCCGTATTTGGTACCGAGCCCAGGGGTAACCAAAACACCAGCTTGCATTGGTGTGTGTTGATTAGGCCGTTCTTTGTGTGTGTGTGTGTGTGTGTGTGTGTGTGTGTGTGTGTGTGTGTGTGTGTGTGTGTGTGTGCGCGCGCGCGCGCTCGCGCTCGCTCGCGTGCACGTGGGTTTAAGTAAAGGGCGGTTTTGTCATGTAACTTACTCATTCATTGATGTAATTACACCATAATAGAATATTATTAGCGTGACATAATAACTGCATCGAAACTGCTCAGGTATTGTAATTCATCTGATTTACTGTGTTTTAAACTTGTATTTTATGATGTACTTGTGGGCTGGTGTTGGGGTGACTGGTACACAACTCCCTCTCTATCATCCCAGATGACTTCCTGGACAACTCCCCTTTAGATAATGTGCTTAGTAAGACATGTGTCAACACTAAGGTATCTTTATTGACGAAAGGTTTTATTACACAATAGGCTACGATAATGGTAGTTGAATACAGAGGCGATTACAATCCTGGAGTCAATAGAAGCTAAGAGGTGGTCAGTCCCTCAGCCTTGAAGGCGACCAGTCTCTTTCTCTCTCTCTCTCTCTCTCTCTCTTGATAGTGTGTTGGAAATGACCTCTTTCACCTACACATAAACACTGTCTATCTGGAATATCTCTTTTTTTATGCTGGCCAACGAGTCGAGTAATTAATAAATTTCAGTGATCGCCGGTGTCATTTAGGATCTCTGCCTACGTGTAGAGCTGGGAACATAGGTTCGAATCCTTTGCTATAATATATATATATATATATATATATATATATATATATATATATATATATATTTATATATATTAGTAGGGTTAATTGATTTTTCTGCCATATATTTTTTCTTCCCTTTTTATTTAAATAAATTTAACAATTTCTTTTGCTAGTGATTTTTAATA
Source organism: Cherax destructor (assembly GCA_009830355.1). Classification (NCBI taxonomy): domain Eukaryota; kingdom Metazoa; phylum Arthropoda; class Malacostraca; order Decapoda; family Parastacidae; genus Cherax; species Cherax destructor. The sequence continues at coordinate 418,565 of WNWK01000125.1, forward strand.
ATGTATATGTTGGTGCTATAATATAGTCCTAATTAACGTAACTCTAGCCTTATGCACTATAACTCCCGTGTGCACACACATTAATCAGTGTACACAGCTGTATGAATGGACACGTGCCTCTAGCTGTACAGGGCCGTTCAGTGGCCCCTGCCACCGCACAGCAGTCATACTGCCAGCCAGGTTTATTTAACGCGTTCATAACTTGACGGGCTGGGGACATTCCTCACTTGAACGTAGCTGTTCTGTTGCTGTTGTTGCTGCTGCTGTTGTCCCTTTCCTTTTGCTACCATTACTGTTGTTACTGCTGCAGCTGCTGATGCTACCTTTACTATTACTGCTACTGCTTCTACCTCTACTACTACTGCTGCTTCTACCTCTACTACTGCTGCTACCTCTACTACTACTGCTGCTGCTGCTACCTCTACTACTACTGCTGCTTCTACCTCTACTGCTGCTGCTACCTCTACAACTACTGCTGCTGCTGCTACCTCTACTACTACTGCTGCTTCTACCTCTACTGCTGCTGCTACCTCTACTACTACTGCTGCTGCTGCTACCTCTACTACTGCTACTGCTGTTTCTACCTCTACTACTGCTACTGCTGTTTCTACCTCTACTACTACTGCTGCTGCTGATGTTCCCGTCGCTTCTGTTGATTTTTACCGTTGTTGCTGCTGCTGTTACCGCTATTATTTCTGATGCTGTTGTCGTTGTCGCTTCTTTTGGCTTTTGCTGTGGCGTTGTCACTGCTGATGCTGTTGTTTCTCCTGTCACTTCTGTTGGTTACTGTGGCAGCTGAGGAGCCTGGCCTGGGGCTGGCCAGTTTCCCCGGGTGGTACTGGGTGGGGGTCGTTGCGTCTCCCCCGGGGGCAGGTATCCCCGTGTGGTCGGGGGGGGGGGCCCCCCAGCCAAGAGCAGTACATCCACTGCGCAGTCAACATGCAGATCACCACTACTCAGAAACCACTCCATCTATCATGCTAACCAACGCTATGCGGCTCGGTTTAGCCCTGGCTCTTTCCCTTCACCTTATTAAAAAATCCTCTCACCTACTATTCTTCATCTATCAAATCTCCTTTTTCACCCTTATGGGTCTTACCTGAGAGTACTATTCGATTCGATTCAGTTCAAAGAGATCGTTGGTTTCCCTAGGGGTCCAGCGGGGTCGTTCCGTCTTCCCAGGGGTCCAGGGGGTGTCGTTGCGTCTCTCCCGGGGGTGAAAGGGTAAGCAAGGCTAGGATCGAGCCTTTATTTACACTGTGTTTACATGTGTTAATCTGGGCCTAGGCGTGAGGCTCACACCTGTGGCCGACTTTCAGCAGTGGCGGTTGAGGTGCGGCGGAGACAACGAAGACTGTCTGAAGTGCGGCGGCGACAACGAAGATTGCGTCTGAGGTGCGGCGGAGACAACGAAGACTGAGGTGCGGCGGAGACAACGAAGACTGAGGTGCGGCGGAGACAACGAAGACTGCGTCTGAGGTGCTGGAACGACAGTGACGACTTAATGGAAGGTTATGCGGCGGTGGCGACGACGACAGGGTATGACGCGGGATATTTGGATATCTGATGGATGGTTTCTGCGGGGGTCAACGCCCCTGTGGCCCGGTCTCAGACCAGGCCAGGGAGGGGGAGACTATGAATATCTGTTATTCTGTTGTTTCCAAGAGACTGAACTGTGTGTGTGTGTGTGTGTGTGTGTGTATGTGTGTGTGTGTATGCGCTGTGGTAATAGGCAATACACAGAAGTAATTACCACACAAGTGTTTGTTTTTCATTATTGCCTACGCCGCCGCTGCCACAAAAAACCGCCGCGCCCACAAAACAATAGTAAAATCTGCCTAATAAATAGAACTGTACGAGGCTTTAGGGCGCGCCGGGCAAGATGGCCGCTGCGCCACCAGCGCACAAGGTCGGAAATGGCCTGCCGGGACACATGTGGTTAAGGTTTGTAATGCTGAAAATCGATTTAACGCATCGTTACCACAATTAATTAAATATAAACATTCTAATTTTACGCTGATGTTACACAAACGTCATATACACTAGAGTGGGGTCACGGGAGAGTAGGTCCTGTGTGCCCCGGACACACGGAACAAAATGCCCTGCTTTTCTCTCGTCTATGGAACACGATGCTTGAAATTACGCTTTGCATAATAATTCATCCCCACTATTGTAATTAAAATTGCTACGGTGTAGTACTTTATAGCCGACACGGGACCAACTAGTGCGCGTGTGCAAGCCAACATGCGTGAGCCGGCGCCACCACGCTCGCTCACGCACGTTCGTGTGCCTCTCTCCCTTTTTTTTGTTTTCCTAAGCTTATCCGCGTCCGTATTTACTTCCCTACCACGTATTTATGAAGACACAATCACGCTTTTTTTTTCATCCCCCCCCTCTCTCTCTTTCACCCCCAGCCCTTCCATTTCCACACGCACGCAGAAATACTGGTAAGTAGTCTCTGTGTCTCTGTCTCTCTCTCTCTCTGTCTGTGTCTCTCTCTCTCTCTGTCTGTCTGTCTGTCTGTCTGTTTGTCTTCTCTCTCTCTCTCTCTCTCTCTCTCTCTCTCTCTCTCTCTCTCTCTCTCTCTCTCTCTCTCTTCTCTCTCACGCACTCTAGCAAGTGATGTACCGGAGAAAATTCAGTCCTTAGAGTAGAGGCAGCAGGGAGTCGATGGCTTTCTCAGAACTGTATGGAAGCAGAAAAAAGGAAGTACTAGAACATGAAAAAGTGCAAGAGGCGAAGGACAGAGGAGAACTTAAGCTGGCAAGAAAGGAAGTAGAGAGTCTCTTTGGAGAACTATGTCACATAGAGTAAAAGCTGAACCAACCTTGTTCCATGGCCACACGTAAACAAATGATTACGGGGTCATCAGATCAGAGGAGGGGGATGGAAATACCGGAGAGGAAGACAAAAGAAGTATACGAGTAAGTAAACAGCAGGTTTCAGGCAGTGGTCTCTTGAGAGAACACAAGAAACATTTCTGGAAGACTGAGAGTGAAAAACAAGAGAGACTGGTACCACCACCACAAGAGGAGAGAGGTGAAGAAGCTACTAAGCGAACTGGACACCAGGAAGACAAGGGAACCTGACGCTCGATCATCATCGATTCTGGGAGAAGATGCAGAGGAACTGCGCGTTCTCCTGGAAATAATTTAAAAGTCATTAGAAATCGGACAGTTACCGGAGTGTTCGAAAAACTGCGAACGTCGTACTAATGTTCAGCGAGGGAGTGATGCGTGTACTAATTTACAACAGAGGAGTAATGTAGGTACTAGCGTTCAACATAGGAGTCATGCAGGTACTAGTATTCAACAGAGGAGTCATGCAGGTACTAGTTTTCAACAGAGTCATGCAGGTACTAGTGTTCAACAGAGGAGCCATGCAGGTACTAGTGTTTAACAGAGGAGCCATGCAGGTACTAGTCTACAACAGAGGAGCCATGCAAGTATTAAGTTTCAAAAAAGTAGTCATGCAGGAAGCTCTAAACAACGGGCCGGGGCAGCTGAGCTGTATACTGTAAAAAGTACAAGAGAAAATAATCGAGGAGGAGAGTGGTAAAACGCTGCTGCGCTGGGAGGTTCTTAAACGATCACCAGAACAGGTTTAGAAGCAGGAAATCTTGTCCCCTAAAACTACCACATCTGTATGACACAGCAATTTAAATTATGCAGGAGAGGAACGGATTGATGGATTCTGTTTTCCTGGGCCATGGAAAAGGGTTCCGTACCGTTCCACACCAGAGGCACATCCATAATTTTGAGAATTAATTTGTTGTATTAGGAAGTTAATTACAGTGAGTCAAGGAATACCTTAGGGTTCACAGTGATGGTAAGAGAAGAACTGTCTGATTGTATAAATTAACGAGCAGGTTCCACAAGGATCGTTTCTAGAAACGCTGTTCTTTATATATGTATATATATATCGTGCCGAATAGGTAAAACGTGCGATTATGGCTTAAATAGCAACGCTCTTCTTGCCGAATAAGGCAAACGAGAATTTGTGTATGCAATAATTTCGCAAAAATCATTCTGAACCTAACGAAAAAAATGTATTTCATTGTGTTTGTTTATTATTAAATTATTGTAAACTTATCTAAAGTATATTTAGTCGGATTAGGTTAAATTAAATTTCGCTTGTTATAATAAGGTTAGGTAAGTTTTCTAAGGTTCTTTTGGTGTAAAATTATTAATTTTTACATTAACATAAATAAAAAAAAATATCTTTAAAGAAAAGACTTAATTTTAAATGAGTTCTTGCTAATTGACCAGTTTTACCTATTCGGCATATATATATATATATATATATATATATATATATATATATATATATATATATATATATGTGTGTGTGTGTGTGTGTGTGTGTGTGTGTGTGTGTGTGTGTGTGTGTGTGTGTGTGTGTGTTAGTTAGTTACCATTTTGTCCTAGGCACATGTCAATTAGACACTAGGCCTGTTGTATATATGTGTGTGTGTGTGTATGTGTATGTAAGGAAACACTTCGAAATGTTTCTGCCCCACTGTGTGTGTGTGTGTGTGTGTGTGTGTGTGTGTGTTTGTGTGTGTGAATAAAGTTGTTGAGACATAATATTATTAGAGAGGGAGAACACCAGAAGACCTAAATAGAGGTGAAGGGGTACGTACACACACACACACACATGAGTCAAAGGGATGTTAGGAAGCATTTCTTCAGCCACAAAGTAGTCAGGAAGTGGAATAGTCTAGAGAAAGATATAGTGGAGGCAGGAACCATACATAGTTTTAAGACAAGGTATGATAAAGCTCATGGAGCAGGGAGAGCAGAGACCCAGTAGCGGACAGCGAAGAGGCGGGGCCAGGAGCTGAGTATCGACCCCTGCAACCACAATTAGGTGAGTACACACACACACACACACACACACACACACTTGGCTTCTTGAATTTAACCCCAGTAAATGTAGAATTTTGATCATGCGTGGGAAAAAATAAGGAGACCAAGCTGTGAATACATCCCAGGATGACGACGATCACGAAGATTTAGGAATGAGTACAATACCAAGAACACCAACAGAATTACTCTGGCGACTTACGAGACTGTCAAGTCTAAGGTTAAATAAAAAAAAAAGGAGGCACAATACCGTGACTGGAACAATACACAAATAGTCCAAATGGTCCAAGTCGGACCGAAACGTCGTCGTAAGGTCCTCTCTTCTATGTGCGGGTTATTTGTGTATAAGTCTAAGGTTCTTAAGACAATAACCACCTCCCACACATGGTATGGAAAGTTTACTTTTATTAATAAACATAAATAAAATTTATGTTAAAGCGACCAATACATGACAACATAAGGAGGAACACTGCAGCAGGCCTACTGGCCCATACTTGGCAAGTCCTTCTCAAACCCACTAACAAAAACGTTCACCCAACCTATTATTAAAGAAAGATTTTCATTGTTACCGGGTTATTAAGTCCCAATTTAATAATTTATTTTCTTAATGTAAACTTTGGATGACCGAATAACTAAAAAAAAAAAGACATGATCATGACATACAAAATATTCAGAGGCTGGAGAGAGAGACAGAGGCTCATAAATGTTAGTTGAAAACGAGAATGTGCCGCAGAAAGGTCAGGAAATTCATTAACTTCAAGATGGAAAGGAAGATGTGTGATGAAGTGAGCTCAGTAAGTGGTTCAAGTGAGCTCAGTAAGTGGTTCAAGTGAGCTCAGTAAGTGGTTCAAGTGAACTCAGTAAGTGCAAGTGAACTCATAAGTGGTTTCAGTTACAGGTCTGATAGTGCCCAGGAGACGAGGAATCTGTAAAACAGGTCGAAAACGATGAAGTAGTGGGGGCCAGGAGCTGTGAATTGAAAGAAGCTCGCGCGCACAGGCGAGGCCAGGAGCTAAGACTCGACCCCTGCAGCCAAACATGAGTATACTCACACGTTATAAATACTCCCATACACACCCACACATGACACACACACACACACATATACAATGACACGCACAGATGACACACGCACACATGACACAAACACACATGACACACACACACACACACACACACACACGACACACACACACAAAAACTAACAAACTAGTCACACACACCAACACACACAACACTACTCACAGCAACACACACACACTAGTTACAAACACACACTACTCACAAACAAGGGTCATACTTACATGCTACCACTGTTCAGAATTTAATTACTCTGAACTATTTCCACGAGGCACTTCGGGGATTTTTGGCTTAATTGCCTATTACGCGTATAGTCATGCGAGAGACTAATTATTTGCTACATAATTGAACGCTTGACACCCACCGCGTTCATACATGCATACTATTTTTAATTTAATATACTTAATTGGACGTTTGCCGCTACTCTGCATACAATAAGTGCTTTTTGTATACCCGTTTCAGCCTAGCCTATTTCACTCTTATGCCGAGTAAAGGCGTAGGATATGCCACTCTGGGCTCTGCGAGGGGCGGTAATAAGGGCTACCCCCAGTTACCTCGCTAACAAGGGCTTAGATACCACTATTTATCGGGCGTGTTCATTATATCTTCCCTCTGATTATGTTAATTAGCCTCGTGCTGAAGAAAGGATGGCGGTTCCCCCTCCAATTAATGTATTTATTATTGGCTCCCTCGTTCATTTTGATTAAAGATAATATATTTATATGTATAATTTGTTTAGCATATTTTTAGTTAAGCAGTCTATGTCTTTTACAACAAAAAATTAAATGTTTTAATTTTTTTTTTGTTCTTGGGGGAGGAAAATATTTTTGTTCTTGTGGGTGAAGGGAAAAAAAACATTATCTGTCGTTCTTGCGAGGAGGAAAATTTTTTTTTTTGTAGAGGGGAAAAAACGATGTTTTTGTGGAGGAATTTTTTTTTGTTTTCTGTGAGAAGAAAAAAAGATACCTGTTTTTTTTTTGTTCTTATGGGAGAGGAAAAACAAAGATTCTATTGCTGGGGGGAGGGGTGATCACGATGTGTTCCCGATATTAATATTGATCAAGCAGGCTGTGCCTAGCAGAACACGACATTGGGTGAGTGTTTAAGGTAAGATTTTGTTTGGATTTTTAACCCCGGAGGGTTAGCCACCCAGGATCCTCAGTCTTGTCCCCCAGGATGCGACCCACACCAGTCGACTAACACCCAGGTACCTACTTGCTTGCAAGGTGAATGGGACAGCAGCTGTAAGGAAACACGCCCAATGTTTCCACCCTTGCCGGGAATCGAACCACGGATACTCAGCGTGTGAAGCGAGAGCTTTGCCTACCAAGCTACGACCCTTTATTTTACAGCAGTGAGCAACATCATGCTTCAGGTGTGGAGCTAGAGCTAGCAACTCTACACCTCGTGCAGTGGTTGCAAGTTCCGCTGAGAGAATAAGTTGATCCAACGCTGGGACTGACGCGTAGGTCAGATTTCGCGGTGTTTCTCAATGACTGACGAAATCGTAATGACACGAGTGTAAACTGGTCATGGGAGTGAGTGTGGGTCGACCCTCCCATGGCAAAGTGACAGGAGTGTGGGTCGACCCTTCCATGGCAAAGTGACAGGAGTGTGGGTCGACCCTCCCATGGCAAAGTGACAGGAGTGAGGGTCGACCCTCCCATGGCAAACGCTCTGTCCTGCTGTAGTGTCACTCTGGTAGTGGTAGTCTGTGAGAGGACATTCTTTGTATTAAGAAAATGGGTACATGAGCATTGTGTGAGAATCCAATTATATAAAGTTATAACTATGACCATAATTTTTAAAAGGGGTGGACCGGTAAGCCAGCGGAAGGCCTCGGCCAGATGACCAACGGTAAGTCATCATATAAATATGACCCGCGTCAGGAAACACTTGTCCTGTTTCCTGACGAACCTTACCTAACCAATTCATTGTAAGAGTTGCGTTAAAATAATATACTGTGCAAAACTTGCAGGATGATGTATCCTCATTTGAAGACTTTTCGCCAACTAGTTACTTTTTCCATTCAATACAGAGATGATGAATTAAGACACTTGTGCAACACTTGGGTATCTTTTTTATGGAAACATTTCGCCAACCAGTGGCTTCCTCAGTCTAATACAGAGAAGAATGGTTGAAGATCGGAAGGCGTTTGAGGTAATCAGTCCCGTATCCTGGAGTCGATGTGATCAGTCTACCAATCAAGATTAGACTGATCACATCGAATCCAGGCTGAGGGACTGATTACTTCAAATACTCATCTTCAACCATTCTTCTCTGTGCTGGACTGAGGAAGCTACTGTTTGGAGAAACGTTTCCTCCCGAAAAGACCAAAGTGTTGCACTAGTGTCTAATTCATCATCCTGTCTGTTCTCTGAATCATTTATCTACAATACAAAGATGAAATGAGAAGACAATAGAAGATAAGGCAAGCAGTCTCTCAGCCTTGCATAACGCTACACAGAAGACAGTGAAATGCGAGGTATCGCAGGCTAGCTACGATTCTCTGTCATATTTAGTCATACAGTATGGCTTCTGTACTAGAGGTAATGTGATCTAATAGCTTGAGCTCAACAGGGCTGAGGCTGTGTGGCTGGCCGTTATAAAATTACCGTCTGTGTTTTAATACAATGATAAGATAGTAGGGCGATGAGGGCATCGTCAGTATAGTTGGTGAGGCAGCTACGTAGTTCTTGCTCCGGCAGGGGTACACTTTCTGAGGAGCATTCTCATGATAGAGGAACGGGGGAGAAGGTTTACGCACAGCACATCAAAAAATACACTTATGAAAAGGAAGTTAAGACTAAGTTTCGGTTCGCTCTGGACCACTGTCAGGACGGATCGAAACGTCGTTTTAATTTTTTTTTCGTAAGTGTTGTCTCAGATTTGTTCCAGCCACAACATTGTGTATTGCATTCTTGAGATTACGTATATGCGACTCGTAGCATTATTATTATTCATAAGGAATCACTAAACATGTCAGGATTCACGTTGGTGACGGTGATGGACTGGAACACCGCTGATGACATGACTTAATGTTAAATTAGACACATATGCAACACTTGGGTATCTTTATTGAGGAAACGTTTCGCCACACAGTGGCTTCATCAGTCCAATACAAAGTAGAAAGGTGTAAGGAGAGGAGGAGTTTGAGGTTATCAGTCCCTCGGCCTGGAGTCGATGTGTTCAGTCCATCAATCTTGATGTGTTAGTTAGTTACCATTTTGTCCTAGGCACATGTCGATTAGACACTAGGCCTGTTGTATGTATGTATGTGTGTGTGTGTGTGTAAGGAAACACTTCGAAATGTTTCCGCCCCGCCGGGAATAGAACCCGGGCCCTCCGTGCGTGAAGCAAGAGCTTTACCACCAGGCCACCGGGGCGTGTGTGTGTGTGTGTGTGTGTGTGTGTGTGTTGTGTGTGTGTGTGTGTGTGTGTGTGTGTGTGTGTGTGTGTGTGACGAATACGACATTCGTGTATCTTTATTGATGGGAAGTTTGCCTGCGCAGTATTCTTTTTCAATCAAATACAAATTAACAATGAAAGAACCGGAGAAGTGATTTAAAAGTGCTTAATCCCTTAACCTTGTTAAGTGTTCAGTCCCATATTCTTGATCTCTCACAAGCAGAGGAATAAGGATGGGCAGTTATATACTTAAGCAAGAGGAGAGGTACAGCAGCTGTAGACAGTATCACGCTGTTGGAAATATGTCAGGTCCACAAGTTGGGCCTAAGGTTAGCAATATATTTGTAGATAGTGTCCTTTGCATCAGGAATCTACAGTGTTGCTGTGTCAGACAAGAATTATTACATTAATGATACTTGCCGCGCAGGCGAAACGTCTCGTGAGTAAAGATACCCAGCTTTTATGCATGTTTTTTCATCAACCTCTCAGTAATACTGTAATACACAAATAACCCATACATACGAGAACGAAACTATTTACACTACTACTACTATCACTACTACTACTATCACTACCACTACTACTATCACTACCACTACTACTGCTATCCCTACCACTACTACTATCACTACCACTACTACTACTATTACTACCACTACTATCACTACCACTACTACTATCCCTACCACTACTACTACTATCACTACTACTGCTATCACTACAACCCTCCTCTCGTTTTACTGTTCCAGACCTCGCCCTCCTCTCGTATGTATACTGGCTCCCTTCCCTTCTCCCATGTGTGACACTAGTTAATAAATGATCCAGGTCGGACCGAAACGTCGTCTTAAGTTTCGCTCTCCCATGTGTATTGTTCAAGTCATAGTACTGTGCCTTTTTATTCTATTACTGTAATAATAGCACAGTTTGTTTTGGGGGAAATATTACACGCAACAAATGCATAAACAATAATTGTCTTTTAGTTTAAGTTTCACGGAGGCCGGGAGTGTACTAAGGACACGTTTAAATAAATTTGTTATTTAAATTTATGTTGTAGTTGAATCTGCCCAAACTGCATTGTTAGCTCTCCGTTGCCTACGGCACTTGTTCTTGAGGTGCTGAGTGTGTTGACCAGGTGTGTGTTGACACTGAGGTGCTGAGTGTGTTGACCAGGTGTGTGTTGACACTGAGATGCTGAGTGTGTTGACCAGGTGTGTGTTAACACTGCCCAGGTTGTCTCAGGACTCGCTTGTCATCGTTATCTCTGAGGGTTAGATTATAATTCCGTTTATTAGGTGGAAGGCTGAGTGCCAACAGTTATGGGAAATACAAATAGTAAAGCAAGACTTAAGACAACGTTTCGCTCAAGAATAGCCTAAAGTCTTGACTTGAGGGAAACTGTCCTATATAGTTTTGGAAATAAATAAAAGCAAGTATAATGTGATCCAGTATAATGCTTATGTGTTTATTTTTCCATTGTGTCGGTATTTTATACCATTTATTTCCAATATAAGTTTTCCTCTGCTCTAAATGCCTATCACCACAAAATTATTTTAAGGCTCTTTCTCAAACCTCAAGAATTCTTTTTTTAAGTTTTGTTACCCACTAAAAGTCTTCACTCTAATCCGTCAAACTGCTGCTTCAGATATTAAGTGCTGTTGATTAACAACAGTAGGGCAACCCAAAAATGAAAAAAAAAACATTGAACTTTTTTTTTTCGAACCGAAGCTGTTTTCCCAGAAGTACACAGACGCCATCCTCTAGTGATCGACACTGGGAACGGGCAGGGTTTGAACATGTGGTATAAACAAGTCTTAAAAATAGCGAGTACCAATTGTTTACAATCGTGTTATCACATTCAGTATAAACATTCCTCGACTTTTCTGTGTATTTCTTATTTTTTCCTAATCTTGTATTATTTTCTTGGCAACCTGTGAGGCCGTGTCTGAGACCGTGGCCAAGATGATCCCCAGAGCCACGTAAATGATTTAGAAAGCTGACATTCTGAAGAATGAGACACTTGGGCGACATTTGGGAATCTTTATTGTGGAAACGTTTCGCCAGCCAGTGGCTTCTTCAGTCGAATACAGAGAAGAACGGTATAAGATGAGGAGCAGTTTGAGGTAATCAGTCCCTCAGTCTGGTGTAGACGTGTTCACTCCATCAGTCTTGAGAAATATCTCAAGATTGATGGACTGAACGTCTACACCAGTCTGAGGGACTGATTACCTCAAACTCTTCCTCACCTTCCACCGTTCTTCTCTGTATTGGACTGAAGAAGCCACTGGCTGGCGAAACGTTTCCACAATAAATATTCCCAAATGTTGCCCAAGTGTCTCATTCTTCAATCCCCAGAGCTATTCACTAAAACTCCACACTTTGAATAACCTTATGATGACGTTTCGGTCTGTCTTGGACGGACCGGTCGTTGTAAGTTTTCTGCTCTTAGTGAAGGATTTTGATCCTCTAACCACGGTACTGTAACTTACTATTCTGAACTCCCAGAACCACGTACATATAACCACGGTACTGTAACTTACTATTCTAAACTCCCAGCACCACGTACATATAACCACGGTACTGTAACTTACTATTCTGAACTCCCAGCACCACGTACATATAACCACGGTACTGTAACTTACTATTCTAAACTCCCAGCACCACGTACATATAACCACGGTACTGTAACTTACTATTCTAAACTCCCAGCACCACGTACATATAACCAGGTACTGTAACTTACTATTCTAAACTCCCAGCACCACGTACATATAACCACGGTACTGTAACTTACTATTCTGAACTCCCAGCACCACGTACATATAACCACGGTACTGTAACTTACTATTCTAAACTCCCAGCACCACGTACATATAACCACGGTACTGTAACTTACTATTCTGAACTCCCAGCACCACGTACATATAACCACGGTACTGTAACTTACTATTCTAAACTCCCAGCACCACGTACATATAACCACGGTACTGTAACTTACTATTCTAAACTCCCAGCACCACGTACATATAACCACGGTACTGTAACTTACTATTCTAAACTCCCAGCACCACGTACATATAACCACGGTACTGTAACTTACTATTCTGAACTCCCAGCACCACGTACATATAACCACGGTACTGTAACTTACTATTCTAAACTCCCAGCACCACGTACATATAACCACGGTACTGTAACTTACTATTCTAAACTCCCAGCACCACGTACATATAACTCCCAGCACCACGTACATATAACCACGGTACTGTAACTTACTATTCTGAACTCCCAGCACCACGTACATATAACCACGGTACTGTAACTTACTATTCTAAACTCCCAGCACCACGTACATATAACTCCCAGCACCACGTACATATAACCACGGTACTGTAACTTACTATTCTGAACTCCCAGCACCACGTACATATAACCACGGTACTGTAACTTACTATTCTAAACTCCCAGCACCACGTACATATAACCACGGTACTGTAACTTACTATTCTGAACTCCCAGCACCACGTACATATAACCACGGTACTGTAACTTACTATTCTAAACTCCCAGCACCACGTACATATAACCACGGTACTGTAACTTACTATTCTAAACTCCCAGCACCACGTACATATAACCACGGTACTGTAACTTACTATTCTAAACTCCCAGCACCACGTACATATAACCACGGTACTGTAACTTACTATTCTGAACTCCCAGCACCACGTACATATAACCACGGTACTGTAACTTACTATTCTAAACTCCCAGCACCACGTACATATAACCACGGTACTGTAACTTACTATTCTAAACTCCCAGCACCACGTACATATAACTCCCAGCACCACGTACATATAACCACGGTACTGTAACTTACTATTCTGAACTCCCAGCACCACGTACATATAACCACGGTACTGTAACTTACTATTCTAAACTCCCAGCACCACGTACATATAACTCCCAGCACCACGTACATATAACAGAGAGGATGACTCCCCAGTCCCGATTCGATTTTTGAAGTATAAACATCATGCTGTTCTCCTACAAAACTCCGGTTAGTGGATTTCTCTGTATCACTTCACAGATATTACGATGCTTACACTCCAACAGCACGATAAGACTCGTCCCCTTCCCCCAGATCCCACTCTCCCGCACTCCGCTGTAATGCTCTCACACGCGCTTACTGTATGACCAAGCCTCTTCCTCCATGGGAGTCACTGTGTGTTGCTGACAGTCGCTGACAGTCGCTGACAGTCGCTCGTCACACTTGCGTGTTGGGTTAAATATTTTTTTCGTCCGTGTGGGAGAGCAGATGGACGCAGCAAGAGTCGCTCACGTGTGATGTGAGTAGTGAAATAAAGACTAGCTCTAAGTTCAGCCTTTCAAGGCATCCTAGTCCGTACTGCACATTAGGTTTCATTAGTCGAATATACACGAAGCAGGCGAAACGTTTCGGCAGTAGAGATACTTAAGAGTCGCACATGTCTTCGTTATCAATTTGTCGGTATTGTTTGCCATAATAATATAAAGTTTGTCTTCAAATTGGCTCCACATAGTGTTTTTGAATCTAAATTGCTTTGTACCTATCAAAGTTACGTTGTTTTATTTGACTTGAGTGCAGAGGGGAGGATATTCACACTGTATAGAATATTCATTGTAAATACTCTACTCTAGCTTACAGCAGCTAAACGAGGCAAGTGTAAGCTATATTGGTGTTATCTGGGTCTAGACCTTAATAGATATCTGGGGACCAATGCACGGTTACTGCCGCCAGTGACCAAGCATTTTAGTTACTGCCGCAGTGGTAGTGGTTATGTCCATACTGCCTTCACTGCCGCTATTGTTACAGTATTTTCCCCGCCACCAGCGCTACTGTCACCGCCGCCACAAGCGCTACTGTCACCGCCGCCACCAGCGCTACTGTCACCGCCATCACCAGCGCTACTGTCACCGCCGCCACCAGCGCTACTGTCATCGTCGCCACCAGCGCTACTGTCACCGCCGCCACCAGCGCTACTGTCACCGTCGCCACCAGCGCTACTGTCACCGCCACCACCAGCGCTATTGTCACCGCCGCCACCAGCGCTACTGTCACCGCCGCCACCAGCGCTACTGTCACCGCCGCCACCAGCGCTACTGTCACCGCCACCACCAGCGCTACTGTCACCGCCGCCACCAGCGCTACTGTCACCGCCACCACCAGTGCTACTGTCACCGCCACCACCAGCGCTACTGTCACCGCCGTCACCAGCGCTACTGTCACCACCGCCACCAGCGCTACTGTCACCGCCACCACCAGCGCTACTGTCATCGTCGCCACCAGCGCTACTGTCACCGCCGCCACCAGCGCTACTGTCACCAGCGCTACTGTCACCACCGCAGCCCCTTTATATCTTTACTTCTGATATACCTTTGGTGAGTTCAGAGATTTTTTCTACTCCCGGAGCCCGGACATGGGCCTGGCTCGCCTGGTGCCAGCCTAGTCAATCAGGCTGTCACCACCACCACCTCCTATTCTCCTTCCTCCTCCACCTGCTGTCAACGCCGGGTTCTAGATTCCTTTTCAAGAATAACTCAGACGCGGTTTGGTTTAATATTATTACACAATAGACGTTATGTGCTGCAACCATCACCACCACTGTCTGTGGGTGGTGTTGGGGCATTAAGATGGGCGCCTGGGCACACCGCCACGCTGGGAGAGCCTGAGGTCCATACAATTGTACTCATTAAGACGCAAGCGAGAAAGATACATCATAATCTACACCTGGAAGACACTGGAGGGATTGGTCCCAAACCTGCACATCGGAATTATTACTTATGAACACAGTCTTGGCAGAAGGTGCAAGATACCTCCAGGGAAAAGCAGGGGAGCGATGAGTACACTGAGAACTCAGTAAGTGTTAAGGGACCACATCTCTTCAATGCTTTTCATGCATAAGGGAGATTAGCAACAGACTCCTAGCTGTCTTCAAGAGGGAACCCAAGAGAGTCCTCAAAACAGTTCCTGATCAACCGGGTTGTGGTGCATATGTTGAACTTCGGGGAACGGGCACTAACAGCTTGATCGATCAGGCCAGAAACCAGGAGGCCTGGTCTGGGACCGGGCTGCTGTTAACTCCAGGTAAAGAGTATCGTAGTAACATCTGCTGGGTGTGATGCAGTCAATCTTGCCCTGCCTTGCCCTGCCCTGCCCTGCCCTGCCCTGCCCTGCCCCGCCGGTAGTGGCTAGTTTATTGTGCACCTCGTATCTATCCTGTGGATGATAGTGGCTAGTTTATTGTGCACCTCGTATCTATCCTGTGGATGATAGTGGCTAGTTTATTGTGCACCTCGTATCTATCCTGTGGATGATAGTGGCTAGTTTATTGTGCACCTCGTATCTATCCTGTGGATGATAGTGGCTAGTTTATTGTGCACCTCGTATCTATCCTGTGGATGATAGTGGCTAGTTTATTGTGCACCTCGTATCTATCCTGTGGATGATAGTGGCTAGATTACTGTGCACCTCGTATCAATCCTGTGGACTGTAACGCAAAAACATATGGATACTCGAAAGGCCTAGGCACTAGGCCTCAAAAGGATTAACAGGAACACATCTGGATTTATATATAAAATTTGTCGTATCTGTTGCAAAGAAATATAGGATAATGAGTGGAAGAGAGTGAAGAAGAGAGAGGATGGGTGCTAGAGAGAGGAGAGAGGATGGGCGCTAGGGAGAGGAGAGAGGATGGGCGCTAGGGAGAGGAGAGAGGATGGGCGCTAGGGAGAGGAGAGAGGATGGGCGCTAGGGAGAGGAGAGAGGATGGGCGCTAGGGAGAGGAGAGAGGATGGGCGCTAGGGAGAGGAGAGAGGATGGGTGCTAGGGAGAGGAGAGAGGATGGGTGCTAGGGAGAGGAGAGAGGATGGGTGCTAGAGAGAGGAGAGAGGATGGGCGCTAGGGAGAGGAGAGAGGATGGGCGCTAGGGAGAGGAGAGAGGATGGGCGCTAGGGAGAGGAGAGAGGATGGGCGCTAGGGAGAGGAGAGAGGATGGGTGCTAGGGAGAGGAGAGAGGATAGGTGCTAGGGAGAGGAGAGAGGATGGGTGCTAGGGAGAGGAGAGAGGATGGGTGCCTGGGAGAAGATAAAGGATGGGTGCTAGGGAGAAGAGAAAGGATGGGTGCTAGGGAGAAGAGAGGATGGGTGCTAGGGAGAAGAGAGATGATGGAAGCTAGGGCGAAGAGAGAGGATGGATGCTAGGGCGAAGAGAGAGATGGGTGCTAGGGAGAAGAGAGAGATGGGTGCTAGGGAGAAGAGAGAGATGGGTGCTAGGGAGAAGAGAGAGATGGGTGCTAGGGAGAAGAGAGAGGATGGGTGCTAGGGAGAAGAGAGAATAAGGAAACCAGTTATGCCTTAACTGTGACATACCCGGAAATTAAAATTCCTGTGTATGTAGCAAGGTTTTGAAAAAAATGTTTTCTTAAATATTGAAAGTGTATTCTTATGAATCGAATGAGATTTAAATGAGTGGAATCTGATAACCATTTACTGTCTTATGATCTGTTGAAGTTGACAGAAATTGACGCCATGTTGACAACATGGACGCTAAATCGCCAATTAGTTTGCCATTTCCGGTTTACATTATGTAACACAATATGCAACGAAAATATCTTGATTACAAGGAGTCGTAGTATTGTGAAGAAGTCGGGAAACACACTGCCATAACACTATCAACATTCACTGTAAATCTGTACAAGAGCAAAGTTGATCTTATATATAATGATTTTGTCTTCAGCATTATGTACAGATAAGTATTATCATGAACCAATATTAAAATTATTTTAATGTATGATATTCCTCAAAACATGGCTTACAATGATTGATATTTAGGAGAGGAGGTGGGGAGACAGGGAGGGGGAGAGAGAGAGAGAGATAGGAGGTGGGGAGGAAGATATAGGGAGGAAAGTATGGGGAAGGAAATAAGAGGAAGGAAACCGTGTACATAATCGAGTATGAGTTAGTAACACACCCTCCCGGGGAGGAGTTAGCAACACACCCTCCCGGGAAGGAGTTAGCAACACACCCTCCCGGGGAGGAGTTAGCAACACACCCTCCCGGGAAGGAGTTAGCAACACACCCTCCCGGGGAGGAATTAGCAACACACCCTCCAGGGGAGGAGTTAGCAACACACCCTCCCGGGGAGGAGTTAGCAACACACCCTCCCGGGGAGGAGTTAGCAACACACCCTCCCGGGGAGGAGTTAGCAACACACCCTCCCGGGAGGAGTTAGCAACACACCCTCCCGGGGAAGAGTTAGCAACACACCCTCCCGGGGAGGAGTTAGCAATACACCCTCCCGGGGAGGAGTTAGCAACACACCCTCCCGGGGAGGAGTTAACACACCCTCCCGGGGAAGAGTTAGCAATACACCCTCCCGGGGAGGAGTTAGCAACACACCCTCCCGGGGAGGAATTAGCAACACACCCTCCCGGGGAGGAGTTAACACACCCTCCCGGGGAGGAGTTAACACACCCTCCCGGGGAGGAGTTAGCAATACACCCTCCCGGGGAGGAATTAGCAACACACCCTCCCGGGGAGGAGTTAACACACCCTCCCGGGAGTTACATTATCCCCGGGAGGAGAGATTGTGTTGCTCCCGCCCGCTCTATCTCCTTGGAGAGAGAGATAGGAGGTGGGGAGGAAGATAAAGGGAGGAAAGTATGGAGAAGAAAATAAGAGGAAAGAAACTGTGTACATAATCAAGGAGTTAGCAACACACCCTCCCGGGGAAGAGTTAGCAACACACACCCTCCCGGGGAGGAGTTAGCAACACACCCTCCCGGGGAGGAGTTAGCAACACACCCTCCCGGGGAGGAGTTAGCAACACACCCTCCCGGGGAGGAGTTAGCAACACACCCTCCCGGGGAAGAGTTAGCAACACACCCTCCCGGGGAAGAGTTAGCAACACACACCCTCCCGGGGAAGAGTTAGCAACACACACCCTCCCGGGGAGGAGTTAGCAACACCGGAGGTTCCCCCTCCCGGGAAGGAGTTAGCAACACACCCTCCCGGGGAGGAGTTAGCAACACACCCTCCCGGGGAGGAGTTAGCAACACACCCTCCCGGGGAGGAGTTAGCAACACACCCTCCCGGGGAGGAGTTAGCAACACACCCTCCCGGGGAGGAGTTAGCAACACATCCTCCCGGGGAGGAGTTAGCAACACATCCTCCCGGGGAGGAGTTAGCAACACACACCCTCCCGGGGAGGAGTTAGCAACACACACCCTCCCGGGGAGGAGTTAGCAACACACACCTCCCGGGAGGAGTTAGCAACACACACCCTCCCGGGGAGGAGTTAGCAACACACCCTCCCGGGGAGGAGTTAGCAACACACACCCTCCCGGGGAGGAGTTAGCAACACACACCCTCCCGGGAGTTACATTATCCCCGGGAGGAGAGATTGTGTTGCTCCCTCCCGCTCCATCTCCTTGGATCAACCCTCCAGCATCCCGGGAATTACCTTTATTACATTTGTAAACTCCCAGTAATGTAACTGCTGCTTCACATTCATTTTTTAAAGGTATCGCAACTTGTAGGTTTTAAATTATTTTATATTTAGAGGACAATTATTGCTAACTTATGTTAATATGACTTACATTATTTCTTGTACCCAGCACTGGTACAACTCTGGTACAATGCTGGTACAACACAGGTACAACACTGGTAAACCACTGGTATACCACCGGTACACCACTGGTGCAACACTGGTACAACACGGGTATACCACTGGTAAAACACTGGTACAACACAGGTACAACAGTGGTACACCACTGGTACATTAGTGGTTTATTTACTAGGAGATACCCAACACTGGTACACCAGTTGTTGCTTAGCAACTTGAGCGTCACCCGAGTCTGAGATCGGGCCACTGGAGTGGCACCTTGAGCCAGGAGTACAAGGCAGGCGAGACTTATGAGACACTTTGCACTTCCCGTATACACTCAAACAAACATCTAAACTACTGGGAACTCGTTGAGTGTCAGAGGTCCTCGACTCTTCACCGCCTTCCCTCCGCGCATAAGTGGAATTAACAACAAACTTGTGGCTGTCTTCAAGAACGAACTAGACAAGTTTCTCACATCAGCTCCTGACCAGCCAGGCTGTGGTTCGTACGATGGTCTGCGTGCGACCAGCATCTTCTCTAACAGTTGCTCACATCTCTCACTAACCATTTCTATTTTAAATTCTTTGTTTTAATCCCACTAAAGTCATTCTCCTTGCACCTCACCTTCCTCTTCTGTAGCTTCCATTAAATAATGGTTTAACAATTCAAGACACTCTTATTAAGAGGCGTGGTCTGGGACCTGGTCGTCGGGGCGTCGCCCCCTACCCCCGCGGAAGCATCTTTCAGGTATCCATCGGGCAGCGTGACTCAACACCACCAGCCACTCTACGGAAATCAACAAACCAAAACGGGAATACAGCGTGGTTAAGTGACAGGTTTGTTGACACTTCCCAAGAGCCGCCGCCCCTCCTCCATGCCCCTCCTCCCCGCCCGTGTGAGGGGTCTTCCGCCCTTCCTCCCCCACCCATGTGAAGGCCTACCGCCCTTCCTCCCCCACCCATGTGAAGGCCTACCGCCTTTCCTCCCTGCCCATGTGAAGATCTACCGCCCCTCCTCCCCGCTCATGTGAAGGTCTCACAGCCCCTCCTTCCCACCCATGTGAAGGTCTACAGCCCCTCCTTCCCGCCCATGTGAAGGTCTACAGCCCCTCCTTCCCGCCCATGTGAAGGTCTACAGCCCCTCCTTCCCGCCCATGTGAAGGTCTACCGTCCATCCCGTCGACCTTACACAGTCTATTTGATCGTTTTTCACTCCTACCCAGCCTGTGTGAATGATTAACGCCCATCCCCCACACGTTGAACGCCCGCCTGTGTGAACGTTCGCTGCTCCTCCCCTTCCCATTTAAAACGTAAACAGTCATCCAGAAGTGGTCGTTCACACGCACGATTACTTATTGTCGCCACAACCTGCTGAACGTACGCTAGTGTGTGTGTGTGTGTGTGTGTGTGTGTGTGTGTGTGTGTGTGTGTCCATCCATCATTCCCACAATCTATATTACTTCCATCATCTCCAGTTTCTGTATTATTCCCATCATCCCCCACCATCAATCCCATTATGCATAGCATTCATACCATCCTAACCATCCATTCTATTCCCAACCAACCCAACTACTCTCAACCATGGGCACTCTTATTCACCGTCTATACTATTTCAACCATCCTTGCTATTACCACTATCCTCACCAAGCCAGTCGTCCTCCATTCCTTGATAGACAATCTAGTGTGTATATTTTACAAGGTTATAGATAAGGGGGTTGGGTAGGAAACATACAAATATATGGAAATATACCAGGGAGTATTTTGTGACTTGTTGCAGAGTTTGGTTTACAGCACTGAAGAAGGGAGAGAAAGATTTAAGAGAGGAGGGAAAGGAGCTGGAACTAGAGAGGGAAAAGGAAGGGAAAGGGAGAGAGGGAGGCAGGCAGGGAGATTTGTTTTTTAAAGCAAATATTGGATATTCCATCATTGTGCTGCTACTCTATTCTTTATGATTATTACATAGTGGGAACCAAAGCCATGTTTGTCATATTCCTTCACAAGTTGTTGACATCTCTGTCAGGGTGAGCTGGGTCACTTCAGCGGGACAAGGAGGATATGGTCAGGTATTCCAGGAAGGTTCATCAGCTGGGGCAGCTTCCAAGGTTACGTTCCAGCATATTAAACTACTGCCACTTGGGAATTACTCTCTCAGGATGACCTAACCCATACACTGCAAAAATAAGTTTTTATGAAGATAACTCTCTCATCCCAGAGCGAGGACATATATATATATATATGGTAAAAGAGATTTAGGCAAAACTTGTTCATTCAAACAGTTTTTTAAAAAACTGTTTATATATATATATATATATATATATATATATATATATATATTATATATATATATATATATATATATATATATATAAACAGTTTTAAAAACTGTTTGAATGAACAAGTTTTGCTAAATCTCTTTTACCAATATATATATATATATATATATATATATATATATATATATATATATATATATATGCAAAAAGATCACAGAAAACAGGTGATATCAAAATATATATATATATATATATATATATATATATATATATATATATATATATATATATATATGTGTGTGTGTGTGGTGGTAAATAGGTAAAACTTGCGATTATGGCTTAAATAGCAACGCTCTTCTTGCCGAATAAGGCAAGCGAAAATTTGTGTATGCAATAATTTTGTAAAAATCATTCTGAACATAACGAAAAATATATATTTCATTGTGCTTGTTTATTAAATTATAGCAAACTTATCTAAAATATATTTAATTGTATTAGTTTTCTAAGGTTCTTTTTGTACAAAATTATGAATTTTTACATTAACATAAATGAAAAAATAAATCTTTAAATGTATAAGAATCTTTTTTAGAAAGGACTTAATTTTAAATATATTCTTGCTAATTCACCAGTTTTACCTATTCACACACACACACACACACACACACACACACACACACACACACACACACACACACACACACACACACACACACACACACACACACAGGCAGAGGAGAGGTTTGTCCCCAAGGGAAACAGAAGTAATGGGAAGACCAGAACGAGTCCTTGGTTCACCCAGAGGTGTAGGGAGGCAAAAAGTAAGTGTAATAGAGAATGGAAAAAGTACAGAAGACAAAGGACCCAGGAAAATAAAGAGATTAGCCGAAGAGCCAGAAACGAATATGCACAGGTAAGAAGGGAGGCTCAGCGACAATATGAAAATGATATAGC
Source organism: Cherax destructor (assembly GCA_009830355.1). Classification (NCBI taxonomy): domain Eukaryota; kingdom Metazoa; phylum Arthropoda; class Malacostraca; order Decapoda; family Parastacidae; genus Cherax; species Cherax destructor. The sequence goes on from WNWK01000125.1 coordinate 440,787, forward strand.
ATCAAAAGTCAAGTCTGACCCGAAGCTGTTGTATAGCCACATCAGGAGGAAAACAACAGTCAAGGACCAGGTAATCAGGCTGAGAAAGGAAGGTGGGGAGTTCACAATAAACGACCAAGAGGTATGTGAGGAGCTCAACATGAGATTTAAAGAAGTATTTACACAGGAGACAGGTAGGACTCCAGGAATTCAGAATAGGAGGTATACCAACAAGTGCTGGATGAAATACACACAACCGAGGAGGAGGTGAAGAAGCTGCTATGTGAACTCGATACCTCAAAAGCGGTGGGACCGGACAACATTTCTCCGTGGGTCCTTAGAGAGGAGCAGAGATGTTGTGTGTGCCACTAACACAAATCTTCAACACATCCATTGAAACTGGGCAACTACCTGAGGCGTGGAAGATGGCAAATGTAGTCCCAATTTTTAAGAAAGGAGACAGACACGAGGCATTAAACTACAGACCTGTGTCACTGACGTGTATAGTATGCAAAGTCATGGAGAAGATCATCAGGAGGAGAGTGGTGGAGCACCTAGAAAGACACAAGCTTATAAACGACAACCAGCACGGTTTCAGGGAAGGAAAATCCTGTGTCACAAACCTACTGGAGTTTTATGACAAGGTAACAGAAGTAAGACACGAGAGAGAGGGGTGGATAGACTGCATTTTTTTGGACTGCAAGAAGGCGTTCGACACAGTTCCTCACAAGAGGTTAATGCAAAAGCTAGAGGAACAGGCACACGTAACAGGAAAAGCACTGCAATGGATCAGAGAATATCTGACAGGGAGGCAACAACGAGTCATGGTACGTGACGAGATGTCAGAGTGGGCACCTGTGACGAGTGGAGTTCCACAAGGGTCAGTCCTAGGACCTGTACTGTTTTTGGTATATGTGAATGACATAACGGAAGGGATAGACTCAGAAGTGTCCCTGTTTGCAGATGATGTGAAGTTAATGAGAAGAATCAAATCAGTCGAGGATCAGGCAGGACTACAAAGAGACCTGGACAGGCTGCAAGCCTGGTCCAGTAACTGGCTCCTTGAATTTAACCCTGCCAAATGTAAAGTCATGAATATCGGGGAAGGGCAAAGAAGACCGCAGACAGAGTATAGTCTAGGTGGCCAAAGACTGCAAACCTCACTCAAAGAAAAAGATCTTGGGGTGAGTATAATACCGAGCACATCTCCTGAGGCACACATCAATCAGATAACTGCTGCAGCATACGGGCGGCTGGCAAACCTAAGAATTGCGTTCCAATACCTCACTAAGGAATCATTCAAGACTCTGTATACCATATACGTCAGGCCCATACTGGAGTATGCAGCACCAGTTTGGAACCCACACCTGGTCAAGCACGTCAAGAAATTAGAGAAAGTGCAAAGGTTTGCAACAAGACTAGTCCCAGAGCTAAGGGAATTGTCCTACGAAGAAAGGTTAAGGGAAATCGGTCTGACGACACTAGAGGACAGGAGGGTTAGGGAGACATGATAACGACATATAAAATACTGCGAGGAATAGATAAGGTGGACAGAGACAAGATGTTCCAGAGAGGGGACACAGAAACAAGGGGTCACAATTGGAAGTTGAAGACTCCTATGAGTCAAAGGGATGTTAGGAAGTATTTCTTCAGTCATAGAGTTGTCAGGAAGTGGAATAGCCTAGAGAGCGACGTAGTGGAGGCAGGAACCATACATAGTTTTAAGACTAGGTTTGATAAAGCTCATGGAGCAGGGAGAGAGAGGACCTAGTAGCAATCAGTGAAGAGGCGGGGCCAGGAGCTATGACTCGACCCCTGCAACCACAAATAGGTGAGTACAAATAGGTGAGTACAGACACACACGCACGCACGCACGCGCGTGGAGAAGAGATGCGGAAATACGATGGGAAAAACAGAGAGAGGGAGAGAGAGAGGGGGAGGGATGGAGAGGGGAGGGGGAGGGAGACAACAGGAAAGAGAGAACTAATTTAGACCAATTTCCAGCAGCAGTCAGACGTGAATACAATAACTGCTCGTGAAACCGCTTGAAATAATTGACAGAAAAAAGTTGGCCATTGTTTTAAGCGAAGGTATTAATGATATCGCATAGTATTATGTATGTTTAAGCGAAGGTATTCATGATATCGCAGAGTATTATGCATATACGTATATACGAAGGCATTGATGATATCGCAGAGTATTATGCACGTTTAAGGGAAGTTATCAATGATATCGCAAACTATTGTTCGCTGTGACCGTAGATATTAATCACATCGCAAAGTATTGTGTTTTAAGCTAATCCAAATAAATGATATGACAAAGAGTATTTTGTATGGTCAAAACATTCTCTCTCTCTTGAGTTAAATAATTATGTTAGAATTACTGGTTGTGAGGGAAGGCATTCGATTTTTTTTTTTTTAGCTTGGGTTAATGCTGATATCGCAAAGCGCATTTTAATTAAGTTTATCGGGGTAGCGCTAAACCCTTAGGGGCGTATAGAGCGCCCAGGGAATAAAAGACAGTCATGTTCGATCCATGGTAGAAGAGTACCGAGACTCGTTATGAGCAGACTGTCTTCCTCTCCTCTAATCAACTGTGGTTCTTACGACGATCTACGTGCGGCCAGCAGTAACAACCTGGTTGATCAGGCCCTGATCCACCGGGGGGGGGGGCTGAATTTACTATGTTGTTACTGATAACTATCTTAAAAATCCTAATGATTTAAGTTTAGGTCAGTGACTGAGGAATTGGTAAGTCTTCAGGAAAGTCTTGTGCAGATATGGAACAAATAAACCAAGCCAAAAAAAACAAAACAAAAAAACAGAGGGAAGTAACAGTCGCCTTGATCATCGTAAAGGCAGACACACATTATACTGTGTGCCTGACGACTTACCTCACTCTAACACACAGTGGACTCTACCACTATACCTCTCCTACCATTCCTCAGTCACTGACCTAAACTTAAAAATTATTAGGATTTTTAACATAGACGAATGATAAATTAAAACAGAAAATTATGTTTTAATAATGCTTTTAATTCCTGATTTTAGTAACATAAGTAATTTTAACAAGGGCGAATTTAACATTGTTGTTCCAGTGGCACTGGCACTACCTAATCCCCAATAATGTTAATGAAAAATGTGTGTAGAAATTAACAAGTGTTTACGTAAAAATATAAATGAATCATTAATTTATAAGTTTGTATGTGACATCCGGAATAAACAGTAATGTTATGTTTTGACTTATAATTCGTCTAGGTGTGATGAAAATCCTAATTTTGTTAGTTAAATAATTAACGAATCGGAGGAGAGGATGTGATACCCTCATATTCCTACCAAAGTCGACACTACTGAAGTCTGCCAGCCCAGGCTGACACTACTGAAGTCTGCCAGCCCAGGCTGACACTACTGAAGTCTGCCAGCTTAGACTGACACAATTTAACATTATATATATAATCCGTCCGGCGCATGGAATATAATAGTCAAACAAACCTAACTTTTGTTCCCAATATGTAACTATCATATTGAAGAGGGTGTCAGTACACTACTGGGTGTCAGTACACTACTGGGTGTCAGTACACTACTGGGTGTCAGTACACTACTGGGTGTCAGTACACTACTGGGTGTCAGTACACTACTGGATGTCAGTACACTACTGGGTGTCAGTACAGTACTGGGTGTCAGTACACTACTGGATGTCAGTACAGTACTGGGTGTCAGTACAGTACTGGGTGTCAGTACACTACTGGATGTCAGTACAGTACTGGGTGTCAGTACAGTACTGACACCCAGTAGTCTTTTTCCACAACAACCAAACGGCTCCTGACCCCCCAAGGGATCATCACTCTAGCTCCTTACATCCAGGTCCCAAGACCTGGATGCTCCTCCCAGCTCAGCTAGAAGGAGTAAAACCTCCCCCCCCCTTCATTCGTTCCCCATTCTCCTTGACCTTTTAAAGGCCTTTACTTCCAAGCGTCTCGTGGAAACCTCACCTTGTGCTCTCTCAGAGATGAAAACACGTCCAACAACCAGGACGCAAGGATTACCGCTTCTAGGACTCAAATATGGTAAAGGAAACAGACGCAGGATCTGACATCTCTCCTCTCTCTTATTTTAAAATAGCTGAGAACAAGGAAAATCTGAGATTAGTCTAAGTTCTCAGAATATTTGATCACAACCCATAAATCTATCACAAACTAAAACTCACAAAATAATACAAACATTTCTCACAACGTAACTACCATACAGAATAGGGTAGCAGCACACTGTGGGTGTTCCCACAATCTAATCAAATCGGCCCAAATCGCAAGTTTTACCTATATGGCAAGACACACATATTTATATATTATTATATATATATATATATATATATTATTTTTTCTGTCTCATAAACATGTAAGATTTCAGGTACATCTTGCTACTTCTACTTACACTTAGGTCACACTACACATTCATGTACAAGCATATATATACACACCCCTCTGGGTTTTCTTCTATTTCTTACTAGTTCTTGTTCTTATTTCCTCTTATCTCCACGGGGAAGTGGAACAGAATTCTTCCTCCGTAAGCCATGTGTGTCGTAAGAGGCGACTAAAATGCCGGGAGCAAGGGGCTAGTAACCCCTTCTCCTGAATATATTACTAAATGTAAAAGGAGAAACTTTCGTTTTTTCTTTTGGGCCACCCTGCCTCGGTGGGAAACGGCCGACGTGTTGAAAGAAAGATATATATTTTTATATATATATATATATATATATATATATATATATATATATATATATATATATATATATATATATATATATATATATATATATAATTATGCAACTATCGCAAACCAAGTGATACAGGATGCAAAACAACCACGGGGAGTGGAAAGATAGCTCTAGGCCTTTCGTGTTGCAATTAACACATCATCAGGAGCTTGCAAAGTTGCAGAAAAGAGGAGGATGTCCAAGCAAATGATGAAGAAATTAGGAAAATATTTGACACTGACATGAAACTGCGGTATCCTAAGGTGTTTGTGGAATCTGCCTTGCTGGCAACTAAGAAAACTTATTATACAACAGAAGAACCTAGGATAACACCTCAGACCAAGACTGCTGGTTCTCCCATACAACGAGAATTTATCTATCCTGCCGAATGCCCTTAAAAAAATTAATATACAAGTAGTATTTAAAAATTCACTGACTGTTAGAAGCATTCTGATAAAGAATTCACCCCAACAACATCCTGTTGGTGTCTACAGAATTGGTTGCAACGGTTGCAGTCTCTCCTATTTGGGACAGACGGGAAAACCGTTAGAAGTGAGAATTTCAAAACACCGTTATTCGATACGTACAGCACAGGAATCGAACGCGATTTTGAACCATATTAGAGTTTGTAATAACCCGGCAAATTGGTAGGAAGCAAGAGTCATCTTCCCTTGTTCCTCTTGGCTTTGAAAGGAATATTGTAGAATTGGCAATTATTATGCATGATAAGCATTCATTATACAATACCAGTGACTGGTTGTTTAAATTAGATGCGTTTTTAGTTGAGGCAATAGTACACAGTCAACAGTTGGGCTCTTATACGAATGCATTAGATTGTCTTAAATGTAGTGCCACACCGAGGAATTAGGGCCTATTTTTCCTGCAGTTTCAGAAGGTTCAACCAGAGTTTGCCTCAGAATTATGTGGGATGAATAACTATGGTTGTCTTCCTTGTAATTACAGATGCCTCACTTTTTAAATGAGTTTATTTTAATGAGCCCCGTGTCCTTTGTATAACTTTTAGAAGTCTTCCCTTTAAATGATCCCGTTTTCTCGTTCCTTTAATTAAACCCGCTTTCTCGTGGATGGTTACTCCATAATTGCCAGTGACTTCTATATCACTGACAATATAATTATGTATGTAAAATTACTTATATCATAGCAGAGTCTGACCGAATTTTTTTATTATTGCCACGTTACTTTCGTTTAGACTACTATTACAATATCAATGCTTGTGGGATTTTTCTAATGCTATAATATTCATCCTTCTGGCTATGGGCACTGGTATGCCTGGGGGCACTTCCAGTTCTCTCTCTCTCCCTCCCGCACTCCAGTGAAGACGTCCTTTGGGATCGTATTTGCTTGGACATCCTCCTCTTTTCTGCAACTTTGCAAGCTCCTGATGACGTGTTGATTGCAACACGAAAGGCCTAGAGCTACCATTCTACTCCCCTCATGGTTGTTTTGCATATGTTTTGCTATAAGTAATTTTACATACATAATTATATTGTCAGTGATATAGAAGTCACTGGCTCAGCATAACAAGGGACTTTCTATATAGTAGTATGTCACTGATGTCAGCTAGGCCTGTATACCTTGTACTTGTAGTAAATAAAGATATTATTATATATATATATATATATGGCGCTATCTATGCGACTGTGTATGGGACTAATTATCGTATTGCGTATAGACTGTACGTATTTTTGCCTGGATCTGCCTGTTAGCCTCTGTATGTAACTACCTCTGGGTTTGCGTACAGACCTTCGTAAAGGGTAAAGGAGTTCTCATGTGAGCGTATTATCGAGTCGTGGAGGTTGAGAGAGGCTCAGAGTTGAAGAGGTAAATTGGGTCCATTGTGAGGTAGTGTTATTTTTGCGGGGCAGCCTCCAACACCCACAACACAACTCTAATGAAAAAGGATTCAATTCTATTGTTGGCCACGATGACGCCTGTGAGAGTTGATAATCAATCCTTTCATCCTTCACTCTGAGGGGGGGGGGAGGCAGGTGAGGCAGAGAGGAAATGAAGGGAAGGAGTGAAGGGAGGGAAATTGAGGAAGTGAAGATGAGGGCATAAGGGTGGAATAAAGGAGGGAGTGAGAGTAGAGGAGTGGAGAGGGAGTATGGGAAATAGAGGACTGAAGGAGGAGGGGAATTAAGGAAACGGGAAAGGGAGGGTGGAGAAGGAGGGGAGGAGGGAGAGTAGAAGGGGAGGAGGGAGTGTGGAAGGAAGGGGAGGAGGGAGTGAGAAAGGAAGGGGAGGAGGGAGTGAGGAAGGAAGGGGAGGAGGGAGTGAGAAAGGAACTGGAGGAGGGAGTGAGGAAGGAAGAGGAGTGACGGAGGTGGGAGAAAGGGAGTGTAGGAATGGGAAATAATACCCCGCGAGAAAGTGGAAAAGGGTAAAGGAATAGGAAAAAATGAGGAACAAGGAAGAACGAAATGCAAAAGAGGGGCATATAAAGAGAATATAGAAAGTGGAGGAAGATAGCTGGACTAAAGTAGGGAAAGGAAATAAAGGAGGGAAGGAAAAAAAAGAACGGATGTAAGAAATGGGAGGGGGGGGATAGAGCCATTTAGAGATGGGGAAAAAAGCTTTTAGGGATGAAGTGGCAAGTAAATGTACTAAAGTGAACTTAAGAGGTCACGAGGAAGGATGGGGAGGGAAGGGAGATGGGGGAAAGAGAGCGAGAAAGAGAGGGGGAAAGAGAGAGAGGGAAAGAGGGAAAGAGAGACAGAGAGAGAGTTACTGGGATTTGTGTGCATTAATTTGGATGTGTGTAAGACACGTTGCACGTGTTGCTGTTTGCCATGCTTCATTTGCTGGTATTAGGTTGCAACCTGTTGTGGTGGGGTCAAGTTTGCAACATGCACGGCTGCTCGGTTCAGGTTTGCAACATGTGGTGTGGTGAGGTCAGGTTTGCAACATGTGTTGCTGTGGTGGTTGCGGTAGAGATGGTAGTGGTAGTTGCGCCAGGTGTGATGGTACTGGTAGTTTCGCCAGGTGTGATGGTGGTAGGGAAGGTAGTGGTAGTTTCGCCAGGTGTGATGGTGGTAGGGAAGGTGGTGGTAGTGGTGGTAGGTGTAGTAATATTAACAGAGGTAAACACAGTGATGAGAGAGCTGGGCTGAGGTGTAACCCAAGTTAAGGTGTTCAGGTTACCACAGTCACCTGTTTCAGCACGCAGGTGCTGCTGCCTCCTGCCTCTCACTAACCCTTTCCTTCCCTTTTACCTTCTTCAATCCCTTTCCCCCCGTCTTACCCTTTCCTCCTTTGCCAGTTCTCCACGTCCCTCTATGGTGGCACACTGCTAGAGTATTCCCACAGTAATTACACAGAGACAAACGCAGATTATTGCATTTTATTATGAAGACGTTTCGACCATCAGGGATTATCAACTTAGAGAACAACATAAGCTGATAAGTAAGGCACATTTGCAACAGTTAGATATCTTTATTCCGCAACGTTTCGCCTACGCATTAGCCTTCTTCAAATACAGAGACGCAGTAGAGATGTAAAAACGATGTAATCAATCCGCCACCCTCAAATTCGTAGATTTAAGGTAGTCAGTCCCTCAGTCTGGAGAAAACTACTGCTCCATAGTCTGGACCAATGTGAAGCTGAAGCAACATAATGGAGGCTTATATAGAGTTGTCGATGAGTGGAACAAACTCCCGAGTACAGTTATAGAGGCTAAAACGTTGTGTAGTTTTAAAAATAGGCTAGATAAATATATGAGTGGGTGCGGGTGGGTGTGAGTTGGTCCTGACTAGCTTGTGCTACTAGGTCAGATGCCGTGCTCCTTCCTTAAGTGAATGTAACCTGACCTGGCTGGGTCGAGGCATTGGCTTAAGCCGGTGGGAGACTTGGACTTGCCTCGCATGGGTCAGTAGGCCTGCTGCAGTGTTCCTTCTTTCTTATGTTCTTATATACTGTCAAGGTGAGGTGGAGAATACCTTGACAGGAGAGGCAGAGACCACAAGTAGAATAACGTAATCATTGAGAGGCAGAGTAGCAAACCTACTAAGTAGGACCCTCATATATCCAACCTTTCTCACTCGTAACTAGTGGTCTGGAGAGAGAGGTCCTGGGGTGGAAGACTGAGGTCATGGGGTAGCATGCGGGTAGCATGCGGGTAGCCAGCAGAGTAAGGAAGGTTAGGTGGTGAGTTTGTTTTACCAGGGTTACGAGTTTTAACAAGTCTTATCCTCCCTGACGCTGGGATCACCTTGATACTCACGTGGGACCTCATGACCTCCGGTCTTTCACCTCAGAACCTCTCGACAACCCCTACAAATATCCATGCCTTACTGTTCTGTCTGAATTGATGAAGTTCTTGGTGGGCGAAACGTCCTCACTTTTAAAATGCCATAACCCGTATTGCGTGTCTTACTGTCCCTGTATGCTTCGCAGTCCTTCCCTCAACACCTTTCCTTTCTTCCCATCTTTGTCTTGTTCCCTTCCCCCTCCCTATTTTGCTCCCCTGTTTTCCGTCTACCTCCCTCTCCTGTTCCTCTTCCTGTCTACATTCCCTGTCCCTCTCCCTTGTCCCCGCCCCCACCCCTGTCTCCCCAGCATGCTCCCAGCTGTCTTGGCTGCCTCCTATCACCTCTTTACACCAGAAAAAACCCACCACCATGACTCACTCTCACCACCTATAACACGCATTTACACTCTCAAAAGCCCCATTAAGGTTTTTAAAACTATGAATGATTCTCTAAATCAACATTCAATACCCAAGACAATTGCTGGAGCTAAATTTCATTGAGGGCTGTTGGATCGAGAGGCAATCTAAGCGATTTCATCCATTGTTTCTTAAGGGACAATAGAGGCTGATTATACCATTCATCCACACAACTGCCGGCAGCGCTGGCTCCGCTGCCAGTGGTACGATTCATCTACGCTGCTGCCGGACGCACGACGACTTCAATACGTAAGGTAGAAGGGACAAGAAGTCACGTATATGACAGCAACAAACTGAGAGGTAGATGACAGCAACAAACTGAGAGGTAGATGACAGCAACAAGCTGAGAGGTAGATGACAGCAACAAGCTGAGAGGTAGATGACAGCAACAAGCTGAGAGGTAGATGACAGCAACAAGCTGAGAGGTAGATGACAGCAACAAGCTGAGAGGTAGATGACAGCAACAAGCTGAGAGGTAGATGACAGCAACAAGCTAAGAGGTAGATGACAGCAACAAGCTGAGAGGTAGATGACAGCAACAAGCTAGAGGTAGATGACAGCAACAAGCTGAGAGGTAGATGACAGCAACAAGCTAGAGGTAGATGACAGCAACAAGCTGAGAGGTAGATGACAGCAACAAGCTGAGAGGTAGATGACAGCAACAAGCTGAGAGGTAGATGACAGCAACAAGCTGAGAGGTAGATGACAGCAACAAGCTGAGAGGTAGATGACAGCAACAAGCTAAGAGGTAGATGACAGCAACAAGCTGAGAGGTAGATGACAGCAACAAGCTAAGAGGTAGATGACAGCAACAAGCTGAGAGGTAGATGACAGCAACAAGCTGAGAGGTAGATGACAGCAACAAGCTGAGAGGTAGATGACAGCAACAAGCTGTCCTTGGGCGAAACGTCCTTGTTATTGTTCAAAATGTAAAGGCTTTTAGCACACGTGGATGGATGTCATCCACTGGCTCAGCATGCGTGGATGTTGACAGTGTACTCATCCAGCCAGCAACCGTTCAGGCAGGAACGTCCCTACTGTGACACGGAAGCCTGTTAAACGTTTTGCACTCTGGCAGGACTGCTGGGCTTTCCTGTCTCATGGACACGTAAAGATGCTCAGTGTACAACTTTACGTTCCCGTTTCTTGTTCTCGAAACATTGATCCAAGGAAGGGAAGGATAAGTCCAGTTTCTGGGATCAAGAGCCCCTGAGAGGCCAGACTGACAGAAGTACTTGTAACAAATACAAGTCTGACTGCTGCTACATCAGTTTTTTTTTTGTTACTTCCTAAATGTGCTTATCTGAGTTCATGTTATCAGTGAGTCACTGATCCTCTGATGTAATTATAGCGAATTATAGATCTCGTGTTATTATAGCGAGTTATAGATCTCATGTTATTATAGCGAGTTATAGATCTCATGTTATTAGAGCGAGTTATAGATTTACTCGTGTTAATGTTGGTAGAATTACCGACAATATGTTAGGTAAAAGGACACAAGTGCGACTAATGTGACATTTTATTGTGGCAACGTTTCGCTCTCCAGGAGCTTTGTCAAGCCGTTACAAACAATACATGGACACAGCCTATATACATCCTCTGTGTCCATGTATTGTTTGTAACGGCTTGACAAAGCTCCTAGTGAGCGAAACGTTGCCACAATAAAATGTCTCATTAGTTGCACTGATGTCCTTTACCTAACAAGATTTACTCGTGATAAAATGAATCACAGATTACGTTCATGTTATAGGCCTATCCGGCCTTCTATCCGTATGCCTATGACATTCAGATTATTTACTTCTCTCCTAATATATGTTTAATTTTTTTTAAATCAAGACGAAGCGCTAAACCTATATGGGTCATGTAGAGTCTTTGGAAGGGGAGGCATTTACGTTTGACCCAAGGGAGGGGAGGATTAACTCCAGCTCCTTGGATTAAGAGCGCCATCAAGGGAATGCTCAATAGACCGATGCTAAATTTCTAAATTTCAGATCACCTTTGTTAATTGCCCAGCCGCATCATTGTGGAGGGACAATTCAGAGAGAGAGATAGAGTGCATGAGAATTGTACACTAATTCCTCTCTTTGATTTTTTTAATATCTATAAGTGGCTTCTCCGATGAGCCCGTTAGTCATTAGGTAAGTCACGCAAGGAAGGAGGGCTAGGAATGGGGTGTCGTCCAGGGCTAGGAATGTCTTCTTCTTCTTCTTGTAGGTTCGCCGGTACTTCCGGCCCGGGTCTTCTCCAAATGGTGACCCGGCCTTGGCCCCCTGGGTAGAGGGTGTCGATCATCTTCTGTCTTCTTTCTTGGGGCCCCCCGGGTGGGGGGGTTAGGAATGGGGTGTCGTCCAGGGCTAGGTATGGGGTGTCGTCCAGGAGTAGGAATGGGGTGTCGTCCAGGGCTAGGAATGGGGTGTCGTCCAGGGCTAGGAATGGGGTGTCGTCCAGGGCTAGGAATGGGGTGTCGTCCAGGGCTAGGAATGGGGTGTCGTCCAGGGCTAGGAATGGGGTGTCGTCCAAGGCTAGGAATGGGGTGTCGTCCAGGGCTAGACAAAGAACTATTATCGCCTAGAATTCACTGGTTCTTAACCTTCCTACACAAGTGGGTTACATGTGATGGTCAGATGTGTGATGGCCGCACGGGTTTGTTGACACTGCAGTGTGGAACCTACATAAAAGTGAATTCATAATTTCATGTGAGGGCCGCATCCATTTCCTAGAAGGGCCACATGCGGCCCTCGGGCCGCAGGTTGGGGAACCCTGGCCTAGAGGACAATGGATAATCTAGGTAGTCTTACTTGCCTAAGAGGAGGAACACAGGGTATATCACTGTATATATTCTGAGTACATATATGTCGTGACGAATAAGTAAAACTTGCGATTTTGGCTTAAACAGAAACGTCTTCTTGCCGAATAAGGCAAGCGAAAATTTGTGTACGCAATAATTTCACAAAAATCATTCTAAACCTAACGAAAAAAGTATATTTCATTGTGTTTGTTTATTATTAAATTATTGTAAACTTATCTAAAAAATATTTACTTGGATTAGGCTAAATTAAATTGCTCTTGTTATAATAAGGTTAGGTAACTTTTCTTAGGTTCTTTTGGTAAAAAATTATTAATTTTTACTTTAACATAAATTAAAAAAATATATATCTTTAAACGTATAAGATAAATTTTTAGAAAGGACTTAATTTTAAATGAGTTCTTGCTAATTGACCAGTTTTACCTATTCGGCACGATATATATATATATATATATATATATATATATATATATATATTATTGTAACCACAAACGAGTGGTATTGATCAATAACAACACTGCTAGCCAGGGTTCGAACCCATGTTGTGCTGGCCCGTCATTGTAAGCGAGAACCACATGACGCCTTAAACAACAGAATTACCCAATCCTACAAGAACCAAGCACTCAGCGACGCTAGGTGTGTTACTCTTGGTCCGAGGACATACGGTATATTACATCCCTCAACGTATATACAATCCCTAAAATAGGGATTTTAGCCTCTAAAAAAGGGATTAAAATCCCTATTTTTAGGGATTAAAATGTTTTTCTGGTGGTAAAAAGAAGTTACATGCTGCCTTAATGACCAAGTGTAGTCGACAGGCTTTAAACTTCATTTTTTTTATGAAAAGAGAAAAAGGAGGAGAGGCACCTAATAATCGACCATAATAGTAAATAGTCGTGTGTTAGTCGACTGTTGTGTGTCGTATTCTGGGGAGGAGGACCCAAGGACCCTAACGGATATAATCCACTTTAGCTTTCATGGGTTATTGATCCTCAGAGGTTAATAAACCCCAGGACAGTCGTCGTCATCCTTGTCGTCTTCTGTGGCGCTCTCTCTGAAGACACTGTCTCAGCTCTTTGTGACCTGGGAAGAGGCAGCAAGTTGTCATCCATAAGAACGATCTTGCAATGTTGTAGTTGTGTTTGTGACGTTCTTGTCTTAAGTGATAGGGGGGGACCACCTCGTCTCAGTGACGGGGGGACCACCTCGTCTCAGTGACGGGGGGACCACCTCGTCTCAGTGACGGGGGGACCACCTCGTCTCAGTGACGGGGGGACCACCTCGTCTCAGTGACGGGGGGACCACCTCGTCTCAGTGACGGGGGGACCACCTCGTCTCAGTGACGGGGGGACCACCTCGTCTCAGTGACGGACCACCTGTCCAGTGACGGGGACCACCTCGTCTCAGTGACGGGGGGGACCACCTCGTCTCAGTGACGGGGGGGACCACCTCGTCTCAGTGACGGGGGGGACCACCTCGTCTCAGTGACGGGGGGACCACCTGGGTTTCATCACCTTGAATCACTCAGATTATTATTTTTATTCCTAAATCTTTATCAGCATTTGTGATGGGCATGACTAATGCATATTTATGCCCGACGTTTATTGCTGTGGCTACGCTTTTTATAGCTTAGCCTTATTAGCTTATTATCAAAGCGTGACGGCGTCAGTAATGATGTTTGTTTTGTATTAGCTTTGAAGTTAAGGTAATAAATGATGACGATATTTTGATAAAATCTGTGTTTTTCATATACTTTTTAGCGTGTGAAATTTAATACGCCATTTCTAATGGATAAGAATATATCTCTCATTTCTAAGTTTTTTTTTTTGCCTTTATTTGTTGAAAAATTCTAATTTCGTTGGTAATTCTTGTAAAATTTGACACATGTGTAACATCTGAGTACTATCTTTAATTTGTAGACGTTTCGCCATCCAGTGGCTATATCAATACAGGGACACAATATGAAGACTGGAGGGCGAAACGTCTACAAATTAAAGATACCCAGCTGTTGCACAAGTGTCTGATTCTTAATCTTGTTAATATTGTATACCATTCATATACAATTCTTGTAAACATCTCTCAAACTTGAGAATTCGCAGCGGCATTAACGAGGGTGTTTGAAGGGCGACAGTGTGGCGCTGTGACTCGCTCATGTCGGAGAAGGAGCTTGGTAATCCATCTAATGAGAAGATTAATGTAATGAAGTGACGGGCGGCTGTCAAGACCAGGCTCTCAGATATTATTGTGGCCGACGCAGGAATCGCCGACTTTTTACATGCCCGTTGCGTGATTTCTCGACATTAATTGGATCGAGATGAAATTGATGTGGTGGCGGTGTGTGTGTGTGTGTGTGTGTGTGTGTGTGTGTGTGTGTGTGTGTGTGTGTGTGTGTGTGTGTGTGTGTGTGTGTGTGTGAGTGGGGAGAGGGGGGCAGGGTTAGGGATAGAATGGAGTAGCCGTGTACACCCATGATTGGAACTCGGCGTGATAAATTACTTATTGTAATGGTTCATTTCGAAACGGTCATTCAAATCGATGATATAAATGCGTGTAAAAGTGGAAGCAAGATTTGTATTGTGATGACTGGGTGGGTGTCGAGTGCGAGGCAGCGGCGAGTGTTTGTATAGTGTAATGGTCAGTGGTAAGTTACAACCACTACACTACTGCTGTAAAATGACGTTGATTGGCGTGGCCGCAGAAAGTGTACACTGTGAACTGTGCAATACATTACTTTTGCCCTTTACCTCTGGGAATGTTTTACCTCTGTTAACAGAGTAGCAAGCACCGTTAACAGAGAGACTAGCTTTTGTTGTCTCTTATTTTAACCATTACGTTCGTATGAAATTAGTATTAATAATAACTTAGATAAATGGTTCAGAGAACCGACAAGTTAGTAAATTATACACCTGTGCAACACGAAGAATCAATGTCTGGTCAAACTCTGAATCAGCTGCAGCAGCGAGACCCAGCAGCAGCGAGACCCAGCAGCAGCAATAATTTTTGTCTTGTCAGTACTACTCATTCGCCTTAGGACAGCCTTACCTTTCACATTGTATCTTTATATATATATATATATATATATATATATATATATATATATATATATATTCAACAAGTCGGCCGTCTCCCACAGAGGCAGGGTGACCCAAAAAGAAAGAAAATCCCCTGAAAGAAAATACTTTCATAATCATTCAATACTTTCACCTCACTCATACATAATCACTGTCTTTACAGAGGCGCAAAGATACGACAGTTTAGAAGTCCCTCCAAACTGCCAATATCCCAAACCCCTCCTTTAAAGTGCCTGCATTGTACTTCCCATTTCCAGGACTCAAGTCCGGCTAACCGGTTTCCCTGAATCCCTTCACTAAATATTACCCTGCTCTCACTCCAACAGCTCGTCAGGTCCCAAAAACCATT
Organism: Cherax destructor; assembly: GCA_009830355.1. Taxonomy (NCBI): domain Eukaryota; kingdom Metazoa; phylum Arthropoda; class Malacostraca; order Decapoda; family Parastacidae; genus Cherax; species Cherax destructor. The sequence continues at coordinate 456,428 of WNWK01000125.1, forward strand.
CGTCTCCATTCGCTCCTATCTAACACGCTCACGCACGCTTGCTGGAAGTCCAAACCCCTCGTCCACAAAACCTCCTTCACCCCTTCCCTCCAACCTTTTCGAGCACGACCCCTACCCCGCCTTCCTTCCCTTACAGATTTATACGCTCTCCAAGTCATTCTACTTTGATCCATTCTCTCTAAATGACCAAACCACCTCAACAACCCCTCTTCAGCCCTCTGACTAATACTTTTAGTAACTCCACACCTCCTAATTTCCACACTCCGAATTCTCTGCATAATATTTACATCTCCACTGCCTCCAGCCGCCTCCTCGCTGCAGCATTTACAACCCAAGCTTCACACCCATATAAGAGTGTTGGTACCACTATTCTCTCATACATTCCCTTCTTTGCCTCAGTGGATTACATTTGTTGTCTCCACAGATACCTCAACGCACCACTCACCTTTTTTCCTTCATCATTTCTATGGTTAACCTCATCCTTCATAAACCCATCTGCTGACAAGTCAACTCCCAAATATCTGAAAACAATCAGTTCTTCCATAATCCCTCTCTCCAATGTGATATCCAATTTTTCCTTATCTAAATCGTTTGATACCCTCATCACCTTACTCTTATCTACGTTCACTTTCAACTTTCTACCTTTACACACCCTCCCAAACTTGTCCACTAACCTTTGCAACTTTTATTTAGAATCTCCCATAAGCACAGTATCATCAGCAAAAAGTAACTGTCAACTCCCATTTTGTACTTGATTCCCCATAATTTAATCCCATCTATAAATATATTAAATAACCATGGTGACAAATCCATTCATTCCCTAGGCTTTCTTAACTTGTTTATCTCACTCCAAAATTTTTTGCTATGTTCAGCAAAATTTCTTTACAGTGCCTCTCCCACTCTATCATCTGCTCTCCTTTTACACTCTCTCACTACTCTTTTCACCTTTCTTTTACTCTCCATATACTCTGCGCTTCTTATAACACATCTGGTTTGTAAAAATCTCTCATAAGCTACCTTTTTCTCTTTTATTACACCCTTTACTTCTTCATTCCACCAATCACTCCTCTTTCCTCCTGCACCCACCCTCCTATAGCCACAAACTTCTGCCCCACATTCTAATACTGCATTTTTAAAACTATCCCAACACTCTTCACCCCCTCCCCCTACACTGTTTATACTTGCACTAGTCCACATTTCTGCCAGTAGTTGCTTATATCTCACCCTAACTTCCTCCTCCCTTAGTTTATACACTTTCACCTCTCTCTTACTTGCTGTTGCAATTTTCTTTATGTCGTGCCAAATAAGTAAAACTTGCAATTTTGGCTTAAATAGCAACGCTCTTCTTGCCGAATAAGGCCAAAAAAAATTGTGTATGCAATAATTTCGCAAAAATCATTCTGAACCTAACGAGAAAATATATTTAAATGTGTTTGTTTATTATTAAATTATTGCAAACTTATCAAAAAAATATTTAATTGGATTAAGCTAAATTAAATTGCGCTTGTTATAAGGTTAGGTAAGTTTTCTAAGGTTCTTTTGGTACAAAATTAACATAAATGAATAAAATATATCTTTGACCAGATATATATATATATATATATATATATATATATATATATGGTGCCCAGTAGATGCTCCTTAATCTTGGCGTGGCGCGGCCTTTTTTATATGGGGATGAAGAAGGAAACCTTTAATTTTACCTGACTTGAAGGGAAAGGGGGGGTCGGCTTCCCCCTGAAGTTGGGTCGCCGCCCTCTGTTAGGGGAGCCGCCTCACTCTTGTTGGAGGCCGACTTCTCAAATATCAGGGGGGTCACCACTCCCCCTAAAATTGAGAGGGGGGCGCTGCTTCCTAATATTTCCCCGCTTTTGTGAAGTTGTGGGAAGCCATCCTACTTAAATTTGAGGGGAACGCCCCCACCTATTTCAGGAAGGGTCGTGCCCCCAACTTCAGCGGGCATCAGGGAACGCTGAGGCCAATAAAATGTATTATCATAGTGAACCACTAAACCCATAGGGGCGGCATATACCCCTTGAAGATTTTATTCCAGGAAGGGAAGGGTAGCTGTAATTCTTGGAGTGCGTGTTAGGGGTGCGAGGAGCTTGCGTGAGGGATGCGGGAAGGTGCGGGAAGAATGCGTGTAGGTGCGGGAGGAATGCATGTAAGTGTTAGGAGTGCGTGTAGGTGCTGGAGGAGTGCGTCTAAATACGGGAGGAGTGGCACAAACCTTGGGTTAATGCCACTATTTATTGCCTGGCACTGACATCTCATTAAGCAGTGTCATGAGGCCGCTGTCATCGAGTGCCAATTAAGTTGGACTTATTGGTGCACTGATCCCCGACCCGCCACCTTGACTGGTGGGGGGGGAGGGGGGAGGGGAGGGAGACGGACGGGTGGAGGGGTTGGTAATAGAAAGGAGTGGAAAAAAAAAGTCAGAAAGATGGAGGAGTGTTAGTGATGGTGAGAGAAGGATGGGTTAGTGATGGTGAGAGAAGGATGGGTTAGTGATAATGAGAGAAGGATGGGTTAGTGATGGTGAGAGAAGGATGGGTTAGTGATGGTGAGAGAAGGATGGGTAAGTGATGGTGAGAGAAGGATGGGTAAGTGATGGTGAGAGAAGGATGGGTTAGTGATGGTGAGAGAAGGATGGGTTAGTGATGGTGAGAGAAGGATGGGTTAGTGATGGTGAGAGAAGGATGGATAAGTGATGGTGAGAGAAGGATGGGTAAGTGATGGTGAGAGAAGGATGGGTAAGTGATGGTGAGAGAAGGATGGGTTAGTGATGGTGAGAGAAGGATGGGTAAGTGATAGTGAGAGAAGGATGGGTTAGTGATGGTGAGAGAAGGATGGGTTAGTGATGGTGAGAGAAGGATGGGTAAGTGATGGTGAGAGAAGGATGGGTAAGTGATGGTGAGAGAAGGATGGGTTAGTGATGATGAGAGAAGGATGGGTTAGTGATGGTGAGATAAGGATGGGTGAGAGAAGGATGGGTAAGTGATGGTGAGATAAGGATGGGTGAGAGAAGGATGGGTAAGTGATGGTGAGAGAAGGATGGGTTAGTGATGGTGAGAGAAGGATGGGTAAGTGATGGTGAGATAAGGATGGGTGAGAGAAGGATGGGTAAGTGATGGTGAGATAAGGATGGGTGAGAGAAGGATGGGTAAGTGATGGTGAGAGAAGGATGGGTTAGTGATGGTGAGAGAAGGATGGGTAAGTGATGGTGAGAGAAGGATGGGTAAGTGATGGTGAGATAAGGATGGGTGAGAGAAGGATGGGTAAGTGATGGTGAGAGAAGGATGGGTTAGTGATGGTGAGAGAAGGATGGGTAAGTGATGGTGAGATAAGGATGGGTGAGAGAAGGATGGGTAAGTGATGGTGAGAGAAGGATGGGTAAGTGATGGTGAGATAAGGATGGGTAAGTGATGGTGAGAGGATGGGTAAGTGATGGTGAGATAAGGATGGGTAAGTGATGGTGAGAGAAGGATGGGTAAGTGATGGTGAGAGAAGGATGGGTAAGTGATGGTGAGAGAAGGATGGGTAAGTGATGGTGAGAGAAGGATGGGTAAGTGATGGTGAGAGAAGGATGGGTAAGTGATGGTGAGAGAAGGATGGGTAAGTGATGATGAGAGAAGGATGGGTAAGTGATGGTGAGAGAAGGATGGGTAAGTGATGGTGAGAGAAGGATGGGTAAGTGATGGTGAGAGAAGGATGGGTAAGTGATGGTGAGAGAAGGATGGGTAAGTGATGGTGAGAGAAGGATGGGTAAGTGATGGTGAGAGAAGGATGGGTAAGTGATGGTGAGATAAGGATGGGTGAGAGAAGGATGGGTAAGTGATGGTGAGATAAGGATGGGTGAGAGAAGGATGGGTAAGTGATGGTGAGAGAAGGATGGGTTAGTGATGGTGAGAGAAGGATGGGTAAGTGATGGTGAGAGAAGGATGGGTCAGTGATGGTGAGATAAGGATGGGTGAGAGAAGGATGGGTAAGTGATGGTGAGAGAAGGATGGGTTAGTGATGGTGAGAGAAGGATGGGTAAGTGATGGTGAGATAAGGATGGGTGAGAGAAGGATGGGTAAGTGATGGTGAGAGAAGGATGGGTAAGTGATGGTGAGATAAGGATGGGTAAGTGATGGTGAGAGGATGGGTAAGTGATGGTGAGAGAAGGATGGGTTAGTGATGGTGAGAGAAGGATGGGTAAGTGATGGTGAGAGAAGGATGGGTAAGTGATGGTGAGAGAAGGATGGGTAAGTGATGGTGAGAGGGATGGCAAGCCAAGGCAAGAACTACCTTCAGAATTGCTCCATTGCTCAAAGGTGGTTCATATACTGATAACGAAAAGTAAATGAGCTAAAGAACCAGCATGAATGAGCGTGTAGCAGTCCACTACACGAGACTGTAGTGGTGGTGGTTCTTCACCAACACTGCCAGCCCTACAAATCATATACGTATCAGATTTAAGCGCTAATTCCATAGAATTCGGAAAAGAAATGGAAAATATGCCCACACATGCAGCACCTGGACTGGATTTATGGCGTTTCTTGTTTAGTTTTAAAGTTGAGAATACTACCAGCTCGAGCCCTCGGTATTCTATGGAGCGAGAGCTTAGATTTAGGTGAAGTACCAGAAAACTAAAGTTCATACATGACACCTCCTGGAGGGAGTGGCAGTAGAGCGCTGGTAAACAAATTACTGGCCAGTAGCAATAGCATTACACATCAAGTTCATTGAAAGGTGTCGAGACGTCAAATTACTACCTTTATGGAAAAGAATGACCTGCACAATCCAACCCAACGCGGATTTACTGCGGGAAGATTATGCCTGTCATTGTTGCTGAACCATCACAACAGCATTACGGAGAAAAAAAAATATAAAATATAAAAATGCAGACGTGGTCTACACGGATTTTGCAAAGCCTTTTGACAAATGTAGCCACTGAGTGATAGTCTATAAAATGAGGTCATCTGGTATAATGAAAAAGCAAGCAAATGAATATCCAATTTTCTGACAAACAGAACACAAATAGTCGTAGTAGGCACCTTTGTGGAGCGTTTATTTCTTATCCTCCTAGCATATATAAACAAAACACTCACCACAGCATCGTATCATTTATGGACGATATAAAAATAACCATGAAAGTATCCTCAGAAGAAGACAACGAAAAAATGGAAGAGGATATAAGCAAAGTCTTTCAGAGGGCAGTAGAAAATAACATGGTGACGAAAGCCAATTATTTAGAAATGAGAAAAAAATGAAGTCGAAAAAGAGGAACATGCCATTCAAAACACAGGATGACCACTAAATGCAACGAAAGTAGCATGTGAAAGACCTGGGTGTAATAATGTCAGATGACCGGTCATTTAGAGAACACAGTCAGGCAAATGTCGTGAAAGCTAGACAAATGTTGGGGTGGATAATTGTAACTTTTAAAACGAGAAATATTGCCATTAATGAAACAATTCAAGTCACTTATGCTCTCTCTCTTGGAGCACAGTTCAGTGTTGGCTGCTTCCTTCTGAACAGTAGAGATATCAGAGCTGTAACAGATACAGAGGTTATTTATGGCCCACATAGTTTTTAAAACATAATACAGGAAACACCTCAAAATTCAGAAATGTACCCGCTGGAGTGGAGGAGACAGAGGTACCTGATAATATATACACGAAAGATACTGAAAGGCCGGGTCCCCAATCTTACACACTACCATAACAATGTACTGGAGTGAGAGATGCGGGAGTGTAAAATATAGCAAAAAGTAGTGCTGCAGTGACTTCAATTTCTATGGTTCTTCAACATCCGTGGTTCTTTAACATCCGTGGGTCATGGTTCTTCAACATCCGTGGGCCATGGTTCTTCAATATCCGTGGGCCATGGTTCTTCAACATCCGTGGGCCATGGTTCTTCAACATCCGTGGGCCATGGTTCTTCAACATCCGTGGTTCTTTAGCATCCGTGGGTCATGGTTCTTCAACATCCGTGGGCCATGGTTCTTCAATATCCGTGGGCCATGGTTCTTCAACATCCGTGGGCCATGGTTCTTCAACATCCGTGGGCCATGGTTCTTCAACATCCGTGGTTCTTTAACATCCGTGGTTCTTTAACATCCGTGGTTCTTTAACATCCGTGGTTCTTTAACATCCGTGGTTCTTTAACATCCGTGGTTCTTCAACATCCGTGGTTATTTAGCATCCGTGGTCCATGGTTCTTCAACATCCGTGGTTCTTTAACATCAGTGGGCCATGGTTCTTCAACATCCTTCCAAAGGATCTCAGACACTGCCGGAACATGTGTAGAAACCTTCAATAGGGAAAGCGACAGGTATCTCCATCAGGTTCCAGATCAACCAGGCTGTGATGGATATGTGGGCCACCAACAGCAACAGCCTAGTTGAGCAGGCAAGCACCAAACAAGCCTGACCCATGACAGGGCAGAGGTAAGAGAAGCAACAGCAGCACCAGAGCGGAGTGCTGATCCTGCAAGAGGCGAGATCGAATGTCCGTCATCAGCGTGATTATTAAGACACACAAAAGAAAGGAGGGAGACTCGCGGGGCAGGAAGGCGTCACCGGGGTAAGGTGTCACTGGGGGAAGGTGCCACCGGGGAAAGGCATCACCGGGTTAAGGCATCACTGGGTTAAGACATCACCGGGTTAAGGCGTCACCGGGGAAAGGCGTCACCAGGGAAAGGCGTCACTGCCTGGGCTGCTGCATTTTACTCCCTATAAGGCTGCCTTGGAGTTGTTTAAGAATTCTTGATTCAAGGAATTGGAACTGTCCTCTCTTTCCTCGGATCAAACCTGATGACCTATTCCCCAGGCGCTGAATGACTCCCCAGCTGTTCTAAGCCTTCCCTGTCAACAATAAAATATATTTCCCCAGCTGACTGACTGTTGACAGTTGTAGCTGGCTGATTGTTGTCAGCTGCACTTGGCTGCCAGACTTACTGGTTGCAGCTGCAACTGGTTGACTGGCTGCTGCTGGTTGACTGGCTGCTGCTGGTTGACTGGCTGCAGCTGCAACTGGTTGACTGGCTGCAGCTGAAACTGGTTGACTGGCTGCAGCTACAGCTGGTTGACTGGCTGTAGCTGCAGCTGGTTGACTGACTGCAGCTACAGCTGGTTGACTGGCTGTAGCTGCAGCTGGTTGACTGACTGCAGCTACAGCTGGTTGACTGGCTGTATCTGCAGCTGGTTGACTGACTGCAGCTACAGCTGGTTGACTGGCTGTAGCTGCAGCTGGTTGACTGACTGCAGCTACAGCTGGTTGACTGGCTGTAGCTGCAGCTGGTTGACTGGCTGCAGCTGGTTGACTGGCTGTAGCTGCAGCTGGTTGACTGGCTGTAGCTGCAGCTGGTTGACTGACTGTAGCTGCAGCTGGTTGACTAATTAATATCTCAGTAGAAACTCATAAAAAATGAAGATGATCTGTGTTGAGGCGAGTTAAACTCCTTTTGATCCGAGGAAGGGGAGTGCAACTCTAGTTCCTCGGATCAAAAAGCCCTTCCTATGCATGATGGCACTAAAGGGCATAATTCCCACAGTGCCTCACCTTCTCCAGGGGCATTAAGTGCCGTGTTCCTGGCACTTGATGCCGGTGAAGAGCTCTCGCTCCTTGGGATCGGAACTCCTCTTCCCTTGGATCAGACTTAACTGCCTCCAATGGCCCAAGTGCTGTATGACCCCAAACGGGTTTTGCGCTTTTCTTTAATATAACTAGAATTTGATTAGTCATTAGAGACAAATTGTAGACAGAGTAATTACTTCCCATTGGACGACACTTGTCATTACCCAACAAGCTCTTCCTTAATTAGCCAACGAGGTCTCCCTTAATTAGCAAGCTCTTCCTTAATTAGCAAGCTCTCCCAGCGTAGAGTTGTGTTCTGCCCTCGTGACAAAGGGAGAGTAAGGAGGGCAGGGAGAGTAGGGAAGGCAGCGAGAGTAGGGAAGGCAGGGAAAGTAGGGAAGGCAGGGAAAGTAAGGAAAATAGGGAAGGCAGAATAGGCAAGGTTGGGATAGTGTGCAGGGAGGGAAGGAGGGAGGGGGAGGGAACTATGGAGGGAGTGTGGAGGGAGGGAGGGGGAGGGAGTATGGAGGGGAGGGAGGGAGGGAGTGGAGTGGAGAGGGAGGGAGGGAGGGAGTGGGGAGGGAGGGGGAGGGAGGGAGGGAGGTTGCTGCCTTACAGGTCACACACACAATATAAAGATATCACTCATTTTCATAATTACTCTTCTTTGTGGCTCGCCAGGTTGTGAGGCTCTGAAGCCTGGCTCTCATGTACCACACTGCTGCTGTTGCTGTCGTTGCTGCTGCTACTGTTTCTGCTGTTGCTGTTGCTGCTGCTATTGCTGTTACTGTTGCTGTGTTGTTACTGCTGCTCCTGCTACCTAGGATTCTAGATAGCAGATAATTCTTCTCAACAGATAACCTCTCTTACGTGTTATTCCCATGTACTAGCATGTACTCTCCACTCCCTTCCTTTACTCTCTGTCTCTGGTTCTCCCCTCCACCACACCTCCCCCCCCCACACGTTAATATATCAGAGTGAGTATATTTGTTCTCTGCTATTTTATATGCTTGAATAATTCTGAAGAAGTGACGAACTTTGAAGGAAAGTTGAAAAGAAAGTTGCACGGGGGGGGGGGAGAATGTGAAGGTGGGGGAGGACCGAGAGGGAGGAAGGTTGAGCGAGTGGGAGGTTGAGCGAGTGGGAGGTTGAGCGAGTGGGAGGGACAATGAATGTGAGGAAGGAGAGCGGGAGGATGAACTAAATGGAGGGAGGGAGGGAAGAAGAGCTAGAGGAAGGGAGGGAGGATGAGCTAGAGGGAGGGAGGGAGGATGAGCTAGAGGGAGGGAGGGAGGGAAGGGGAAGATGAAGTAGAGGGAGGGAGGGAAGGGAAGGGAAAGATGAGCTAGAGGGAGGGAGGGAAGGAAGATGAGCTAGAGGGAGGGAGGATAAGATAGAGGATAGGTGGTAAGGGAAATGAGCGTGGGGGATGTGGAAAATGATGAAGCATTTAACATTACTAGAGACAGTGGAGGTAAATAAGGGAGGGAGGGAAGAACGGAGAGGAAAAGAGATACGAGACACAAAATGCAAAGCATTACGCGAACTAGATGAGTTGCATGTTTGCAATGCATTAACCAACATGGCAACTGTTGCTACGCAACAAACTTCAATGTTTTTGCCAGAGTTTACCATTTTATTGTATTTTAATACAGCAATACATAAAAAAATATACAAATGAGATGTCCTTGGAGGACTGAATTAGTTGAGTCTGCCTTAAGCGGCTCTCGTGTATTATCCGACACAGGGCTTCTAACAGGGGGTGTCCTGGGGGGCATGGGACTCCATCTCTGAACAATTTGCTGATTTTCTAAAATATGATAAAATGCTTATGATTTTCTCTCAGCTGTTGTGTTGCTAGGTAACCAGCTGTTGTGTTGCTAGGTAACCAGCTGTTGTGTTGCTAGGTAACCAGCTGTTGTGTTGCTAGGTAACCAGCTGTTGTGTTGCTAGGTAACCAGCTGTTGTGTTGCTAGGTAACCAGCTGTTGTGTTGCTAGGTAACCAGCTGTTGTGTTGCTAGGTAACCAGCTGTTGTGTTGCTAGCTAAACTAAAACCAAGATGTTGATATATTTTGGACTCATGCTGGTACCTAATAGCACTGGTGATGGTGGTGATTTCCACAGTCTGGTGATGGTGGTATGGGAACATCTTGGGCCCTCCACTGGGGAGATGTGGGCCCTCCACTGGGGAGATGTAATCGTAAAAATGTTAAGTAGTCTGGAATTCTAGCGGGTCAAGATTAATTGATGGTTTAACTTGTATCGTTTTACATTTTTACTTATTTACTTATTGCAGTTTCAGTTCCAACATATTATTTTTTTTAACCCATTCTTATGTATAAAAGAAAGGAGGGCAAGAGGAGGGAGGGAGAAAGAAAAATGGTAGAGAAAGAGGTGAAGGGGATGAATAAGAGAGAGAGAGGGAGAGAGAGAGAGAGAGAGAGAGAGAGAGAGAGAGAGAGAGAGAGAGAGAGAGAGAGAGTTGAGGAAGGAGAGGCAGGGGCAGGCTTTATACCTAATACAAAAATCACAGGGTAATTGAACCATGGTGATGGTAGCAGTGGTGGTCATCGTAGCAGTGGTGGTGATGGTGATGGTAGCAGTGGTGGTGGTGATGGTGATGGTAGCAGTGGTGGTGATAGTGATGGTAGCAGTGGTGGTGATAGTGATGGTAGCAGTGGTGGTGATGGTGATGGTAGCAGTGATGGTGATGGTAGCAGTGATGGTGATAGCAGTGGTGGTGACATAAGTGATGGAAGGGGGAGGGAGATAGTGATGGGAAAGAAATGGCAGAAGAGAACTACCAATATAACATTTCCTTCGCTTCTAGTTCCCCTCCTCACCACTTACCATGTTTCCCGAGCCTTCCGTTCTCCACTTCACCGTAACTTATTCTCTCCGCTTCCTTCTCTTTCCCTCCATTCTCTCCTCCTCTACCCCTAATGTCGTTTGGTGAGTATCACAAAGCAAGTAAACAAAGTAAGAGATAATGAGCAAGGAGGCTTCAAATGTGACTTTAGCGTGTGTGGTAATCCTTGCCTTTACTGCCACCTCCTCCTCCTCCTCCAAATCCTCCTCTTCTTCCTCCACCTCCTACTACTACTCCTGCTGCCCACTATCTCCCCCCATTCTCCACTCTCAACCCTCTTCCATCACCCCCATTCCTCCTTCCACTCACCCTCTTCCACCCATCATCCCATTCCTTCTTCCTTCCTCAGTTCTCTTCTCCAGTACACCTGCTGTAGTTGCAATTCCAGTACAGTAAACACACGGTAGTTACAACTACAGTACACCTACACTAGTACCAACTGCAGTACACCTACAGTAGTACCAACTGCAGTACACCTACAGTAATACCAAAGGGGAAGGTCGCTCCAATTCCTTGGACCAGGATAGACTTTTTTTTATTAATTACAACATACATTGGGTTTACTGAAATGAGTACATTATTGTGTTGCTTGGATAATGGGGAGGATCACTGTAAAGGATCACTGTGAAGGATCACTGTGAAGGATCACTGTGAAGGATCACTGTGAAGGATCACTGAAGGATCACATTACGATTTTATTCATTATCCACTTTCCCTCGTCCTCCTATACCTACTACCCCCTCTCTTTCTTAATTTTCTTTCATGCCTTCCCTTTCCCCTCTTCAGAAAACGTTACGTCAAGCGTCTTGCAGTGATCGCGCTCATATCAACCTCAAGTGTTTTTTGTTAATAAAACAAATCCCTAGATTGTATCTGTCACTCAGTCTCTCGTGTGTGTGTGTGTGTGTGTGTGTATGTGTGTGTGTGTGTACTCACCTAGTTGTGGTTGCAGGGGTCGATTCACAGCTCCTGACCCTGTGTGTCTCTCCGTAGCTCTCCCTTTTCCCTCACTTAACCTCCCTCCATATGTCTTTCTCTTATATTTCCCTAAGTAGGTGTTTTCTTTCATCACTACTTCGTTCTTGCATTAGCTGTGTGCGCTCAGACACATCTAGTTCCTTCTCTTTGTAACTGTCCTTGCCTCCATGCATTCCCCTGCGCTGGGTTACTTTCTCTATCGATGCTGAAGATCCAGATAGGTTCATCGTAGCTTCTGGCCATCCTACAAATCATATGTGACAAACACAAATCCTTCAGACCTGGAGAGGTAAATAGACAGCATGGCCACCCGCGCAGCACCTGGGTCTCATTCCCTGGGGAGGTAAATAGACAGCATGGCCACCCGCGCAGCACCTGGGTCTCATTCCCTGGGGAGGTAAACAGACAGCTTGGCCACCCGCGCAGCACCTGGGTCTCATTCCCTGGGGAGGTAAATAGACAGTATGGCCACCCGCGCAGCACCTGGGTCTCATTCCCTGGGGAGGTAAACAGACAGCATGGCCACCCGCGCAGCACCTGGGTCTCATTCCCTGTGGAGGTAAACAGACAGCTTGGCCACCCGCGCAGCACCTGGGTCTCATTCCCTGGGGAGGTAAACAGACAGCATGGCCACCCGCACAGCACCTGGGTCTCATTCCCTGGGGAGGTAAATAGACAGCATGGCCACCCGCACAGCACCTGGGTCTCATTCCCTGGGGAGGTAAACAGACAGCATGGCCACCCGCACAGCACCTGGGTCTCATTCCCTGGGGAGGTAAACTGACAGCATGGCCACCCGCGCAGCACCTGGGTCTCATTCCCTGGGGAGGTAAACAGACAGCATGGCCACCCGCGCAGCACCTGGGTCTCATTCCCTGGGGAGGTAAACAGACAGCATGGCCACCCGCACAGCACCTGGGTCTCATTCCTAGCATGCGGTATTTTGTAAGTAAATGCAGAGCACCAGTAGTTATGAGTAGTGCTCAGTGTTCCTTAGTGCAGCAGCTTAGATTTAGGAGAAAACCCAGATATCTTAAAGATGGCAGCAGCTCTTAATTAAGGAGGCAGAAGATGGAACTTAAAAAACTACAAACCAGCAGCACTCACATCACACGTGTTCTGAGACACTAAATCACTGACTTTATGGAGAAACATGAGCTACAAAACCCAAGACAACATAAATTTAAAGCAGCAAAATCTTATCTTTATCACAAGACAACATACAACATAATGTATACACCGAGAGTTGTATTTCTCTATTTTAGGCATTAAAGTATTCTTCTCTAATGGCAAAAATAAAAGTTAATAACTAGAGTTAATGGACTGGTGTAGTCGATAGGCTTTCAACCCCATTAACCAAGTTACATCTCAGAATTATGGAAGATTAGGAAGGGATAAAGTATTTATGTAATCTACGCGAATTATGCAATTACATTTAGCAAATATGATTAAGGCGTATTAAGAAGGGAATGATAAACAGGAAAAGTTAGAAAATCGATGTTAAAATTTATAACTATCACAGTGATAAGCCAAACGAAGTGAAATTTGAGCACAGTACAAAAAAATCAGTACTTCAAGGCATGGTCCTGACACCTAAACACTGAGTACACTCGGTGTCTGACACGTCTACAGTACCTGATCACTGAGTACACTCGGTGTCTGACACGTCTACAGTACCTGATCACTGAGTACACTCGGTGTCTGACACGTCTACAGTACCTGATCACTGAGTACACTTGTGTCTGACACGTCTACAGTACCTGATCACTGAGTACACTTGTGTCTGACACTTCTACAGCGGCCAACCTCATGTATAACGTTACTACCACAGCTGTACTGTGATTTTGTTAACCAGGTGAATGTTAATGATTTTCTGGGAGTCAAGTTGGTTTGTGTGATGAAGCTTATATAAGCATATTTGATCACCTGTATATTAATTTGCATATACGAGCAGGTGTACGTTTGTATAAGCGGAGCTGTGTGTGTACAAACAGGTGTGGGCAGGTGTACGTGTGGGTGAGTAGGGTTGTGTACTTGTAGGTGAGAGATTATTTTTTTTTTATTCACTAGCCAACAAAATTTAACTTTTTATCCAGGTGAGAAACCAAATTGGTTGTTTTAAAGTAACTTTGATGCGCTAATCATGAATCTCAGCTGTTTAGTCTCCATCACTTCAGACTTTTTGTTTTTGGATATTTAAGATTGAAGAGCCACTTGATTTATGACTCACGAAATCGTAATGACACGGTTGCAAACCATACCACGAGTGGGGTTAGAACCCGCGATCAGAGAGTCTCAAAACTCCAGACCGTCGCGTTAGCCACTGGGCCAGCTGGCTTCAATAAGATTCATTATATTGTGCATAGATAATAAATGTCGTGCCGAATAGGTAAAACTATCAGTTAGCAAGAACTCGTTTAAAATTAAGTCCTTTCTAAAATTTTCTTTTATAAGTTTAAAGATATATTTTTTTCATTTATGTGTAAAAATTAATAATTTTGTACTAAAAGAACCTTAGAAAACTTAACTAACCTTATTATAACAAGCGCAATTTAATTTAGCTTAATCCAAATATATTTTAGATAATTTTACAATAATTTAATAATAAGCAAACACAATGAAATATATTTCTTTCGTTACTTTCAGAATGATTTTTGCGAAATTATTGCATACACATATATTCGCTTGCCTTATTCGGCAAGAAGAGAGTTGCTATATTAGCCAAAATTGCAAGTTTTACCTATTCGGCACGACATATATATATATATATATATATATATATATATATATATATATATATATATATATATGCAAAATATATATATATATATATATATATAATCGTAACTAAATTAACAGAAATTTCCATACAGTCATAGAAACATATTTGCATTACAGTTTTCCGGCTGTTTCCCTTGTGTTGAGTCTGGTTCTCCTGCAGCTGTGTCCAGCAGTAGTCTGGTTCTCCTGCAGCTGTGTCCAGCAGTAGTCTGGTTCTCCCGCAGCTGTGTCCAGCAGTAGTCTGGCTCTCCTGCAGCTGTGTCCAGCAGTAGTCTGGTTCTCCTGCAGCTGTGTCCAGCAGTAGTCTGGTTCTCCCGCAGCTGTGTCCAGCAGTAGTCTGGCTCTCCTGCAGCAGTGTCCAGCAGTAGTCTGGTTCTCCTGCAGCAGTGTCCAGCAGTAGTCTGGTTCTCCCACAGCTGTGTCCAGCAGTAGTCTGGTTCTCCCACAGCTGTGTCCAGCAGTAGTCTGGTTCTCCCGCAGCAGTGTCCAGCAGTAGTCTGGTTCTCCCGCAGCTGTGTCCAGCAGTAGTCTGGTTCTCCTGCAGCAGTGTTCAGCACTAGTCTGGTTCTCCCACAGCTGTGTCCAGCAGTAGTCTGGTTCTCCTGCAGCAGTGTCCAGCAGTAGTCTGGTTCTCCTGCAGCAGTGTCCAGCAGTAGTTCACCATCAAACTGATCCTCAGGTTTCCCCTGACATCTCTTCTCCACGATGGCTGTGTCTTGGTGAAATCCTTCACCGTGGAGTTGTATTTCACGGAAACTGTGTGTTGAAGCAACACTGAAGTTCACATTTGAATTCAGCCCCAAGAAAGTAGTTATATAATAATAATAATAATAATCTTTATTTCTACAAGTACATGTATAATATACAGACCATAGCTGACATCAGTGACATACTATATAGAAAGCCCCTTGTTTTGCAGAGCATTTCGGGCAAATTAGGTTAATTTGTCCCCAGGATGCGACCCACACCAGTCGGCTAACACCCAGGTACCTGTTTACTGCTAGGTGAACAGGGACAGCAGGTATGTTTAGGAAACACGCCCTAATGTTTCCACCCGTACCGGGAATCAAACCACGGACCTCAGTGTGTGAGCTGAGTGTGCTAGCAACTCACGTGAAGTGAACCCATTGTTGACCAATGTTATTACTGTTTCTTTCACATTAATGATGGTACACTATACTGACAGGATGATGAGTATTTTTATTGAGGAAACGTTTCGCCTGCGCTTAAGGCTTCTTCAGTTGAATGCATTAATAGGTGATCAGTCCCTCAAATGGGGGACTGATCACCTCTTATTAATTCTTCTGTCCGCTGTTATATTCGCCTGTATTCGACTGAAGCCTTGTTGTAGAGGCGAAACGTTTCGGCAATAAAGATACCCAAACGTCGTACAAGTGTCTCGTTCATCATTACTGTTTGTAATTACAGCATAATAAGGTCGTGATGTCTCGCCTGCTTTTATAAATATATTCTGTTTATCTTCCCGTCTTCATTCATTAATCATAATTATTTTTAAACTGTGTTCTTGCACTCTCGACACACTCCAGCAGGTCATTCAACTCTCTCACCCACTACTAGTAAAGAAGTGCTTCCTTCAATCCTCCTCTTCCACACCGCTTCTTCCACTCCTCACAACACTGTAACGCCCGTGTTTCCTTGTGCCTCCTCCTGAACCTGGAGGGTGTTCCAACCTGCCATGAGATTCTCCCTATCTTCTCTCAGCTCTCTTTAACTCCGTATTTAATTATAACATTATCTTCTCTCAATTCTCCTTTACACTGTAGTAGTTATTTCTATCGCCTGTCCTGTTATTCCTCAAAAATATCATATATTCATTATCTTCGGTCTCTTCACAGCCCAAAAATTTCCATTGTGGGACATATGAACTGTCTTCCTTAAATGTGGTCTACCATACTTCAGCTTAGGTCTACCGTACTTCAGCTTAGGTCTAACACATCTGCTGCCATATTTTTAAAAGCTATCCATTTTTGAGTAAGATTCTTGCAATCGTTTTTCTGCGATCTGGTAATCATGAAATTTGTGTAGGTGACCCCGTTGCTGACCCCGCCCTGTATTTTTTTCTCTGAAATCACTGTTCTCTTGAGCAAATTATAGCATCAACTGATGATCTTAATTTTAATGTGGTGGTCCTGCAAGACAATGGAAGACCTCGGCGGGTCTTCACATGACGAGGACCCTACGTCAGGAGACATTTGTTGTCTCCTGACGAAGCTTAATGTGACCAGTTTCTTGGCGAATCTTACCTAACGTGATCTGTTTCCTGGCGAAGCTTACGTAACGTGACCAGTTTCTTGGCGAATCTTACCTGAAGTGACTTGTCTCCTGACGAATCTCACCTAACCTGACTAATGTCGTCATCTCACACTGTCATCGACTCCAGTAACGTAACGTCATCTTCATGTTTTTTTTGGCAGCTTATAAAATTCAGTTGTTAGGATCCGTAGTAACTGTATTATGCAACTAAATTCAACTGACTGCATTTATTTTTCAAACAAATACAACCGACTGTGTTATGCAACTAAATACAACAGACTGTATTATGCAATTTATTATGCATTTATTTTCAACTAAATACAACTATTTATTATCAAGATAAATACATTTAGCTCATGCTTCCCCTTTTTTATACTATTTTTTTTTCAAGTGTTATATCACCATCAGATTAAATCTTTTAGATCTTAACTTCTGACATTATTTTTTGTTGACCTCTTCTATGTATCCAATGCACTTTCTTGTAAGATTTTTTTTTGTAATATTACCTTACCATGCTAACGGGAATATTGTCCTGTAATTTACTACATAATCTCTCACGCTAGTTTGAATATTGATGCAATATTCTACTTTATTTGTATAACAATCTTCCCACATATTATGGAGTTGCAAAACAAATACTGAGCAACTAACTGTGATAACTAAGTTGCAAAGATACCGGTAACTGTTTCTCTGCATACACTTCAAGACGAAAGGATGTGTACCACTGGGTATCACTGCTTACCTTTATTAATACTTATTAATAATTTCCTTGAAGCTTATGTGAGCATGTAGGTGTAGGTGTAGGTGTGTGTGTGTGTGTGTGTGTGTGTGTGTGTGTGTGTGTGTGTCTGTGTCTGTCTGTCTGTCTGTCTGTCTGTCTGTCTGTCTGTGTGTGTGTCTGTGTGTGTGTGTCTGTGTCTTGGAGAGGCCAGTCAGGTCATCGTCAATATATCGTGGTCTTTCCTAGTCCCAGCTCACCCAGGCTTCCATTCCGGTTGTCCAGGACTATTTCCAGAAGTCATTTCCTCTATCGCCCGTGCACTCCTCCTGTCTTCCTCCCGTTCCCCTTCTTCCTTCCTCTCCTTCCTCTTCTCCCTCTCCCTCCCCCTCCCCAATCTCCTGTACCAATTGCGACAGCGTGTGTGAATATAAAAAGAGTATCCAGCACTGGGGTGTAGCACAAGTACACCCCAGCATCAAGACACAGGGGCTACATGAAGATCCAGGGGCTACATGAAGATACAGGGGCTACATGAAGATCCAGGGGCTACATGAAGATACAGGGGCTACGTGAAGACACTTAGGGGCTACATGAAGTCACAGGGGCTACATGAAGATACAGGGGCTACATGAAGACACTGGGGCTACATGAAGACACTGGGGCTACATGAAGATACAGGGGCTACATGAAGATACAGGGGCTACATGAAGACACTGGGGCTACATGAAGACACTGGGGCTACATGAAGACACTGGGGCTACATGAAGATACAGGGGCTACATGAAGACACTGGGGCTACATGAAGACACTGGGGCTACATGAAGACACTGGGGCTACATGAAGATACAGGGGCTACATGAAGACACTGGGGCTACATGAAGACACTGGGGCTACATGAAGACACTGGGGCTACATGAAGACACTGGGGCTACATGAAGACACTGGGGCTACATGAAGATACAAGGGCTACATGAAGATACAGGGGCTACATGAAGATACAGGGGCTACATGAAGACACTGGGGCTACATGAAGATACAGGGCTACATGAAGACACTGGGGCTACATGAAGACACTGGGGCTACATGAAGATACAAGGGCTACATGAAGATACAGGGGCTACATGAAGATACAGGGGCTACATGAAGACACTGGGGCTACATGAAGATACAGGGGCTACATGAAGACACTGGGGCTACATGAAGACACTGGGGCTACATGAAGACACTGGGGCTACATGAAGACACTGGGGCTACATGAAGACACTGGGGCTACATGAAGACACTGGGGCTACATGAAGACACTGGGGCTACATGAAGATACAAGGGCTACATGAAGATACAGGGGCTACATGAAGCATAGACACGGGGCTACATGAAGACACGGGGCTACATGAAGATACAGGGGCTACATGAAGACACAGGGGCTACATGAAGACACTGGGGCTACATGAAGACACTGGGGCTACATGAAGTCACAGGGGCTACATGAAGATACAGGGGCTACATGAAGATACAAGGGCTACATGAAGATACAGGGGCTACATGAAGATACAGGGGCTACATGAAGAACAGGGCTACATGAAGATACAGGGGCTACATGAAGACACAGGGGCTACATGAAGACACAGGGGCTACATGAAGATACAGGGCTACATGAAGAACAGGGGCTACATGAAGACACTGGGGCTACATGAAGATACAAGGGCTACATGAAGATCACGGGGCTACATGAAGACATTGGGGCTACATGAAGTCCAGGGGCTACATGAGATACAGGGCTACTGAGACACTAGGGCTCATGAAGTCCGGGCTACATGCAGATACAGGGCTACATGAGATACAGGGGCTACATGAAGTACAGGGCTACATGCAGATACAGGGGCTACATGAAGATACAGGGCTACATGAAGATACAGGGGCTACATGAAGATCAGGGCTACATGAAGACACTGGGCTCATGAAGACACGGGCTACATGAAGATCCAGGCTACATGAGACACAGGGCTATAGAAGACACTGGGGCTACATGAAGACACTGGGCTACATGAAGTACAGGGGTACATGAAGACACGGGGCTACATGAAGACACGGCTACATGAACATGGGGCTACATGAAGTCCAGGGGCTACATGAAGATCAGGCTACTGAAGACACTTAGGGGCTACATGAAGTCACAGGGGCTACATGCAGATACAGGGGCTACATGAAGATACAGGGCTACATGAAGATACAGGGGCTACATGAAGACACTGGGGCTACATGAAGACACGGGCTACATGAAGATCCAGGGGCTACTTGAAGACAAGGAGGCTACATGAAGACACTTGGGGGCTACAAGACACGGGGGCTATATGAAGATACAGGGGCTACATGAAGACAGAGGGGCTACATGGAAACACAGGGGCTATATTAAGACAGACTATATGAAGACACAGGGGGCTACATGAAAACACAGAGGCTAGATCTAGACACGAGGGATACACTTGGATACATCCTTTTCTTGCCAACTCTTCCCACTACTGCCCCTACCCATCCCACAACATGCTCCTCCCCATCATCCCACAACATGCTCCTCCCCATCATCCCACAACATGCTCCTCCCCATCATCCCACAACATGCTCCTCCCCATCATCCCACAATATGATCCTCCCCATCATCCCACAACATGCTCCTCCCCATACATCCCACAACATGCTCCTCCCCATCATCCCACAACATGCTCCTCCCCATCATCCCACAACATGCTCCTCCCCATCATCCCACAATATGATCCTCCCTATCATCCCACAATATGATCCTCCCCATCATCCCACAACATGCTCCTCCCCATCATCCCACAACATGCTCCTCCCCATCATCCCACAACATGCTCCTCCCCATACATCCCACAACATGCTCCTTCCCATCATCCCACAACATGCTCCTCCCCATCATCCCACAACATGCTCCTCCCCATACATCCCACAACATGCTCCTTCCCATCATCCCACAACATGCTCCTCCCCATCATCCCACAACATGCTCCTCCCCATCATCCCACAACATGCTCCTTCCCATCATCCCACAACATGCTCTTCCCCATACATCCCACAACATGCTCCTCCACATCCCACAACATGCTCCTCCCCATCATCCCACAATATGATCCTCCCCATCATCCCACAACATGTTCCTCCCCATCATCCCACAACATGCTCCTTCCCATCATCCCACAACATGCTCCTCCCCATCATCCCACAACATGCTCCTCCCCATCATCCCACAACATGCTCCTCCCATCATCCCACAACATGCTCCTCCCCATCATCCCACAACATGCTCCTCCCATCATCCCACAACATGCTCCTCCTTATCATCCCACAGCATGCTCCTCCCCATCATGCCACAACATGCTCCTCCCCATCATTCCACAACATGTTCCTCTACATCATCCCACAACATGCTCCTCCCCATCATCCCACAACATGCTACTCCCCATCATCCCACAACATGCTCCTCCCCATCATCCCACAACATGCTCCTCCCCATCATTCCACAACATGCTCCTCCCCATCATCCCACAACATGCTCCTCCCCATCATCCCACAACATGCTCCTCCTTATCATCCCACAACATGCTCCTCCTTATCATCCCACAGCATGCTCCTCCCCATCATCCCACAGCATGCTCCTCCCCATCATCCCACAACATGCTCCTCCCCATCATTCCACAACATGCTCCTCCCCATCATCCCACAACATGCTCCTCCTCATCATTCCACAACATGCTCCTCCCCATCATCCCACAACATGCTCCTCCCCATCATCCCACAACATGCTCCTCCCCATCATCCCACAGCATGCTCCTCCCCATCATCCCACAGCATGCTCCTCCCCATCATCCCACAGCATGCTCCTCCCCATCATCCCACAACATGCTCCTCCCCATCATCCCACAACATGCTCCTCCCCATCATCCAACAACATGCTCCTCCCCATCATCCCACAACATGCTCCTCCCCATCATCCCACAACATGCTCCTCCCCATCATCCCACAACATGCTCCTCCCCATCATGCCACAACATGCTCCTCCCCATCATCCCACAACATACTCCTCCCCATCCATTCCACCTCTTTTTACCCTATACCACATCCTCTTACACCATATTCCAGTCCTACATCCTATCCTTCTGTACCCTCCTCATACATCCTCCTCCTCATCCTCCTTTCCATCACTCCATCTCACAACCTATCCAACAACCTCCTCCTCCACTCTGTCCTCCCTCAGACCTTCTACACCCTATCCCTCCTACCCCTTCCTTCAGACTTGTTCCATCCCGCCCCCTCATTTGCAACCTCCCCGTCTTCCCCTCTTGCCCCTTCCATCCCCCCTTCCGTTACCCATCTCAGAGGCTGTCTGTCCGCCGTTTCATTAGCGTAATGCCGCGTGGTGTCTCAAACAATGGCCGTCAGGAGCTTTGATCCTCTGTCACTGGGCTTATTTGGGGAGTCTAAGAGTCTGCAAGAAGAGTCTTAACGGATACTTAACCTTAGGCTGACATTGGCGCGCTCCTCCTCGCCCACCCCGAGTGTTTGTTCCGCCTTTATTAATTATCGCAAGAAGTAAAGGCAAGTTTGATGATAGCAGTGTGGATATCTTGTCCAGGTATGTGAGAGTCATAATGAATGGATGACAGGTGTCGATTATTGGTGGAGGGTTGAAACCTAGACTGTGCACACATGCTAGCTAGCTCTAGCTCTCTCTCGCTCTTCTCTCTCTCTCTCTCTCTCTCTCTCTCTCTCTCTCTCTCTCTCTCTCACACACACACACACGACAGCTGGAAACCTTCAAATATAGTCATAAAACTATTCAAAAGTATTGAAAACTTAATCGGGATGGTTGAAAGACTTGAGGGAAGGAAGTTGCTTACAGAACACCAGCCTTGACGAAGGCCAGTCCTCCCTCACCTCCTGGAGGAGAGAATAACGGAGATCACTAGGGTGAGTTAACTGCATATTCTTGGAGTGCAGGAAAGCACTGCAGGTTAGAGTAAGCTGAAGTACAGTGTGTACTGTAGTACAGTGTGTACTGTAGTACAGTGTGTACTGTAGTACAGTGTGTACTGTAGTACAGTGTGTACTGTAGTACAGTGTGTACTGTAGTACAGTGTGTACTGTAGTACAGTGTACTGTAGTACAGTGTGTACTGTAGTACAGTGTACTGTAGTACAGTGTGTACTGTAGTACAGTGTGTTCTGTAGTACAGTGTGTACTATAGGGCTACAGTGGATCAAGGAATGTCGAACTAACATTACCCTGTGTGTGGACAGTTTGCCTCGTCATTCCATTCTGAACCAATTAATATCTCGAACCAAAACAAATATCTAAGAGTGAGTTAAGGGGAAAGACACTGGTGAATGTTTCAGGACAGGAAACAATTATGGGTCTTGATGGATCAGCATTAAAACCTTAAGAATTTTTAATATCTGTGAATGATTTGCCGTAGGTGATTATATAGCAAGAATCGTTGCTTTCTGATTCACCGACGTTTCGGTCCTTTTTTTTAGTGAATGATTGCAACCACAATATTGTCATATTTATCTTTATATTGTAATAAATTTCAAGATAAAGGTTGAAAAATCTATATAAACAGGCTACAGGAAAAGTCATCAAACAAATGATTACCGAAGTTTAACTTAATTAAGTGCAAGGTCAAGCAAGTAAGGAAGAGAGAAGACCGGAGAGTAAGTACAGAGAGGTGGGGATTAATATCGAGAAGAACCAAGAACATGGAGTGACCGTCACTTAGCTTACTACAACTAAAGTCACTCACAGCTAAACGTTTCCTCTAATAAATGTCTTGAACTGCTGCATAAGTGTCTTGTTCCATATAGCAGAGATCCGCTGTAAGTAACATCGCTAAAGCATTATAGGTTAGTAAATATCAAGAGAAACTGCACACATGTCAAGCCTATTAGAGGAGCGCAACACCAGTATGGACACTAGACCTGGGCAGTTATATTCGGAAATTCGAGTAGGTTCTGATATTGATAACAAGACTAGACTTAGAGCTGAGGTGACCAATCTGCGAGTAGAGAATTGAATCTCAGAGAAACACCAGCGAAAAACAATGAGGAATCACAAAAAAAGACATTGAAATGAGCGTCACAGGTTTAAAGGGACCCAGATATGAAATAAAGACACAAATGAACTAGAAGCATGTTATACAACACTGCAATCTCAGCGTTATGAGAATACGCTACAGGAAAGCAACATCTATACATGGTTTCAAGTGTAGCTAAAATAGAGTCCAAAGGCCGGCAATCAATAATATCTAGACCAGGAGCTAAGGTTCAACCCCGAAAAAAAAATATGTAACTACAAGTACACGTGTGCAGGAAGCC
>WNWK01000125.1:485000-552500 GCA_009830355.1 Cherax destructor
TTCCCCTTTAAGAAATGTCTCGAAATGCACACCAAGTGTTATTTTTTCATACTCAGCATACACCTGATGACCACCTGCCTGGGATACCCTCTATAAGCTGTATTTTTTCTCGTTGTTCTACTAAGTTTTCTCTGGGGAAATGTTGTGTCAATTAAGAATTCACTGCATTGTCTGTTTACCGACTCTCGTGTAGCTGAGAGACTTTATAATTAAACAACCTGGTGCTGAGGCTGAGTCACTCAGCCCACCGACCATTATACCAAGGGAACGGAACACACAGGAGTACTAAACTCTGTTTCTCTCTCGTAAAGAACGCGCCACCCACAACAGGTGGGAGTTTGTGGCTTTGTGACCGTGAGTGTGTGCACTGTACGTGAGTGTGTGCACTGTACGTGAGTGTGTGGTATCTTTAGAACACTTTGTATAGGTCACTCATCGTACTCATAAAATATGAATACAACACTCACAAGAAAAACATGGACAAAATTAACAAACAAAGCAACCAACATAAATACTCAACGCAAATAAATATACGTAGGCATGAATTAAAAAATAGCATCAGCTAAAAGCCTCATTTAATTATTAAAATATAAAGGCTTTCTTAAAAGTTCCTCGAGGTCCTTACAGGTACCTCGGTAATTATAAAAGAACATGAAGGTAGAGAGGCCTCAGCTGTGGGCAAAATGTTAAAACATGTTCCACAGTCAATGGCACGTCGCAAGCTACACAGAGAGGGACAGGAGCACCTGCAAAAAGGTGGCTATAGGTAATGTGTGTGCACAATCCTCAGTAACAGAGGTTCTTCTCAAAGTGATTATTCCTATCGAAGAATGAGGCTCAAACACCCACGTCCTACCGAACCCTGTTTAACTTGCTCCTAGTCTGTAGTGCTCACTGGACCTGCCACTTCCTGTGAACATGTCTCTAGATATGGCCCGTGAGGTCACTGCCAGGCAAAAGTCGACTGCACAGTGGGCTCACTACAACATCTACCCGTTCATTTCCCGGAACACCAACATGGTCTGAGCACTAACGCGCTAGCTACTACTGGATCTTTTGGACCGTAGTGTAGACAAAAACATACTGGACCAGAGCGGACAGAGCACACTGGGAAGCAGAGTTCACAGTCAACAGAAAACCAGCTGTGCCAGCTATTAAGACATAAGTAGTGAGAATTACATGAAGCTCCATCAACAATGAGTCCTCAACTGTAATCAGAGTGCAGCCAACACCACCCTTGCTCTTAGCCCCTTTAGTAAAAACCTTCGTTGGTTTATAAAGACACGTGAACAAACACTAGGACACATGTCCTAGTGTTTGTTCACGTGTCTTTCTAAGCCAATTTGTCGGTTTATACCAAAAACCTTCATCCCTGAAGCAATGAACAATATCATGCTTCAGGAATTTAACCAGGGTCATCACTGGGGTTCTAGGAAGCAGTAAGTTAATATCACACTCACATAGAGCGCTAAACTCTCAAGTGGCAGAGCTGACTGACCCATCAGATAGACTATCTTTGAGTTGAAGGATTTACAAATCACCAGAACCGTCTGTTTATTTAATTATTTTACCAAAGAAATTGAATAGCATTGTAAATGTGTTATTTTGGCTAATTTGTTCATATCTTGAACAATTTGTTGCTACACTGACTAAAGTTCAAATTACAGATATGATAAACACTGTGTAATCAAGATATTTCATCAGTTGCTGTCTATAATTGGTTCCAGTCAGACATTACGTCAAACCAAATCTTAACAAAATAGACAATTTTCCCACTAATTAGGCCGAGAAAGACGTTGCTGGGCTCACTGTTGTTCACTTTAAACTCCGCCACTACGGCAAGGTGAGTCAGCGTCCAGGAAATTGTTGGGTGGTTAATTGGTTTTAATTAAATTAAAACCTATTAACTACTCACAGGGTCATTAAACCTTCATGCCGCCAGTTCACCACCGGCCACGAATGTTTTATTCCCAATAATAGCGATTAAACTCTCAAGTGTATACACACTGAGAAAGAGACTCATTGTATATACAATGAGAGAGACCCTCTCATTGTATATGCATAGAGACATACCCCTCTCAGTGTATATGCACAGAGACATACCCCTCTCAGTGTATATGCACAGAGACATACCCCTCTCAGTGTATATGCACAGAGACATACCCCTCTCATTGTATATGCACAGAGACATACCCCTCTCATTGTATATGCACAGAGACATACCCCTCTCAGTGCATATGCACAGACATACCCCTCTCATTGTATATGCACAGAGACATACCCCTCTCTGTGTATATGCACAGACATACCCCTCTCAGTGTATATGCACAGACATACCCCTCTCAGTGTATATAACTTGTTTTAAAAAGTCACGTAAGAGATTTACAGGGGTAGGATGCAGGACACTGCAGCAGTAGGCTCACACTTTCTTCACGGATGACTAACCAAATCGCACAATCAACTAATGCAGTGGCCAAACCAGCGGTGACGGGGCGACCAGCGGTGACGGGGCGACCAGCGGTGACGGGGCGACCAGCGTCTGTTGGAGAGTTCGTCAACACCGCCCCCAAACACGCCCCTACGGGGCTCTTGATCGTTATGTTAGGGAGGGTAGAAGGGCCATTTTTGCCACTCGCCAGTATTAATGGACATAGATCCCTTTCGTTCTCACTATACTGATTTGATTTAGTCGCAGGATTTCCTTTTAAATGTAATTAGAAGTGATTGTGTTTCTGGGAAGTATTGTTTGTGTTGTTGTTTATGTCTGTGGTGGGGGGTCCGTCACACACACACACACACACACACACACACACACACACACACACACACACAAACACACACCAGGGCCAAGATCAAAGACACAGCCCTCCTCTAACACAGCTTGGTGACTACTAGTTGGATGGTATACACTCCTAACTAGGCTGTGTGTGTGTGTGTGTGTGTGTGTGTGTGTGTGTGTGTGTGTGTGTGTGTGTGTGTGTGCGTGCTACTGGACCTTGAACCTTGTGAGCTTAAGCACCGGGTTCACACACACGAGTAATATCCATGTCGCTGTTGATTGTTCACCAGGACAGTCTTGCACAACTAAGAAATTTGCATATGAAACTAAGTTGTGCAACAGTAATTTATTCAATAAGAATTTGTTCAAAAGGGTATCTTAAAATGATAACTGATATAAATATTCAGTGTTTATTACAGTGGCATTAACCTTAAGAAATTATAATTATTATTTTATATTTGTCATAATTATTTATTGTTATATTAATGTATTCATTGAGGTGCACAATAAACTAGCCGCTAGCGTCCACAGGAAGGATATTAGGCACTTACTAAGCTAGTGTCTTGGCACGGTGAAGGGAGGTGAGACAACGGTGAGTGTGACGGCACTGGGAAGTGTCAACGGCGGGGGTGACATAGTAACGGGAAGTAACAACGGTGGGTTTTGTGACGCAGTAACGGGGAATAACACAATGGTGGGTGTGAGACAGTAACGGGGAGTAACACAACAGTGAGTGTGACAGAAATGTTCCTTGAAATAAAAAATGGTGATAAATGAGACAAAATTAATGTCATGTGAAAATTAAATATTAGCGAGAGAGAGAGAGAGAGAGAGAGAGAGAGAGAGAGAGAGAGAGAGAGAGAGAGAGAGAGAGAGAGAGAGAGAGAGGTTAGGAGATACTTTGTATTCATCTCATCTCTGCCTCCATTCCCCATCCTGTCTCTCTTTCCTCCTCTATATTGATCTTAATAGTAATTATAATTATAACAAAAGAGATTCCCTCCGCCATAACTGTTGTTTAGTGATACAAAATTGACCTCTGGCTTTTCCCTGCTTTCTTGCTTATCTTCCTTTACTTACTTTCTCTCCACTTTTTTCTTCCTTTCTCCATTCCTATATTTTTCCCTTCCTTTCCTTTCTGTAGTAGTTCCTTCTTCCCTTCTTGTACCTTTGTCTTTTCCTTTCACTTCTTCCTCTTCATTCCTTCAGTTCCCTTTTTATATTCCTCTCTTCCTCTCTCTCTCTCTCTCTCGCGTCTTAACCTTCCTCTTCCTGCCTCTCCCCCGTCTCTTTCTTTCCCTCACTGTTCCTCCAGATCAGGGAGGGAACGATACCAAAATTATTGCCGATGTCGTTACTCAGTTTTAGGCCGATTCCAATACCATCGAAATTAGCCGATACTGCCGATGCCGGTACTCTGGTACACCCTCCTCCACCACCACCCTACCTACCTACCTACCTACCTACCTACCTACCTACCTACCTACCTCCCTCCCTCCCTCCTCCCTCCCTCCCTCCCTCCCTCCCTCCCTCCTCCCTCCCTCCCTCCCTCCCTCCCTCCCTCCCTCCCTCCCTCCCTCCTCCCTCCCCTCTCTCTCTCTCTCTCCTCTCTCTCTCTCTCTCTCTCTCTCCTCTCTCTCTCTCCTCTCCCCCTCCCCCCTCTCCTCCTCTCCTCTCTCCTCTCTCTCCTCTCCTCTCCTCTCTCTCTCTCCTCTCTCCTCCCTCTCTCTCTCTCTCTCTCTCTCTCTCTCTCTCTCCTCTCCCTCTCTCCCTCTCCCTCTCCTCTCCCTCTCCTCTCTCTCCTCTCCCTCCTCTCCCTCTCCCTCTCCCTCTCCTCCTCCCTCTCCCTCCTCTCCCTCTCTCCCTCCCTCTCTCCTCTCCCTCCTCTCCTCTCTCCTCCCTCTCTCTCTCTCTCCCTCCCTCTCTCCCCCTCTCTCTCTCTCCCTCTCTCCCTCTCTCTCTCTCTCCCTCCCTCTCTCCCTCTCTCTCTCTCTCTCTCCCTCCCTCCTCTCTCCCTCTCTCTCTCTCCCTCTCTCTCTCTCTCTCTCTCTCTCTCTCTCTCTCTCTCTCTCTCTCTCTCTATCTCACTCTCTCCCTCTCTCTCTCTCTCTCTCTCTCTCTCTCTCTCTCTCTCTCTCTCTCAGCTTTGGCTACATAACATACATTACTCTTCCACTGACATTGTGAATATAAGTGAATATGCTGCACTTTTGTCAAGACTGATAGACTGAACACATCGATTCCAGGCTGAGGGACTGATTACCTCAAACCCCTCGTCTTCCACCTTTTTCCGCATTGGACTGAGGACGCCACTGTGTGGCGAAATGTATCCAGAATAAAGATACCCAAATGTTGGACAAGTGTCTTATCAACTTGTGGATTTTGTAAACCATTTATTCACAGGACGTTCGTACGTTTTTAAGGAGTCTTGGAGGACGTTAGTGGAAGACAAACACTGAAGCTTGCAGTGTGCTGTTTCAGGATAGTGGAAGACAAATAAACACTGAAGCTTACAGTGTGCTGTTTCAGGATGAAGTTGCATAGCATTTAAAGATTCACTATTGTGAAAAATACAGAGGCAAGTTTTCAATATTTCTTGTTTTCTCTTTTGTTGTTTTTAAAATTTCGTAAAATCCTCTAAGAAAAAAAATTGTATTTTTAAAAAAAATCTATGATTAAAATAAATTCTACGAAACTGACCATTATGAGCGTACAGAGCCCAAAATCAAAACAAAAATCCTTTCAGTTTTAGTGCTTAATTTTTTGTTATTCAACACAAGAATACTTCGAGTCAAGATACACAGGCGCTTAAAGGTTTGAAGACGACCGGAAGAGTCATTCTCTAGTTATTACATGGACACCAGTTTAATAAAACTGACATTTTAAAACTGAAGTAACTAAAGTGAAAGTCAAGTTTTCTTTAAATAAAACTCATCAACACTGAAAGTTTGAAGCTTATCAGAAAAGGCATTCTCCAGTAATTGCTCTGAATACAACAATTTGATTTTTTTCTTAATTTCATCTTAATGTCGAATCTGCACCTGCTGGAGAAGGTAACATCCAGCGCTCCATCTTTCAGATGGAATGATTCAGCCTTAATATTTTGAAGTTGATAAGACGAGGCTCTATGACCCATGTGGGATTAGCACTTCGTTCTGATTGTAATAATAATAATAATACGTGGCATTTTTAATAACTGAATGCAAGTCAATATTACCATATATTTAATAAGGTAGACAGAGTTGGACTTACTAGGCCAATAACAACACAAACCTGACTTTCTGGACAACACACCAGCTGATTGGAAGAGTCATTCTCCAGTTAAAATAGATTTCAACGATTCCAGGTTATGTACTGGTTTAAAACGTTGGGAAATTTGCCAGCACACAAAATAAACTTAATGGGTCATATCTTGACCATAAGGTTAGGTCAGGAAACAGAACAAGTGTTTCCTGATGATCCGCCACTGCAATTTTTGGTCATCTGACCGAGGCCTTCTGCTGGCTTACCCTTTAAAAATTAAGGCATCGGCCACTCAGCAGAGGTAGACTCGAATATTTTTTACGTGATTTAATGGAAGTAAAAAAAATTCTTAAAATTTTGTACACAAACCTACAATACCTTGGTGGAACAATTCACACACAAACCTACAATACCTTGGTGAAACAATTCACACAAACCTACAATACCTTGGTGAAACAATTCACACAGAAACCTACAATACCTTGGTGGAACAATTCACATCCGACCAACAATGCTGTAGACGACCTTGCAGTTCGTCCTGGACCAGATGCGCGGCTACACACCCAAATCTCCTCCGTCGTAGTCGAATTAGGAGCCATCTTTTTTAAACACTTGAAGCTAAGCAACAGAGGATTTTGCAAGTTATCGGAGCCATTGCAGGATGCTGGGGATGGGCCCTATAACTTTGGTCATAGGGCACGTGAACAGGCCACTTGTTCCTTGAATTTTGCCCTTGTTACCGTACACCAGCACTGAAAATTTGAAGCTTATCGGACGAGGCGTTCTCAATGATACCAGCGAAATAAAAAAAAAACGAAAACTTGGAGAATGATAAAAATAATTCAGGCAACTACTTAAAATTCTTCCGTTGGGGGATACCTCAGTAATCCAGCTTTGATACCTCGGTATTCCAGCTGGGATACCTCAGTAATCCAGCTTTGATACCTCGGTATTCCAGCTGGGATACCTCAGTAATCCAGCTGGGATACCTCAGTAATCCAGCTGTAATACATCAGTAATCCAGCTGGGATACCTCGGTATTCCAGCTGGGATACCTCGGTATTCCAGCTGGGATACCTCGGTATTCCAGCTGGGATACCTCGGTATTCCAGCTGGGATACCTCGGTATTCCAGCTGGGATACCTCGGTATTCCAGCTGGGATACCTCAGTAATCCAGCTGGGATACCTCGGTATTCCAGCTGGGATACCTCAGTAATCCATCTGGGATACTTCAGTAATCCAGCTGGGATACCTCGGTATCCCTGCTGGGGTACCAGTTAATCCCTGCCCTCTGTGCAGTACAGTACAGACTGATCAACCCTGGTATGATTATTTCTTTGCTTGCGATTAATCTGCTTGTCGATTACTTTTAATCTGCTTGTCGATTACTTTTAAAGTCATTGCTGATCTCCCGCTAATTACCCTCGTGTTTGTCACCAACGTCGCCGTAATTACATTTCCGGCTACGGTGAGAACGCCTTTGATTAATTATTGACTCCGTAACATTTGCTCGAAATTACAGAGCCATGGACGGTAGCTGTAGCACTTTTTGTAGTCTATCGTGTGCATTTTGTAATCTTTGGTGGACTGCTGTAGCAGATTTCGTAGCCTCTCGTGTACATTTCGTAGCCTCTCGTGTACATTTCGTAGCCTCTCGTGTACATTTCGTAACCCCTCTCGTGTACATTTCGTAACCCCTCTCCTGTACATTTCGTAACCCCTCTCCTGTACATTTCGTAACCCCTCTCCTGTACATTTCGTAACCCCTCTCCTGTACATTTCGTAACCCCTCTCCTGTACATTTCGTAACCCCTCTCCTGTACATTTCGTAACCCCTCTCCTGTACATTTCGTAACCCCTCTCCTGTACATTTCGTAACCCCTCTCCTGTACATTTCGTAACCCCTCTCCTGTACATTTTGTAACCCCTCTCCTGTACATTTTGTAACCCCTCTCCTGTACATTTTGTAACCCCTCTCCTGTACATTTTGTAACCCCTCTCCTGTACATTTTGTAACCCCTCTCCTGTACATTTTGTAACCCCTCTCCTGTACATTTCGTGGCATCTCCTGTACATTTCGTAGCATCTCCTGTACATTTCGTAGCATCTCCTGTACATTTCGTAGCATCTCCTGTACATTTCGTAGTATCTCTTGTACATTTTGTAGTATCTCCTGTACATTTTGTAGTATCTCCTGTACATTTTGTAGTATCTCCTGTACATTTTGTAGTATCTCCTGTACATTTTGTAGTATCTCCTGTACTTTTTGTAACCCCTCTCCTGTTCATTTTGTAGCCTATTGCGGACATTCAGTATTTCTTCAAGAAATTCCCTTGGTAGCGATGAAGCGCTCTTAATCCACGGAATTGGAGCTAACCCTATCCCCATTCCCTTCCCTAGGTGCTCTATGACCCTTACAGGTTTAGCGTTTCCAAACAACATTGGAAATAAACTATTAATACCAATAATATAATATAAATAATAATAGGGAAAATGAAGACAGTATTGGAAGAGCAAAGCTTTATTAAAGCTCTAAGTTGGTAAAGCTTTATTTATGCTCTAAGTTGGTAAAGCTTTATTTATGCTCTAAGTTGGTAAAGCTTTATTTATGCTCTAAGTTGGTAAAGCTTTATTTATGCTCTAAGTTGGTAAAGCTTTATTTATGCTCTAAGTTGGTAAAGCTTTATTTATGCTCTAAGTTGGTAAAGCTTTATTTATGCTCTAAGTTGGTAAAGCTTTATTTATGCTCTAAGTTGTTAAAGCTTTATTTACGCTCTAAGTTGTTAAAGCTTTATTTACGCTCTAAGTTGATCAAAGCTCTACTTAGAGCGAAACGTCTGTAAATAAAGATTTACCTTGCACATGGTGTAAAGTAAGTCAGGAAATAAGAGACTAAAAAAATGAAAGAAATTGTGGAAGCTTCCGCGCGCGCGCGCGCGCGTGTGTAAGTAACTACTATTGTGTGTGTGTGTTTGTAACCAACTACTATTGTGTGTGTGTGTGTGTGTAAGTAACCACTATTGTGTGTGTGTGTGTTTGTAACTAACCACTATTGTGTGTTTGTAACCAACCACTATTGTGTGTGCGTTCAAGAACAGCTTAGCTGTGTTATTATCAGTGTAGAAAACTTGGGTATCTTTGTGTAACTTGTGTCCAGCGAGTGGCTTCAGCAGTCCAATACCAATATAGAGAAAAACGATGGGAGATGTAAAGAGGAAATTTGAGGTAATCAGTCCCTCAGCCTTCATAACAGTAGAGTATATGCCGGAAAAAGGGCATATACACTGGATATAGGTATCTAGTATATCTGTATCAAGTATATTTCGTGCCGAATAGGTAAAACTGGTTAATTAGCAAGAACTCATTCAAAATTAAGTCCTTTCTAAAATTTGATCTTATACGTTTAAAGATATATTTTTTTAATTTATGTTAATGTAAAAATTAATAATTTTGTACCAAAACAATCTTAGAAAACTTACCTAACCTTATTATAACAAGCGCAATTTAATTTAGCCTAATCCAACTAAATATATTTTAGCTAAGTTTACAATAATTTAACAATAAACAAACAATATTTTTTTCGTTAGGTTCAGAATGATTTTTGTGAAATTATTGCATACACAAATTTTCGCTTGCTTTATTCGGCAATAAGAACTTTGGTATTTAAGCCAAAAACGCAAGTTTTACCTATTCGGCACGACATATACATACCCTTTTCCTATGCATATACTATACGCTTATCAAGACAGTTGGACCGAACACACCATCTCCATGCTGAGGGACGGATTACCTCGGTCTTCCTCTTTACATCTTTGATCGGTTATCTCTGTCATGGACTGATGAGGCCAGTGCTTGGCGAAACGTTTCCAAAGTCAACACTCGTAAGTATTAGTAATGTTGGTAGAATTACCGACAAAATGTTAAGTGAAAGGACTTAGATGCAACTAATGTGACGTTTTATTGTGGCAACGTTTCGCTCTCCAGGAGCTTTGTCAAGCCGGCTTGACAAAGCTCCTGGAGAGCGAAACGTTGCCATAAGAAAATGTCACATTAGTTGCAATTGTGTCCTTTTACTTAACACACCCAAGTATTGCACAAGTGTCTAATTCTTCTACTTGTTAGTTGTTTAAATTATCTAAATAATAATACTACTCTCCACCTTTTTTTTGGATTGAAAAATAAACACCCATTTCCCAGAGAGGTGGGAGAGTGCCTCCCAAGTAGCATTAAGGAACAAAAAAAAGCATTGAGGAGCACTGCCGCAGGTCTTTTTCAAGCCCAGCCCTTCTCATATATTTATTCCTTGTGACAGGTAGTTGGAGGATGAGGATGGCCGCTGTGGAGGTGGGCAAGACAACAGGCAGCCATGAGTGTGGTGGCTGTGGCAAGAGAATCAACGACCGCTACCTGCTCAAGGCTGTCGACCTGTACTGGCACGAGGACTGTCTCAAGTGTGGCTGCTGTGACTGTAGGCTGGGTGAGGTGGGATCCACACTCTACAAAAAGGCTAACCTCCTCCTGTGTAAGCGCGACTATCTCAGGTAAGTCCCTCCCACACCTCCCACACCTGCTACTTGCGCTGTCTGCGTTACTTGTGATTTACATCCCATGCACTCGGTATCGTAAGATGTCGAAAGATGCAAAAGATATTATATATATGTATATCTCGTTCGAAGAGGGGTCTCTAGTTAGACTGAAATATTCGCGTTTTTTCTGTCCCGTTGAATGTGTGTGTGTGTGTGTGTGTAATATGCACACGCAGACACACACACACACACACACACACGACTGTGACATAGCAACAAAATCTCAGTGAGATTTGCTGCATGTTCTGACTTACCTCAAATTCCTAAAGCAATATCCGTGTAAGAGAAGCGTCACTGTTTGACAAAAACCTCTCTCTTAAAACCCACCTGATATGATCAGGTCATTTAAGTTTTCTTACCTGCTTGTTTTTCTCTCTCCCCACACCCTACCTCTCCCACTGTTCTGTCCTACCTCTCCCACTGTTCTGTCCTACCTCTCCCACTGTTCTGTCCTACCTCTCCCACTGTTCTGTCCTACCCCCAATCCTTCCCCCTCCACGTTTTTGTCAGCCCTATTAAAGACCTGACGTAAAAAAAATAAACAAAACTGACTTTATATTTCGCAGCGACTGCTGCTACAGCAGCTGCTGTTACGGCGGAGGCGGGTGCTTCAGCTGTGAAGGTTGCTGCTGCTGCTGCTGCTGATGATGATGATTTTGTGGTGCTTGAATGACGAATCTTTCTCGACTTGTCTAATTAATTAGGAAGAGAATCATCTTTGCCATACCTACCTCATATTAGGTTGTTATTGTTGTTGTTAGCGTGGAGTGTGGTGGTGTGAGGCTGTTACTGTTGTTAGTGTGAGGCTGTTACTGCTGTTAGTGTGAGGCTGTTACTGCTGTTAGTGTGAGGCTGTTACTGCTGTTAGTGTGAGGCTGTTACTGCTGTTAGTGGGCTGTTACTGTTGTTAGTGTGAGGCTGTTACTGCTGTTAGTGTGAGGCTGTTACTGCTGTTAGTGTGAGGCTGTTACTGCTGTTAGTGTGAGGCTGTTACTGTTGTTAGTGTGAGGCTGTTACTGTTGTTAGTGTGAGGCTGTTACTGCTGTTAGTGTGAGGCTGTTACTGTTGTTAGTGTGAGGCTGTTACTGCTGTTAACGTGAGGCTGTTATGCTGTTAACGTGAGGTCTTATGTGTAGTATGAGGCTGTTACTGTTGTTAGTGTGAGGCTGTTATGGTTAGTGTGAGGCTGTTACTGTTGTTAGTGTGAGGCTGACTGCTTAGTGTGAGGCTGCTGTTGTTAGTGTGAGGCTGTTACTGCTGTTAGTTTGAGGCTGTTACTGTTGTTAGTGTGAGGCTGTTACTGCTGTTGTTAGTGTGAGGCTGTTACTGCTGTTGTTAGTGTGAGGCTGTTACTGTTGTTAGTGTGAGGCTGTTACTGCTGTTAACGTGAGGCTGTTACTGCTGTTAACGTGAGGCTCTTATTGTTGTTAGTGTGAGGCTGTTACTGTTGTTAGTATGAGGCTGTTACTGTTGTTAGTGTGAGGCTGTTACTGTTGTTAGTGTGAGGCTGTTACTGTTGTTAGTGTGAGGCTGTTACTGTTGTTAGTGTGAGGCTGTTACTGTTGTTAGTGTGAGGCTGTTACTGTTGTTAGTGTGAGGCTGTTACTGCTGTTAACGTGAGGCTGTTACTGCTGTTAACGTGAGGCTCTTATTGTTGTTAGTGTGAGGCTGTTACTGTTGTTAGTATGAGGCTGTTACTGTTGTTGTGTGAGGCTGTTACTGTTGTTAGTGTGAGGCTGTTACTGTTGTTAGTGTGAGGCTGTTACTGTTGTTAGTGTGAGGCTGTTACTGTTGTTAGTGTAAGGCTCTTATTGCTGTTGTTAGTGTGAGGCTGTTACTGCTGTTGTTAGTGTGGAGTGAACGCTCAACGAGACGTTCTTGTTTTGCTTTAGTTAGATAGGATGGATTGGTGCTCAGGTGACGGGACACAAAGTTTTTAATTAGGCTGCAGGTGGGATCAGAAGAGGGAAGGGAGGAACACGGAGAAGAAAGGAGGAAGGAGCAAGGTGACGAGAGGGGAGAGAAGCAGGGTATGATGGGAAAAGGAGGAAGTGAGGGAGAAGAAAATCAGGAAAAGAAAGAAAAATGGAGGGATAAATATGGGAGAAGGGGGGAGAGGGAGTAAAGGAAAAATGGAGCACGGAGAAGAGAATAAGGATATGTGGGAAAAGGAGGATGTGATGGAGAGTACAAAAAAGACATTAAGGTTAGGGAAGATTAGGCAAGCGGTACAAATATTCTGTTACTTTAGTTGAGGTGTTGTCAATCATGTCTAGTTGAGCGGTGTGTTTGAGTGGGTGGGATTGTGAGTGTTGGTGGAGTGTTGGTGGAGTGTTGGTGGGGGGCGGAGTTAATCTTAATGGGGAGGCAGCAGTAATTCACTTTGGATAAAGAGAGAGATTTTTTACAAGCTTGTCTTGCCTCCCCTTTACAATTTTATAGTACATATACATTGTTACACATCAATAAAAATTATATATATATATATATATATATATATATATATATATATATATATATATATATATGTGTATGTGTGTATGTGTATGTGTGTGTGTGTATGTGTGTGTGTGTGTGTGTGTGTGTGTGTGTGTATGTGTGTGTAGTGCCGAATGGGTAAAATTGATCAATTAGCAAGAACTCATTTAAAATTAAGTCCTTTCTAAAATTTTCTCTTATACGTTTAAAGATATTTTTTTTCACTTATGTTAATGTAAAAAATAATAATTTTGTACCAAAAGAACCTTAGAAAACTTACTTAACCTTATTAAAACTTGCACAATTTAATTTAGCCTAATCCAACCAAATATATTTTAGATAAGTTTACAATAATTTAATAATAAACAATGAAATATATTTTTTTCGTTTTGCGAAATTATTGCATACACAAATTTTCGCTTGCCTTATTCGGCAAGAAAAGCGTTGTTATTTAAGCCAAAAATCGTAAGTTTTACCTATTTGGCACGATATATATAAGCGAGGAATCATTATTCTGTATCTTGTAATGTTATATCACATCAAGAATTGTGGTCAATATTTACATAAACTGCTCTCATGGGTTAAGCGGTAATTTATAATTTGCAGTGAACAATATTAAGTAGATTTTCAGTGAAGATCGATCGTGTTTTGGCAAATTGTTTGCAAGGCGTTTTTTTTATGTTAGATTAGATTGTTAGGTTAATATAAATATATTTAGGTTAGATTCTAACCCAACCACACCAGAATTCATTCCATCCCTACCTAACTAAATTCAGATTACCTTAATTAACCTTACCTAACCCAACCTTGGTTAACTCAAAACCAACTTAAATCCTACAACTATTTTAGTATAGACGTACCCTTCACATTTCAGTCATACCACAACCAAATAAGAAATGCAAAGATAAGTTAAATGCTCTTAAAGCTGTTGTTAGCTACTACCCCAACTATGGTGCTAATGTGAGATTAGAGAGAATGATATAAATTGTGTATATTAGACTATTAATTGATTATGCTGCGCTCATGTTAATGTTAGCTAAGGAAAGTTTGCTCTCTAGCCCTTCGAGCTAATGCAAAATGAATCCCTCAGATTTATTCTTGGGTGTCCTCAATATACCATTATTAGGAATAGTGAAAGGATTATTATAACTGATCTTCTATCTGATCACTTTCCAAGACTCACAGCTATCAGTCTTGATCACTCTTGAGATTAACACCGCACTTTCTATTAGAATGTTAAAAAATAAACCAGACACTGTCACTACAAATGTTACTAAATGTCTAGAAGTACTACAAACATGCAATTATATTAGGTTAATAATCTGTACGAACTGTATCACTGTAGACATCATTTCACCCCTCGATGTTAGCTGTATTTATTTAATATCACATACTTGCAAGTTCCTCCCAAGAAGCTCATTACTTATAATCCCTTCCTTAAGTCACTTGCAAAGGCAACTGCTTAAGAAGAAATTTCTCCCTTAGTAATAATTTATCACAAGTTATATACACTGATGAATCTAAGCAAAAGTCGACTGGCAGAGCTGCATCTGCGCTTGTTGCAACCTTCTTAGATAAAGACGATAGGAACATTAAGCTTTCTTATAAATTTCCTTTATACAGTTCGATTTTTTTTGTAAATGCGACTAGAAAAGTACATCCAAAATTGAATAGCATGTGAAAAGGTCTTCCTACTATGTGCTCTTCGATTTCAAATGTATTATTTCATTGCATCTGAAAAAAACGCACTGTGTATAATAGTTTTATAGAAGGGTTTACTCTATGTTGAGTTAGGCGTAAGAGTTTATCACTGTGAGTCTATACTGTAAACTGAATTGTTTGCCATCCTAATGGTACTAAGGATAACTTATAACGATGAGGTTGACTGTGATTACTGATTTTGTCATCACTGAAAACCATTGACTCACATAATGACTAACATGCTCATTGGAGAAGACAGATATAAATACTACAAAATACGGGAAAAAGAAATTAATGTACAATTTTTATGAATTCCATCATACATCAAATTACTACTCCATGATAAAGTTGATAAAGTTGTAAAAGACTGGATCCTGAAGGCGAATGTAGAATATAATTTTATGTTTGTGTCTAGCATTAAATATATTAGGTGAAAAGTAATGAAACTGCTATAGGAATGTAGTTAGAAGTCTGAGTAGATTTGTCACTAATATAAGTAAGCATATTTATGGAGCAACTTGCAATCAGACTGTCTGGTGTGGTAGCTAAGTTTAGGCTTGGGGTTACAAATACTTCTGGCAGTTTGGCAGACTCAGGGATGATCATACACTGTGTGGTCAGCCCCAGGGGTCACTGTGTTCAAAACTATGTGCTTAATTATCTACTAATTGAGGAATATATAGTATCTTATGAATGAAAATAAGATACCCGACATATTAAGCAAATTTCCGAAAGTTGCTTATTACAGATAGTGAACTGTAGATATAAATCCAGATGTACTCCTGTTAACCTTTTTCAGGCCTAGTTCCTAGGTCTTTGGTGCATTCCTATGCTACCGTCCACAGGATGGATATGAAGTGCACAATAAACTAGCTACTTCGGCAGCAAAATCTAATCGAAAACAAAAGTAAATTGCAGTGTTCGAAGAGAGCACGAACACCAAGCACAGCCCTCAGCCACCCGACCCTCCCTGCAACACCCACCACCACCCTCCCCTCCCTGCAACACCCACCACCACCCCTCCCCCTCCCACCCCTGCAACACCCACACCACCCGACCCTCCATGCAACACCCACCACCCCCCCTCCCTGCAACACCCACCACCACCCTCCCCTCCCTGCAACACCCACCACCACCCGACCCTCCCTGCAACACCCACCACCACCCTCCCCTCCCTGCAACACCCACCACCACCCTCCCCTCCCTGCAACACTCACCACCACCCTCCCTCCCTGCAACACCCACTACCACCCGACCCTCCCTGCAACACTCACCACCACCCTCCCTCCCTGCAACACCCACTACCACCCTCCCTCCCTGCAACACCCACTACCACCCGACCCTCCCTGCAACACCCACTACCACCCGACCCTCCCTGCAACACCCACTACCACCCGACCCTCCCTGCAACACTCACCACCACCCTCCTCCCTGCAACACTCACCACCACCCTCCCTCCCTGCAACACCCACCACCACCCTCCCCTCCCTGCAACACTCACCACCACCCTCCCTCCCTGCAACACCCACCACCACCCTCCCTCCCTGCAACACCCACCACCACCCTCCCCTCCCTGCAACAGAAGCACATTGCTGATGAATTTAATTTTTTGTTAAAATAAAAACAGTAGAGAAGACATGCAACAACCACCGGACAGTGTAGCTGAAGCTAATTACGTTGCTAGCTAACTAGCCCACCAGTCAGACAGTTAACTAGTCGGCTAGCAAGACTGTTAACTAGCCATTCAGCCAGCCAGTGAACTAGCCAGCCACACCCGCCCTCCATTCCCCTCTCGCAGTTGAAGAAGATGGTAACTGGAAGCCGTAATTAATGAAGAGTGTATAATAGCAGAGTAATTATTGTTATCTCAGTTAAGGGTGGACTTAATTGGAAGGGAAGAGGATATGTCGTAAGCAGAAGTAATGGGAAGATGACCGCTAATGACTGCTGCTGCTGCCTCGGGTCCAGTGGCCAACCCTTAGGGAAGCAAGGAGACGAGCAGAGAACAAGGGCGTCTCAGGTGGGGAAGGGGGACCGGCGGGGTGGGATGAGAGAGAAGGGCGGTGTAAGAGAGATACACGGGAAAGACAGGAGAGTGGTGGTAGTGTTGGCAATATGCTGTTAGTGGTGGTGTGTTGGTGGGGGGCGGTGCTGACACAGTCAGGAAGGTCAAAAATACTTTTCATATTCGTATACTGAATATAACAAGAGAACACCCAGGGTGTGCTACCATAAGATTATATATATATATATATATGTATATATGTATATATATATATATATATATATATATATATATATATATATATATATATATATATTATTAATACATCGGCCGATTCCCACCAAGGCAGGGTGGCCTGAAAAAGAAAAACTTTCATCATCATTCACTCCATCACTGTCTTGCCAGAGGGGTGCTTTACACTACAGTTATAAAACTGCAACATTAACACCCCTCCTTCAGAGTGCAGACACTGTACTTCCCATCTCCAGGACTCAAGTCCGGCCTGCCGGTTTCCCTGAATCCCTTCATAAATGTTACTTTGCTCAAACTCCAACAGCACGTCAAGTATTAAAAACCATTTATCTCCATTCACTCCTATCAAATACGCTCATGCATGCTTGCTGGAAGTCCAAGCCCCTCGCACACAAAACCTACTTTACCCCCTCCCTCCAACCTTTCCTAGTCCGACCCCTACCCCGCCTTCCCTCCACTACAGATTTATACACTCTCGAAGTCATTCTACTTTGTTCCATCCTCTCTACATGTCCAAACCACCTCAACAACCCCTCCTCAGCCCTCTGGATAATCCCGCATCTTCTCCTAATTTCCACACTACGAATTCGCTGCATTATATTCACACCACACATTGATCTCAAACATGACATCTCCATTGCCTCCAGCCTTCTCCTTGTTGCAGCATTCACCACTCATGCTTCACACCAATATAAGAGTGTTGGTATAACTATACTCTCATACATTCCCCTCTTTGCTTCCACGGACAAAGTTCTTTGTCTCCACAGACTCCTAAGTGCGCCACTTACCCTTTTCCCCTCATCAATTCTATGATTCACTTCATCCTTCATAGACCCATCTGCTGACACGTCCACTCCTAAATAATCTGAATACATTCACCTCCTCCATACTCTCTCCCTCCAATCTGATATCCAATCTTTCATCACCTAATCTTTTTGTTATCCTCATCACCTTACTTTCCTATATTCACTTTCAATTTCCTTCTTTTACATACCCTACCAAACTCATCCACCAACCTCTGCAACTTCTCTTCAGAATCTCCCAAAAGCACAGTGTCATCAGCAAAAAGCAGCTGTGACAACTCCCTTTTTGTGTTAGATTCTTTATATTTTAACCCCACACCTCTTGCCAACACCCGAGCATTCACTTCTCTTACAACCCCATCTATAAATATATTGAACAACCATAGTGACATCACACATCCTTGTCTAAGGCCTACTTTTACTGGGAAATAATCTGCCTCTCTCCTACATACTCTAACCTGAGCCTCATTATCCTCGTATAAACTCTTCACTGCTTTAGTAACCTACCTCCTATTCCATACACCTGCAACATCTGCCACATTTCCCCGTATCCACCCTGTCATACGCCTTTTCCAAATCCATTAATGCCACAAAAACCTCTTTACCCTTATCTAAATACTGTTCAGCTATATGTTTCACTGTAAACACTTGGTCTACACACCCCCTACCTTTCCTAAAGCCCCCTTGTTCATCTGCTATCCTGCTCTCCGTCTTGCTCTTAATTCTTTCAATAATAACTCTACCATACACTTTACCAGGTATACTCAACAGACTTATTCCCCTAAATAACAAAAAAGGCACAATACCGTGACTGGAACAATACACACACAACCCGCACATATAAAAGAAAGGAGCTTACGACGACGTTTCGGTCCGACTTGGACCATTTACAAAGTCACACTAAC
Source organism: Cherax destructor (assembly GCA_009830355.1). Classification (NCBI taxonomy): domain Eukaryota; kingdom Metazoa; phylum Arthropoda; class Malacostraca; order Decapoda; family Parastacidae; genus Cherax; species Cherax destructor. The sequence continues at coordinate 503,754 of WNWK01000125.1, forward strand.
ACACAGCTGCCTGCCTATAAATACCACTTCCCCCGTCTCTGTGTGTTAGTGTGACTTTGTAAATGGTCCAAGTCGGGCCGAAACGTCGTCGTAAGCTCCTCTCTTTTATATGTGCGGGTTGTGTGTGTATTATTCCCCTATAAATTTTGCACTCTTTTTGTCCCCTTTGCCTTTATACAAAGGAACTATGCATGCTCTCTGCCAATCCCTAGGTACCTTACCCTCTTCCATACATTTATTAAATAATAGCACCAACCATATATATTGTATTGATCATTTTTTAGTGGAGTGGTTGTAAATGATAGAATATTTTTTTATTAATGTGAATACAAATGATTGAGATTTTAAACAATTTCAGATTATTCTTAAACTGTTGTTATTATGGCTGTTGAAATTAATGAAGAGCATCGGGATTCAGTCCACTGTTAATACCAGCGACATACATGTTGTAAATTGGTGGTTGCATCTGGTTAAGCTAGTAGGTTGGCAGACAGTAGCCATCCAGGGAGGACCTACCTTCATGCTATTACTAGTGTGAAATGGAAGGCTGTTAAAAATTTTGTACTCTGGCAAGATTTCTGGTTTGTCTGTCTTATTAACTTGGAAGATGAGAGGTAAATCTAGCAAACTTCTACTAACATTCAGAGTGCATCTTTACCTTCCTCTATGTTTCTTAATAGTTTTTATTTACGATATACTTTATTATTTATGAGGTCTGGGCCGGGCAGTGTGAGCTGTGACTCAGGAGCAACAAGCTGCTTGTGTTCACTTGCTGAGTCACCTTTGGTAAAAACCTAAACTGCTGTTGTTATTGTGGTTTTAAACTTTGATTAAAATGTTGTCTTAAGTTGCTTATGGTCGACTTTCCATTACATGTCTTCTAACATCGTTTTAATACACCAACAGTATTGTACACGGGTACGCCTGAAACTGCGTAGAATGTACTCTCTGGAACGTAGAAAATAGAAGTACTCGATACTTATACATACATAGGAGATGCTTGAAGGTTAGTTCCTCAATTTACAAACGAGAGGGAGAGTAAAATAGTCACAGAGAGAGAACACTGTGTGAATAACCGTAGTCCAAGACTGTTACCAACAAATATCAGACATATTGCTGGAACAAGTGTAGAGAAGTTTTCAAGGAGAAACTGGATTACTAAACAAGAACAGCTTATTAGACATTTCAGCTGTCTTTCGGTCGCTGGGAACTTTATCAAGCTGTTGAAATCAGTGCAGACACAGAGGATATATACAGGGAGCAATGTGAGGTGTGGGAGAGACGTGATCAAGAAGTAGTAGTAGTGGTGGTTGTAGTAATAGGTGTAGTAGTGGTTGAAGTTGTGGTAATAGATGTAGTAGTTGTAATAGATGTGGCAATAAAAAAATATACAAGACACACACATAATAAAGAACAAATTAAATTAACAAGCAAGAGAAAACTCACAGCAAATACTCTCACGCTACGTTAAAAATAACCAACATCCGTTGAAATTCCAATAAAATTGTCAAAAAACTATCCTAAAAGTCCTCCGAGGTCCCTACAGGCCCCTTGGTATTTATAGAAATTATGACGAAGGCAGGCGGAAAGGTCCAAACCATGGGCAAAGTGTAAAAAATATGTTCGACAGTCGGCGGCACGTCACAAGCAACACAAAGGGGCACAAAAGCACCTACGAACACCCGGTTATGGGTGTGCTCTGTGTGCACCATCCTCACTTGACAGATTCGTTTCGAAGTAACGATTCCTGTTGAGTGAGGAGGCTTCCCTTCCCGAAACACACACACACACACACACACACACACACACACAGTATCGACCCCTGCAACCACAATTAGGTGAGTACAATTAGGCGAGTACAATTAGGCGAGTACAATTAGGTGAGTACAATTAGGAGAGTACAATTAGGTGAGTACACACACTGTTGAACTCTTGTATAACTTGTTGCCAGTCTGCAGGTTCTTGTTGTCAAGTGATGGGATTTAGTGATGTCTAATTTAGACATTGTGATGGCTGTGTAGGGTGCGGGCCGCTTGCAGTAACAACCTGGTTGACCAAGTCATCAACAAGAAAACCTGTCCTGAGGCAGAGCAGCGGGGAGGGAGGGAGGGAGGGAGGGAGGGAGTGTGTGTAATACAAGTTAATTAATGATTGATGGAATACCATACAGTGTCTGCCTCCGCCTTGCTCATACACTGTTTTATGTAATATTCTAGTCCTTAACCAGCTCCATGACCAGCCCCCTGACCATCCCCTTGACCATCCCCTTGACCAGCCCCCTGACCATCCCCTTGACCAGCCCCCTGACCATCCCCTTGACCATCCCCTTGACCATCCCTTGACCAGCCCCTGACCATCCCCTTGACCAGCCCTGACCATCCCCTTGACCATCCCTTGACCAGCCCCTGACCATCCCCTTGACCAGCCCCTGACCATCCCCTTGACCAGCCCCTGACCATCCCTTGACCAGCCCCTGACCATCCCCTTGACCAGCCCCTGACATCCCTTGACCAGCCCCCTGACCATCCCTTGACCAGCCCCTGACCAGTCCACTGACCAGCCCCTTGATAAGTCTCCTGCCAGCCCTCTAACCAGCTCCTTGATCAGCCCCTTAACCACCCCACTGACCAGCCCTTGACCAGCCCTCTGACCAATCCCCTGACCAGCCCCTTGACCAGCCCCCTGACCAATCCACTGACCAGTCCCTAACCAGCCCCCCTAGCCAACCCCCTAGCCAGCCTACTGACCAGTCCCCTGATAAGTCCCCTGACCAGCCCCCTAACCACCCCACTGACCAGCCCCTTGACCAGACCTTGACCAGCCCTCTGACCAATCCCCTGACCAGCCTCGATGACGCACTGACTTTCTTGGGTTATCCTGGGTGGCTAACCTTCCGGGGTTAAAAATCCGAAGAAATCTTATCTTATCTTTATCCTGATACAAGTTTACATATCAGATATACCCTTGAGCAAGGTCACACCATCTCTCCCTTAGTTTCTTCCTTCCTCACCCCTTCATTTTTTCTCCCCTTCCCCACCCCTTCATTTTCCTTCCCTTCCCCACCCCTTCATTTTTTCCTCCTTTCCCACCCCTTCATTTTCCTCCCCTTCCCCACCCCTTCATTTTTTTCTCCTTTCCCACCCTTCATTTCTCCCTCCCCACCCCTTCATTTTTCTCCCCTTCCCCACCCCTTCATTTTTCTCCCCTTCCCCACCCCTTCATTTTTCTCCCCTTCCCCACCCCTTCATTTCTCTCCTCTTCCCCACCCCTTCATTTCTCTCCCTTCCCCACCCTTCATTTTCTCCCTTCCCCACCCCTTCATTTTCCTCCCCTTTACCACCCTTCATTTTCCTTCTCCCTCCCTTCCCTTACGCTCTACCGAAGCTTCAATCACACTCCTTAATTATTGACTGCCCCTCCCTACCATCATGTCCCCACCCCTCCATGTCCTCCCCTGCCCCTCCCAGTCCACCTCCCGGGCCATCCCAACCCGTAAGCGCCTCCTCATCTTCCCTCTCCACCCCCACCCGCACCCCGTCCGAACCAACTCCTAAGCACGTACCCCTCTCCCTCTCCACCCCTCCTGCTTCGCTTCCGCCCCCTTCCTCTATCCCGTCACCCCTTCTCCTTCACCGTCTTACTCAACCTGTCCCCACCTCCCCTCTTCACTGCCCTTCTTGTTAACTCCGGCCCACCACGGCCCTCCCCCCCCCACGCTGATGAGGGATGGGCCCTTGTCTTCATGTACAGTGCCTTTCTCAACCCCATTTACACTCCCCCTTCTTTTACTACCATATTTACCTCCAGAAGCAGGTACTGGAGTGTCTTACACTGGATACAACATTCCAGGAGGTACTGGAGTGTCTTACACTGGATACAACATTCCAGGAGGTACTGGAGTGTCTTACAGTATATAACATTCCAGCAGGTACTGGAGTGTCTTACACTGGATACAACATTCCAGGAGGTACTGGAGTGTCTTACACTGGATACAACATTCCAGGAGGTACTGGAGTGTCTTACACAGTATATAACATTCCAGCAGGTACTGGAGTGTCTTACACTGGATACAACATTCCAGGAGGTACTGGAGTGTCTTACACTGGATACAACATTCCAGGAGGTACTGGAGTGTCTTACACAGTATATAACATTCCAACAGGTACTGGAGTGTCTTACACGGTATATAACATTCCAGCAGGTACTGGAGTGTCTTACACAATATATAATATTCCAGCAGGTACTGGAGTGTCTTACACAGTATATAATATTCCAGCGGGTACTGGAGTGTCTTACACAGTATATAATATTCCAGCAGGTACTGGAGTGTCTTACACAGTATATAATATTCCAGTAGGTACTGGAGTGTCTTACACAGTATATAATATTCCAGTAGGTACTGGAGTGTCTTACACAGTATATAATATTCCAGTAGGTACTGGAGTGTCTTACACAGTATATAATATTCCAGCAGGTACTGGAGTGTCTTACACAGTATATAATATTCCAGTAGGTACTGGAGTGTCTTACACAGTATATAATATTCCAGTAGGTACTGAGGCTACAGTATATAATATTCCAGAGGTACTGGTGTCTTACACAGTATATAATATTCCAGCAGGTACTGGAGTGTCTTACACAGTATATAATATTCCAGCAGGTACTGGAGTGTTTACACAGTATATAATATTCCAGCAGGTACTGATGTCGTATACGTCTTCACCGAAATTCATTCCATCGTAAGATAGTAGTGTGGACGTACGACTGACGTGCTCGTCAACCTGGGAAACAGAATCTTGCAGGAAGCCTCCAAGGAACACCTTGCTTGACGGCAGCTTCTTGCAAGACCACACAACCCACTGAGCTAACACTGTTGTGGTCTGGTCACCTCTACTCTTGTGGTCTGCTGCTGACCTCTACTCTTGTGGTCTGCTGCTGACCTCTACTCTTGTGGTCTGCTGCTGACCTCTACTCTTGTGGTCTGCTGCTGACTCTACTTCTGGTCTGCTGCTGACCTCTACTCTTGTGGTCTGCTGCTGACCTCTACTCTTGTGGTCTGCTGCTGACCTCTACTCTTGTGGTCTGCTGCTGACCTCTACTCTTGTGGTCTGCTGCTGACCTCTACTCTTGTGGTCTGCTGCTGACCTCTACTCTTGTGGTCTGCTGCTGACCTCTACTCTTGTGGTCTGCTGCTGACCTCTACTCTTGTGGTCTGCTGCTGACCTCTACTCTTGTGGTCTGCTGCTGACCTCTACTCTTGTGGTCTGCTGCTGACCTTACTCTTGTGGTCTGCTGCTGACCTCTACTCTTGTGGTCTGCTGCTGACCTCTACTCTTGTGGTCTGCTGCTGACCTCTACTCTTGTGGTCTGCTGCTGACCTCTACTCTTGTGGTCTGCTCATATTCCCTCACCACTCTCTCTCAACTGGTCTCTGGTTTTATTATGAAGTTTACACTTACTATTTCTTTTTCCTTCTCTCACCAGCCTGCCTGCCCCATCCTTCTCTCTCACCTTCTTTCTCTTTCTCTCTCCTTTTAGCTTTCTCCTCTCCCTTTCTCAGTCCTTATCCTTCCTCAGCTAAGTCCTTCAATCTCGTTCTATCACTCACTTCTTCTATATAATTCCTGACTCCTTAGCTTTCCTCTCCTCCAGTTGACCCCTGGTTCAGTCTCTGGCCCCCTTGAAGCTTCCATGCCTCTTCCTGGCCAAATCTTGTTTCCCTTGGCCATAGTTAGCCCCCTTGGCCACAGCTTGCGCTCTCTGGCCACTTTTTTGGCCCACTGGCCACATCTAGCTCTCCCTGGCCACATATGGTCCCCCCTGGCCGCTTCCGTGCCCCCCCTGGCCACATCTGGCCCCCTAGTGGCACTGGGGGAGTAGACACGTTAATTAGGCTCATTATTATGACGGGTCGTCAGTGAAGCTCATTAGTTTGTACCTGATGACTGTCTCCAGCTGCACCACTTGTCTCCAGCTGCACCATCTGTCGCCTGCTGCACAACCTGTCTCCTGCTGCACAACCTGTCTCCTGCCGTACCACCTGTCTCCTGCTGCACCCTCTCTCCTGCTGTACCACCTGTCTCCTGCTGCACCATCTTTCTCCTGCTGCACCACCTGTCTCTTGCTACATCATCTCTCTCTAACAGTACCTGTCTATTATAGCAACTTTCTGCTGCACCATCTGTCTTCTGCACTTGTCTACTGAACTACCTGTCTTCTGCATCACCTGTCTGCTACATATGTACCTATGTACTTCACCTGTCTGCTACAGCACTACCTGTTTGCTACTACACTTGGCTCAAGCTTCACCACCTGTCTGCTGCATAATCTATAGGCTGAACCACCTGTCTCCTGGTGCACCACCTGTCTCCTGGTGCACCACCTGTCTCCTGCGTATCCCATTACGTTCATGTTTTTTAATGAACCTCATCAGATAAACGCACTTGAATACTTCCAGAAGGTACTGGAGTGTCTTACACAGTATATAACATTCCAGCAGGTGCTGGAGTGTCTTACATGATATAACATTCCAGCAGGTGCTGGAGTGTCATACACATTTTTCCCTAGATACGACCCACAACAGTGGGCTAACTCACACAGGTACCTGTTTTTACTGCTAGGTGGGTAGGGCAGCAGAGGTGTGAAGAATCTGGCCCATATGTTTTTTTCCACGCCAGGGAATCAAACCCGATACCTTGTGATTATGAGTTGAATGCTCTCACCATTTACGGTACCGCTGGCGGGAGGCGAGTGGGGTTGGGGAGAAATAGATTGGGGGTAGCTAATGGGGGGTGTTTGTTTACATTTTGTGACGGACTAGGTACGGTCTAACTCTCCCATGTCTCACCTCACACAAATGACATCATTGTTCCCTCCCTCCTTCCTTTTCTCTCACCCCTTTTCTTCAAGTTTCCCACTAGCTTCCCTTCACCCTCTCTCTACCTTTACCTCTCTCCCTCCCCTTTTCCCTCCTATTCTTCAAGGCATCTTATTAATGAATATCTGACATTCTCAGAAAATATTCTGTAGTTGCTTGTAAGAGATGAAACGTGTTCATTTAAATAGCCACGTGTTCATTTAAATAGCCACGTGTTCATTTAAATAGCCGCGTGTTCATTTAACTAGGATGGATATAGGTGCACAAGAAACTAGCCACTTCCGTTCATAGGATGGATATGGGTGTAGAATAAACTAGCCACTACCGTCTACAGGATAGATATGGGGTGTATAATAAACACTTTGACGACAAAATCTAATTATTCTCGTTACCTCCCTCTTTCCCTCTCCCCTCCCTCCCTCCTTCCTCTCCCTCCCTCCCTCCTCCTTCCTCTCCCCTCCCTCTTTACACTGAACAAGCCGCCAGATTACCAGGCTCTCAAAGCTTCCCAGAAGCTGGCCCGCCTTCTTCACACTCGTTAAGCAGTCCACAAAATTAACGAGCTCACCAGGGGTGCCTTGGGCTCCCCTCTCTCCCTCAAGGGATCCCCTGGACCCCCCTCAAGAGTTCCTATCAACCTCCCCCTCCTCATACCATCATCTTCCTCTGTCCTTTCTTCGTTGAGCCCTGTGAGAGAGAAGGTCAGCATGGAAGGGGAGGTGGAAAAGGAAGGAGGGGTGAAAGAGGAAGGGGAGATGGAAGAGGAAGGGGAGGTGGGGAGGGAAGAGAGTTGAAGGAGGGGAGAAGGAACGAGAGGGGGAAGGAGAAATGGGGGGAAGGAGAGACGGGGAAAGTAAGTATATGCGTGCGCGTATTTAGGAGTTAAGGAATAGATATTTGTGTCTTGGGGATATATGAAAGAAGTGGAGATAGGGAAGGGGAGGTTTGGGGATGTAGGGAAGGGAAACTAGAAAAAGGGAAAAGAGGGTTGGGGACTTAGGGAAGGTGGGAAATGTAAGAAATAGATGTAGGATTTGGGAAAGGGGATGTAGGAAAGGAGAGGAAGGGCAGGGGCGTGGGATTTCCTGGTGTGGGCTTATGAATCTCTGGTGTGGGCGTAGGAATCTCTGTTGTGGGCGTAGGAATCCCTGGTGTGGGCGTGTAGATTGCTGGTGTAGGCGTGAGGGTGCGTGGCATAACTGTGATATGCCTTTGATGAGTTTTGAGAGTTTTCGTACTGTCACTGTCCGGTCCTGGGCCAGGCTCGTCTGGTACTGGTCAAGCAGGCTTTTGCTTCTGGAGGCCCGTGGCCCACATATCCATCACAGTCTTGTTGATCAGGCACTTGGCGGAGGTACTTGTCCAGTTTCCTCTTGAAGACTAACCTTCACACTTGTTCCAGCAGTGTTACTGACACCTTCTGGCAGAATGGTAAATAATCTGGACCCACACATGTTGACAGGTTTCTTATTGTATGTTAGGTGTCATTGCTTCTCATTGAATTTATTTCACACTTTCTCCCAAATCTTCGTTCCAGTACGTGGGGGTTTGAGCCAAGCCCTCCAATATCTTCAACGTATATAACTAACAAAAAGGCACAATACCGTGACTGGAACGATACACAAATAACCCGCACATTGGAGGGAGGAGCTTAACACAACGTTTCGCTCCGATTCTGTTTTTTATGCTCCAGAGATTATACATTTAGGACTGAGGCTTTACCAATGGTTTAAATGCTTTATTGGTTCTATGTGATGATCTCTGTTTCAGTTCTGATATCTCCTGTGTGGTGCCGTCAACACTGAACAGTACTCCAGGCGAGAGAACACAAGTGATTTGAATGTCATCATTGACATGGGGGAGGGAGGGGAGGGTCCCTGGTGTGGGGGTGTGGCCAGGGGGAGGTTGGGGGGTGTGGGCGTGGGGGTCACTGCTCGTTAAAAGTTTCCTGGTGGGGTAGCAGCGTCCAGCAAGGGACCATAATTGGGTGTCTTCCAGTGCTCGCTCCCCATTTTTTGTTCCACTTCATCGCAACTAAGCTTTATTAACGTAAGGCGTAGGTGCTTACCCCTCGCGGAGGGGCGGGAGCGAGGGAGGCTGGAGGCAGAATATCAATGAATGGAGCCTGGGAGAAAGTGGGAGACAATGAATGAAGGGAACCTGGGAGAAAGTGGGAGACAGTGAATGAAGGGAACCTGGGAGAAAGTGGGAGACAATGAATGAAGGGAACCTGGGAGAAAGTGGGAGACTATGAATGAAGGGAACCTGGGAGAAAGTGGGAGACAATGAATGAAGGGAACCTGGGAGAGAGGAGAGGGTATGAACGAAGGGTACCTGGGAGAAAGGGGGAGAGTATGAATGAAGGGAACCTGGGAGAAAGGGGGAGGGTATGAATGAAGGTTACCAGGGAGGAAAGGGGGAGGGTATGAATGAAGGGAACCTGGGAGACAAGGGGGAGGGTATGAATGAAGGGTACCAGGGAGACTAGGAGGGAATGAATGAAGGGTACCAGGGAGACAAGGGAGGGGGGGTTATGAATGAAGAGTATCTAGGATGGATGGGAGGAGGGAGTCAAAGAAGCAAGGAGTGAAGATGTTAGTGAAGAGTCCAACAAAGAATTAGAAAATAAGAGAAGAATTGAGGATGACTGCATGAAGAAGTGTGTGGTGTTTGTGATGTGTGTTTGTGATGTGTGGTGTTTGTGATGTGTGGTGTTTGTGATGTGTGGTGTTTGTGATGTATGGTGTTTGTGATGTGTGGTGTTTGTGATGTGTGGTGTTTGTGATGTGTGGTGTTTGTGATGTGTGGTGTTTGTGATGTGTGATGTTTGTGATGTGTGGTGTTTGTGATGTGTGGTGTTTGTGATGTGTGGTGTTTGTGATGTGTGGTGTTTGTGATGTGTGGTGTTTGTGATGTGTGGTGTTTGTGATGTGTGGTGTTTGTGATGTGTGGTGTTTGTGATGTGTGGTGTTTGTGATGTGTGGTGTTTGTGATGTGTGGTGTTTGTGATGTGTGGTGTTTGTGATGTGTGGTGTTTGTGATGTGTGATGTTTGTGATGTGTGATGTTTGTGATGTGTGGTGTTTGTGATGTGTGGTGTTTGTGATGTGTGGTGTTTGTGGGTTTCAGTCAGTGCATCGCTGTACCAAAGCTGACCAATCAAGACAGGTGGTTAGACAGGCCCCTGCGTAGACTACATTGACAGGTGTGGGGAGACACTGGCACCTGCGTAGACTACATTGACAGGTGTGGGGAGACACTGGTACCTGCGTTGACTACAGTGACAGGAGTGGGGAGACACTGACACCTGCGTAGACTACAGTGACAGGTGTGATGAGACACTGGCACCTGCGTAGACTATAGTGACAGGTGTGGGGAGACACTGGTACCTGCGTTGACTACAGTGACAGGAGTGGGGAGACACTGGTACCTGCGTTGACTACAGTGACAGGTGTGGGGAGACACTGGTACCTGCGTTGACTACAGTGACAGGTGTGGGGAGACACTGGCACCTGCGTAGACTATAGTGACAGGTGTGGGGAGACACTGGCATCTGCGTAGACTACAGTGAGAGGGAAGGCTGGGGACAGAACCTTCTGATTTACTATCTCTGCTCTTACACCTTGGTAATGCAGGATAGTCATTAATCTAGACAGCAGTAAATAGTTCTCAATAGTTAGTCTCGGTGTGGAGAGAAACAAGGAGAGAGAGAGAGAGGCAAGAGAGAGAGAGAGAGAGAGAGAGAGAGAGAGAGAGAGACGAGAGAGAGAGAGAGAGAGAGAGAGAGAGAGAGAGACGAGAAGAGAGAGACGAGAAGAGAGAGAGACGAGAAGAGAGAGAGACGAGAAGAGAGAGAGACGAGAAGAGAGAGAGACGAGAAGAGAGAGAGACGAGAAGAGAGAGAGACGAGAAGAGAGAGAGACGAGAAGAGAGAGAGACGAGAAGAGAGAGAGACGAGAAGAGAGAGAGACGAGAAGAGAGAGATGAAAAAAGAGAGAGACGAAGAGGGAGATGAGAAGAGAGAGAGAGAGGGGGGTTGGGAGGGGAGGGAGTGCTGTTACCAAAATACCTCATTAGCAGTTACTGGAGGGTCCTTCGTTAACAGTTTCCTCCTCACTTCCCATCCTCAGTAATTGCTTCACCGTAATTGGTCGCCCGCCCCCCCCCCCCTGCTGCCCCCTCTTCCATCGCCCCCACCGCCCCCCCCCCATCGTCCCAACTAACAGGGGCCTCCGTGCCACTAACAATAAAAGGATTAAAACATACTGAGAAGAACTCTATTCCCCCCCCCCTCTCCTTTCTCTTTATTTTTAATTCCTTTTCTTTTCGTATTCCTTAAGCTTCGCTTTTTTTCCCCTTAAAAGTAACAGTAAATATTAAAAGTCACTGACACACGCTGTCTGCTTTTTACTAATTTCCTCTCACGTTTTCCTTCCGTAATTATGGCTGTTGTTCCAGGCGCATGAACAACAGCCATAAATCTGCCGTGACAGCGTATTGTGTCACAGAGCTCCTCTTGTCCCCTCCCTCGCCGCCTCTCTCATAACCAAGTAACATGGAGCCTGCCGGAGCTACGCCTCGCTCAGATAACCAAAGGCTCCAGCTGCGGGTCGTCCTAGGACAGACCCGCGTCAGGAAACGCTTGTCATGTTTCCTGAAAAACCTTACCTAACCTGATCGCTTAGTCATGTCCTCAACGCCCTACTGAAGTCTCCCAGCTGACACATTTCATTACCTGATATGTGTATCCCACTGTGTCACAGATGTATGCACCGAGTAATGTATTTCTCTTGGTGTATAAATGGTGAGAATTTATTCTAATCCCTATTTTAGGAATTAATGTATTCTTGTATGGTGGTGGAAAGGTTGCGCGTAGCTTAATGGCCCTAGTGTAGTCGATAGGCTTTAAACCCCATTAACCAACTAATTATCCTGCATGATGAAACATGACGGGGAAACATATTAGCAATGCATTCATTGGAGAAGGGTTAAATCCGTAGGGGTCATACATCGCCTGGGGGAGGAAAAGGAGGCACTCAAGTTCGATCCAAAGAAGAGGTCAGGTCTATTTCCTTGGATCAAGAGCCCCTCACCCACGTACAGGCAAACATTTACTTTTTCTTTACAAACCCAACTATCATACATAATAAGATAAAAGCACACTGCTGATGTACACAATGTCTAGTAAAAACTTTCTCTGCTCAAGGACATGCCAGAGAAATGTTAGTTGTCTACATTAGTCATCAGTGTTTAAAATGTATATAAAGTGAAAGTTCCTTGATATTATAGACATTTCTTTCACGTTTCTTAGGTGAGAGTTTGCTGCCGAAGTGGCTAGTTTATTGTACATCTCTCCTATGGAAGGCAGCGCCAGGATATGTTTCCGAGATGTATCTCTGCTGTGTTATGTATGGGCGTTTTATGAGCTTCATCCTTCTCTCCTATTTTCGCTTCATGTCTCCTAAGTTTCCTATTCATGTTATTCATAACTTCGCATAGCTTTCTTTGCGACAAGTTTATCTTGTGAATGTGTCGTGGCTGACGCCAGCGCTGTCGAACTCTACGACGCAAGGGATGCCGGAATCTGCCTTGTTGGAGCGGGTCTAGGAAGCGATGGGATTATTTTTTACGTAATTAGTATCTGGGGGAGATAATGAGAGGTGGGTGGGGAGAGAGATATAGGGAGGAGTACTGTGATCCGCCACTCACCTCATCCTCCCGCTTCTCCCTGCCTTGGCTCTAATTAATTGTTGAACAAACACCTGTACACAGGAGAACCAAGACGTGGGTAAATGATGTTTAAAGTGTTGATTGATGTCGCTATCACTGTCTTCTTTTTGACATGTTTACAAGTGTGTACATAAAACCGTCGTATGTGTAAAAAAAAATCCAAGTCGAGCGCGTCAAGAAAACTTTTGTTAAATGTTTGATTTATATATATGCATTTGCCATCTTGTACATGATCAGTAGTGACGGCGAGTCTGTATCTGGGTGAGCTTGTTCCATGATTTGTATAACTAACTTGCTTTCGTGTCCTCCGTGTAAATATGACAAGAATCGTGTCTTCTGTTTCATGTTGCTTGCACATGCCTGTCTCACTGCTTAGGGAGCTGTGAACGACACTTTCCGCCATATGCCTTTGTACACTACTCTTCTGGTAGGCCCTAAGTATGACAAGAATGGATTGGGAAAGGACTGACTTAGGACAGATAAAAAGGGGTTGTGGGTAGAGAGGAACAGATAGAGAAGACTTTTACATTTTCACTCGGCTCATTTTTGTTCCCATGGTGAAAGTTTTAATTTACCTTACGAGCTGTCGATATGATAGGTCAAAATCCTTTTTGATTAAACTGTAGTATTGAACACCTGCTTCTAGGCTGAGGGACTGATTACCTCTTCTACAGTCTTCGTTCATGTCCCTGGGTTCTACTGATGAAGCCACTGATGGGCGAGACACGTCTACAAAATAAAATGTTAAAGTTTTAAACTCAGTTGGATAAGCTTTCCACGTTTGAACTTTCGTATCGGCTGCTTCACTGTAGCTGTTGTAGGTACCTTTACCTACCTTGATTTTAGGAGCTAATTTTCTGCCAGTTCATTTCAGCTAACGAAAAAAAAAAATGATGTGCTAGTTAGCTACCGACTATCCTGAGTAGTCTTGAAGTATGAGGCGCCTCTGTAGGAGAGGTGCTGTTCTCCTGTGTGTGTTCTCTGTGTGTGTTGTGTATCCTGTGTGTTGTGTGTTGTGTGTTGTGTGTTCTGTGTGTTGTGTGTCCTGTGTGTTGTGTGTCCTGTGTGGTGTGTGTCCTGTGTGGTGTGTGTCCTGTGTGTTCTCTGTCCTGTGTGTTCTCTGTCCTGTGTGTTCTCTGTCCTGTGTGTTCTCTGTCCTGTGTGTTCTCTGTCCTGTGTGTTCTCTGTCCTGTGTGTTCTCTGTCCTGTGTGTTCTCTGTCCTGTGTGTTCTCTGTCCTGTGTGTTCTCTGTCCTGTGTGTTCTCTGTCCTGTGTGTTCTCTGTCCTGTGTGTTCTCTGTCCTGTGTGTTCTCTGTCCTGTGTGTTCTCTGTCCTGTGTGTTCTCTGTCCTGTGTGTTCTCTGTCCTGTGTGTGTTGTGTGTGTGTTGTGTGTGTCCTGTGTTTCCTGTCCTGCCATATTCCCATTTTTGGACAGTTGAGCTTAAAGGCTATGAACTCTTATTCTACCATTGGTCATTACGAAGACCATCTCCAACTGTCGTATAATACCCATTACCCCTCAGGATGCGACCCACAACACATTAATACCCTGGTACCTACTTACTACTAGGTAAACAGGGACATCACGTGAAAGATATTTGTCCATACGTGTCAACTAGCACGAGAATCGAACGCAGATCTCTCTCCGTGTCGGCTGAACGTTCTAATCAGAAGAGATAACTGTGAACAACTGCGTGTTTCGTCTCACGCTACACTGCCGTAGCGTCTCCTGCGCCTCACCGCGAACACCGGAGCTAGGTAGAGGGCGCTACCTAATTAACTGCGCTACCTTGAGTCTCGTACCGTCGGTATCTCACCGTCGCTGTTTCTCAAGAGCCAGCGATCTAGTCTGGTAATTAATGGCTGCGTGTCTATACGCCAAAGCCTCACAATTAGTCTCTTACGCAAGTAATTTGATATTGTTGTAGCGTCTGCAAATTAGGGCCCGAGGAGCTGGGGGCGGGTCGAGGCGGACTCTTAGCACCAGCTCTGGCAAAGAGGCTAAGTCAGGAACCCAATTAAGGCGCCTAACACACACCCCTTCCCTCCTCTCCCTTTCTCCTCCCTTCCTTCACACGTCTCCTCTCCTTCCCTCACACGTCACCCCCGCCCTCACATATTACCCCTTCCTTCCCTCACACGTCACCCCTCCTTCCTTCACACGTCACCCCTCCTTCCCTCACACGTCACCCCTCCTTCCCTCACACGTCACCCCTCCTTCCCTCACACGTCACCCCTCCTTCCCTCACACGTCACCCCTCCTTCCCTCACACGTCACCCCTCCTTCCCTCGCATGTCACCCCGTAGCAAATCAGACTCCACGACAAAGGTTGTCTTCCAAGACTTCTTTGACAGTCACGTAAGATTCCTTTTCAAACGGTAATATAGCAACGTTGATGAGACCTGACTCAAATGACTAGTTTTAACGGCCCCTGTTATTTCCACTTTTACTTCATCAGCAGCTTCTTGCTCTCTCTCTCTCTCTCTCCCCCCATCTCTCTCTCTCTAAGTGTACGTGAATTCGATCTCTAGCCTCAGATCCACGTGGCAGTCAGTTTAGCAGCTTGGTCACCACTAGGCTACCAAACCTGGATCTGACTACAGTTTGCCTCCTTAATGATGGATTCAAACTCTAGGCCAGTGAGAGTTAGAGAAAACTGCCAGAAGTCATCATTCACCAGTACTGATCTTATGTTCTCTCACAACTATTACCTGGAGAGAGTTCCAGGGGTCAACGCCCCTGCGGCCCGGTCTGTCACCAGGCCTCAGGTGACATAATTGCTAAAAACCGAGTCCCTGTCTACTGAGAGCCATCTATTTCTACTCAGACTATCGTGTATTATCTAACTGTATGAGCCAAGGATAGAAAAGTATTCCATATTGGAAAACTGGCATGAAGTTTACGGTAGAAAGAGAACCGGATGAATGACGTTGTCTACAACTACCTCTTCTAAATTAGTGCTGTTACTAGCCTAAACTACTCGTGTTAACTCTACTAGCGCTCACCCGCTATGTGTAACAGTGGGTCTACTTCTGGTTACCACCAGTTCTACAATAATTATCACAACTCTCTACTTCTACCACTACTGGTATTGACACTGTTGTCTCCTTGCCAACTCATCGTCCTGGTGAATAAACTGAACACGCATCAGGAGTCTGTTGACTTCAGATTTCCTGTGTATGTATAGGAAGGTCTGTGTGGGTTTAATGAGTGCTTGAGTGAGCGTACAAGTGTACTAGGCAACATCTCCTCTCGAACCATACCCTTTACCTTTCTGGTCACTACAACTTATCATCACGTTGTCTGATATATAAAACAATTTAGGCAGACCCAGCCCAGATTGTTTTATGTGAATCCTGTACTTTCAAAGTACTTGTCCAGCTGGCTCTTGAATGCTTATTGTTTCCGCGCCTACAGTAACCGGTAGTTTATTGCATTCTGCTATAATTCCTGTTTGAAAAAAATCTTTGCATCTCCTGCTTCGCAGTTTAATTCCAGTGTTTCGAATGGATTCACCCAGCACTTCATACAGTTCTTGTTGTTTGTGTGTCAAAGCCATTCAGTATCTTAAAAGTTTGAATATGATCTCATCATAGGCTTAGTTTCCTGAGGAAAAAAAAGGTAAGTGCTTTGAGCTTTCCTTGATAAGGTTTGTTTCTGGGTGATGGTACTAGTTTGGAAGCTCTCCTCTGTATTCTCTCCTTTCGTCTTTTGTGTAGTTTGGAGACCATATACAAGATGCGGTCTAACAAGTGTGTTGCAGTCAGTATGGTGTTTGATGTTTTGCACTCCAAGTTTGCAGCCATGAAGCCTAGTATTCTGCTAGGCTTGCTTCTCGGTGATGATCATTGCTTGGTGCTCTACACTACTTTTTGAAATTCTGATTCTATTGAAGATAGTGAAGGAAAATACCATCTATACTGGTGAGTCCCAAATCTTGAACATTTCTACAAATCTGCACGAGAAAGCGTCCACGTAAAATCAGAGGCTTCCACAGTGAAAAGTGCAGCTTCTCAAGGCACGGTTCTCGCTCCAATTTTCTTTCTGGTTACTCACAAAGATATAAATCATAGCACTGCAACAGCTTTTGCAGGAGGTGCTCTAATTTGCAGGAAAGCTGTGTACATCGAAGACACAGCAAACCTCTGAGCCCGTCTATATCAAGTCTTGTAGTGAGCTGAAGATGATATATGTTCCTTACGAAAAATTTCAAGACAATTAGAATAGAACACAAAACAATAAAAAAAAAACTAATAAAGCGTAAATGGAACATATGTGGTTTGGGGTAACAATGTCCCAAGTTGTTAAGCTCAAGGAACAAGTGTTACCACAACTGCAAAGGGTAACATGAAGGTACGAAGTTAATGATGAGTATGTACTCCGCACTTGCACTATCTAGGCTACAATACTGCTGCATTATTCAAGGGAGGCAAAATTAAGAATCTAGTGAACGAAAGAGAAAAATTTCACTGTTTGTATAAATCCACACAAGTGTAATCTAGGAACGTTTAACATCCCTTAAATTTTATTGCCTGGAGCGCAGACGAGAAACTTGTATCAATTAGCACCTGGAAATTACTGAAGAGATTGTTTCCAAATCTGCGCACTAAAATTTCTTATTACAAGAGTAGGGAGCATTGCTGTGCAAAAATACCCCTAATGTGAAGCAGAGGCTGGGTAAGAACACTGAGCATCAAAGGTTCAAGACTTTGAACGTCTTCCCATCAAAGATAAGCATTTCCGATAGGCTTTTCTTTAATAAGGGCCGGTCTGTTTACAATAGACTATGTGCAACGAGCAACAGCCTCAATGATCAGGCTGATAATTAGGGAAGCCTGGTCTGGGACCAGACCGTGGCAACTATGATCCCAGGAGTCACCTTCAGATAAACTTCGGGTATAAATAATGGAATAAATAGTGTAAGAAGTCTCCCAGTAAACATTATGCTTGTGCTCCTTTATAATAACGTTAAACAACTGCCTAACTGTCTTGTGCATGTCTGACAGATCGCTTTTGTTCAGTTATTCTAATGATTCAATTTCTCCCACTTTGTTCCATGAATGATTGATTACAGTCCTTGCAAGGAATTTCATTAATACTGGGCGTATAAAGGGTGCTTCGTTGTCATCAACTGGTTACACAAAAGGTAATCCTTATTTACACCAACACTGTAATTACTCCAACAAAATAGCCAATTATGAATCCTTTGAAGTATTGGGATCTGACCTTCTCTTCCCCCTTAGGATGGTCAGTGTGATTTAACCCCTCGCATGAGAGGTCATAGTGTGATCTGACCTCTCGAAGGGAGGCCATGGTGAGATTTCTCAAGTGCTGACACGCTATAAAGCTCACTTCACCAGTCCTGGAAGGCGCTGACACGCTATAAAGCTCACTTCACCAGTCCTAGGCGCTGACACGCTATAAAGCTCACTTCACCAGTCCTGGAAGGCGTTGCCACGTTATAAAGCTCACTTCACCAGTTCTGGAAGGCGCTGACACGCTATAAAGCTCACTTCACCAATCCTGGAAGGCGTTGACACGTTATAAAGCTCACTTCACCAGTCCTGGAAGGCGCTGACACGCTATAAAGCTCACTTCACCAGTCCTGGACATGGGTAAAGTGACACCTCTGACCCCGGTAGCTCACAGCTAATTGAACTTTCATATAGGCGAGCAAAAGCAATTTAAATTCGTTCAAGTCCAGGACTTATACCTAGAAGGTAAGTCTTAGGTTCCATTTTTCATTACAAGTAAATTGGCTCATCTTAGTCCCGTAGAGAAGAGTGAGTTGCACTTCATCAAGGGAATTTCGCTTAGAAATAAGCGGCTAGTATTTCAATATCCATCAAGAAGACATAATTAGCGCATAGAGAACCATATTCATCCTCCATCCCGCCCTTTCCCTGAGGTTAACTTGCTTCACTGATAGTAAATAATAATTGGGCGTTCTTTCATGCTGGGGAGGGAGGAAGGGAAGGAGGAGGAGGGAAGGAGGAGGAAGGGAAGAGGAGGAGGGAGGGAGAGAAGAAGAGGTGGGAGGGAAGGAGGGAGAGAAACTCGCTGATGTGTACGCACCAAGCTGTGTTTGTGGGAGTCGAGACTTGACTCTTGGCCCCGCCTCCTAGACCACCTTGTTCGGTGTCACTGATTTGTGTCCTCTTGAGCCTTATCATACCTATTCTTGAAGCGGTGTATTGAGCTTTACATCGTCAGCAAACGGTGAGACACAGGAGTCAGTCCCCTGCGCTAGGTCATTCATGTAAATTTAAGGACAATAGAGGAACCCCACTCGTTCCTCTCCCCCATTCGGATATCTCATCCTGAACTGTTATTCTCTGCTTTCTGTTAGTTGGGTACTCCTTGACCCACCGGAACACTCTGCCTTTAAACCTTGTCCTAATAATTTCTGGACCAGTCGCTGGTGTGGTACTGTATCAGATGCTTTTCTACAGTCCAAGATAATCCAGTCCTGCTATGTCGTTCTTGTTTTATTACCATGACTGTCGTAGAATCCCAGCAAATTCACAAGACTGCGTGTGTGTGTGTGTGTGTGTGTGTGTGTGTGTGTGTTACCATTTTGTCCTAGGCACATGTCGATTAGACACTAGGCCTGTTGTATGTATGTGTGTGTGTGTGTGTGTGTGTGTGTGTGTGTGTGTAAGGAAACACTTCGAAATGTTTCGGCCCCGCCGGTGAACCGGCCCTCCGTGCGTGAAACGAGAGCTTTAGCCACCAGGCCACCGGGGCTGTGTGTTAGTTACATTTTGTCCTGGCCATGTCAATTGACATGCCTGTTGTATATATGTGTGTGTGTAGTGTATGTGAAACCTGGAAATGTTTCTGCCCCACTGGGGTGAAGCCTCCGTGCGTCAGCAGCTTTGCCACTAGTGCCACCGGGGGTGTGTGTGTATCTGTGTGTGTGTGTGTGTGTGTGTGTGTGTATCTGTGTGTGTGTGTGTGTGTGTATCGTGTGTGTGTGTGTGTGTGTGTGTATCTGTGTGTGTGTGTATCTGTGTGTGTGTGTGTATCTGTGTGTGTGTGTGTATCTGTGTGTGTGTGTGTGTGTGTGTGTGTGTGTGTGTATCTGTGTGTGTGTACTCACCTAGTTGTACTCACCTAGTTGTGGTTGCAGGGGTCGATTCAAAGCTCCTGGCCCCGCCTCTTCACTGGTCGCTACTGGGTCACTCTCCCTGCGCCATGAGCTTTATCATACCTGCTGTGTGTGTGTGTGTGTGTGTGTGTGTGTGTGTGTGTGTGTGTGTGTGTGTGTGTGTCTGTCTGTCTTTGTGGTTGAAGACTCCAACTTATACAAGGAGAGATTAAAAATATTGCTTTAAGACGTAAAAGTCTTCAAGAAGGAACTAAACCAGTCACTACAAGAACCAGATCAGAGGGTTGAATAGCGCTGAGGTGGTGTGGGCATTTAGAGACGACTGAGCAGAATATGATAAAAAGGAACGTTAAAATCTAATTTCACAAAATCTGATACATCAGCAGTGTGCTGTTACACTATTCTATATATTATTTACACAATGTGAACAAAAACTAGCTATGTTTCCCTGTCATATTCAATTACACAGTACTGATCACATCATAGTGGTGGAATGTGTCAGCCTGAGCTGGGAGTAGTTCAGCCTGAGCTGGGATACTTCAGTTGTGTCAACCTGAGCTGGGAGACTTCATTTGTGTCAACCTGAGCTGCGAGACTTCAGTAGTGTCAGTCTGAGCTGGCAGACTTCAGTAGGATAATGAGGATATGGTCAAGTATTCCATTAAAGGTTCGTCAGCCAGGGCAGCTTCAAAGGTCACCCTCCAGCAGAGCTGCAGTTACTATCACTGGGGAATTACCATCTCTCAGGATGGTCTATGCCATACACAGCAGAAATTAAATTTTTATAAAGGTATCTATCTCCATCATCCAAAAACAAGGGCAAGAGAAATTAAACAGAGGAAAGAGAGAGGAGGGAGAAGGGCGAAGAGAAATTTGGATGTCATAAGGAAGGGTTTGAGAAGGAAGCGGGATAATGGTTTGGGCTTGAGGAGGACCTGCCTATTATGGGCCAGTAGGCCTGCTGCAGCGTTCCTCCTTTCTTATGTTCTATGGAACAGGTTTGTGTGTAAGCGTCTTAGATATGAATGATGGATGTAGACGCGTGGTTTTTACTGCTTTGACGTGCTGTTGGAGTGTGAGCAAGGATTATGGTGGGACGCAGGGAAAATGGTTAGCCGGGCTAGGCAGCCTCCACTCTGAAGGATGTAGGTGTTACAGTTTAGAAAGTAATTTGAATTGTGATATCTCCACACTTCTGATAAGACAACTACTGCATGAATGATGGTGAGTGTTTTCTTTTTTTTGGGCACTATGACCCCTACGGATTTAACACTTCTCGCTATGATTATAGTAATTCATTGTCCCAGCGCTATTTCTCTTCCCATCATGTAAAACAGTTCACAATATTACTCTTCCTAACAGGTAATACAACCCACAATATTACTCTTCCTAACTGGTAATACAACCCACAATATTACTCTTCCTAACAGGTAATACAACCCACAATATTACTCCTCCTAACAGGTAATACAACCCACAATATTACTCTTCCTAACTGGTAAAACAACCCACAATATTACTCTTCCTAACTGGTAAAACAACCCACAATATTACTCTTCCTAACAGGTAATACAACCCACAATATTACTCTTCCTAACAGGTAATACAACCCACAATATTACTCCTCCTAACAGGTAATACAACCCACAATATTACTCTTCCTAACTGGTAAAAGAACCCACAATATTACTCTT
Organism: Cherax destructor; assembly: GCA_009830355.1. Lineage (NCBI taxonomy): Eukaryota > Metazoa > Arthropoda > Malacostraca > Decapoda > Parastacidae > Cherax > Cherax destructor. The sequence goes on from WNWK01000125.1 coordinate 525,166, forward strand.
TCTAACAGGTAATACAACCCACAATATTGCTCTTCCTAACTGGTAATACAACCCACAATATTATTCTTCCTAACAGGTAATACAACCCACAATATTGCTCTTCCTAACTGGTAATACAATCCACAATATTACTCTTCCTAACAGGTAATACAACCCACAATATTACTCTTCCTAACAGGTAATACAACCCACAATATTACTCTTCCTAACAGGTAATACAACCCACAATATTACTCTTCCTAACAGGTAATACAACCTACAATATTGCTCTTCCTAACAGGTAATACAACCCACAACACTACCAACAACACCTAAAACAACTCAGCATTCATACCAACACGTAATACAACCTACAATAACACATGTATTAAATAAGGAAAGTATTTAGGTCCCCCGTGCTGCTAGCTTCAAAGAAAATAGGCAATTTGCGTTATTAGGTCATCGGTCGGCGTATCTGAGACTCTTTTCAGAGTTGACCTTTTTGTGTCTCAGCGCAGCCAGAGTGGCAAGAGACTGCGCAGTTATCCTCTCTTCTTCTTCCTCCTCCTCCTCCTCTTCCTCTTCCGTTTCTTCCTCCTCTTCCTCCTCCTCCTCCTCTTCCTCCTCTTCCTCCTTCTCCTCCTCCTCCTCCTCCTCCTCCTCCTCCTCTTCCTCCTCCTCTTCTTCCTCCTCTTCCTCCTCCTCCTCTTCCTCCTCTTCCTCCTCCTCCTCTTCCTCTTCCTCCTCTTCCTCCTCTTCCTCCCCCTCCTCCTCCTCCTTGGTGGAGGTCAACAGGATATACACGTACATTGGGAAGGGTATTTTAGTCTATTTACATCGATAGGTGTATGTCTTGCTGTGTATATGTATCGACAGGTGTATGTCTCCCAGTGTATATACACCGAGAGGCATATGTCTCCCAGCTTATATACACCGATAAGAGGATGTTTTCAGTGTATATACACTGACAAGTGGATTTCGGTTTATATACTTCGAGAGGTGGATTTCAATGTACATACTTCGAGAGATGGATTCCAATGTATATACATCGTAAGGCGAATTCCAGTGTATATACATCGAGAGGCGAATTCCAGTGTATATACATCGAGAGGCGAATTCCAGTGTATATACATCGAGAGGCGAATTCCAGTGTATATACATCGAGAGGTACATGTCTCAGTATATATACACAAAATTTAGTTTAATGCCTATTATAGTGATTAAATTATTCTAGACTGGTGGTGAGTAGGTGCCATGCAGCCTTAATGACCCCTCGTGTAGTCGATAGGTTTTAAACCCCATTAACCAACCAGGTGGAGAGGAAGGCTCTTCTACCACTCTTCTACCTCTAATCTACTTCTACTCAGAAACTGACTGGCAAGACTAGGCTCAGTTCTCCCACAGTGGACACAACTGGTCTCAGTTCTCCCACAGTGGACACAACTGGTCTCAGTTCTCCCACAGTGGACACAACTTGCCAAGTTCCTCACTGTTGTTTGTACAAAGTTCAAAATGGCTGAACTTTTTTGAAAGATGGTAATCAAGGTTTGATCCAAGGAAGGGGAGGAGAGCTCACGTTTACTGGATCAAGAGGCCTACACCAGCATCAATCAAGGTTTACTTAGAGAAGCTAAGTAAAAAAAACAACTTTGCATGGAGGGATTTATCTAAGAGGCTTAAACCAGGAAGATTTACCCTGGAGGATTTACCCAGGAGAATTTATGTAGGATTTATCCAGAGGAATTTACCTAGGAGGATTAAATCAGGAAGTTCTACCCTGGAGAATTTATCATGAAGGAGTTATACTGGAGGATTTATATAGGGGGATTTAGCCAGGAGGATTTATCCAGACATTTAAGAGGAGCAATGCAAAAAAAATATGTCTGACAAAAGCTTGGAAATACGGATACACGGGAACCGGAAATACGAATACACGGATGCCTGAAATAAGGATACACGGATGCCTGGAATAAGGATACATGGATGCCTGAAATACAAATACACGAGACCGAAAATGCGGTTAAGTTACTTGGGAATCGGAAATACAAATACACGAAAACCGGAAATGCAGATACCCGGGAACCGGAAATGCAGATATACGGGAACAGGAAATCCCGATTCACGGAAACCGGAAATCAGGATTCTAGGAGACTGGAAATGCAGATACACGAAAACCAGAAATGCAGATACATGGAAAATGGAAATACAGATACACGGAAACCGGAAATCCGGATCACAGAAACTGATAATCGGTATACAGGATGGGCTAGAAAGCCGGCTACAGAATGAACTAGAGAGCCGGATACAGAATGAACTAGAGCGCCGGATGCAGTGTTGAACTGACATGTAGAGGTACGAGGTACAGTTTGGAGGATACAGGATTAGGCAGGATTAGCAGAGGTCGTCACGTTAGGCCGGTTAATCAGGTCTGGGATTATCTTTAATTAGCTAGTTTTCTTGCAAATGTTAGGTCATTAGCTGCTGCAATCTCGCGTAATTAGCGCCATTAAACGTGTTGTTATCGTTGGGATAATTTTTTAAAGTGATAATGGATAATTGGAAGACAGAAGGAGGGGGGGAAGTAGGGGGAGGGTTAGTAGGAGGTGAGGCAGGGAAGGGTTAGTAGGATGGGGAGGGTTGGTAGTAGGGAAGGAAAGGGAGGGTTAGTAGTAGGGAAGGGATGGTAGGGGAGGGTTAGTAGGATTGGGAGGCAGGAGGAGAGTTAGTAGGAGGGAAGGGTTTCTAGGAGGGAAGGGTTTCTAGGAGGGGGATGGTTACTAGAAGGGAGGCAGAAAGAGGGTTAGTAGGAGGGGAATGCAATGGGAGAGCTAGTAGGAGGAGGCATGGGGAGAGGGGTAGGAAGGGGTGAAGTGTAGGCAAGAGAAGGAGATGGAGTAAGCAAGGGAGGGGTATACAGTGAGGAGGGGGTATTCAGGGGGAGAGTTTTGGGTGGTATACAGAGGAGGGGTTTCGGGGGTATTCAGGGAAAAGGGGCTGTTACAGGAGACGGGGAAGGGAGGTCAGCAAGATTGTTATAGGGGTGTGGAGGGGAAAGAAAGGGATAAGGGAAAGAGGAAACATACACCCCTATCCTTTCCCTCCGTGATATGTCTATGACCGGGAGAGTGGTGGGGGAGAGTGGTGGGGGAGAGTGGTGGGGAGAGTGGTGGGGGAAGTGGTGGGGAGAGTGGTGGAGTGGTGAGAGTGGTGGGGAGATGGTGGGAGTGGGGGAGTGGTGGGGGAGAGTGGTGGGGGAGAGTGGTGGGGAGAGTGGTGGGGAGAGTGGTGGGGAGAGTGGTGGGGAGAGTGGTGGGGAGAGTGGTGGGGAGAGTGGTGGGGAGAGTGGTGGGGGAGTGGTGGGGGAGAGTGGTGGGGGAGAGTGGTGGGGAGAGTGGTGGGGGAGAGTGGTGGGGAGAGTGGTGGGGGAGAGTGGTGGGGAGAGTGGTGGGGAGAGTGGTGGGAGAGTGGTGGGGGAGAGTGGTGGGGAGAGTGGTGGGGAGAGTGGTGGGGAGAGTGGTGGGGGAGAGTGGTGGGGGAGGTGGTGGGGGAGTGGTGGGGAGAGTGGTGGGGGAGAGTGGTGGGGGAGAGTGGTGGGGGAGTGGTGGGGGAGAGTGGTGGGGAGAGTGGTGGGGGAGAGTGGTGGGGAGAGTGGTGGGGGAGAGTGGTGGGGGAGTGGTGGGGAGAGTGGTGGGGAGAGTGGTGGGGGAGTGGTGGGGAGAGTGGTGGGGAGAGTGGTGGGGAGAGTGGTGGGGAGAGTGGTGGGGAGAGTGGTGGGGAGAGTGGTGGGGAGAGGGTGGGGAGAGTGGTGGGGGAGTGGTGGGGGAGAGTGGTGGGGGAGTGGTGGGGTGGGGGAGAGTGGTGGGGAGAGTGGTGGGGAGAGTGGTGGGGAGAGTGGTGGGGGAGTGGTGGGGAGAGTGGTGGGGAGGTGGTGGGGGAGAGTGGTGGGGAGAGTGGTGGGGAGAGTGGTGGGGAGAGTGGTGGGGAGAGTGGTGGGGAGAGTGGTGGGGAGAGTGGTGGGGAGAGTGGTGGGGAGTGGTGGGGAGAGTGGTGGGGAGTGGTGGGGAAGAGTGGTGGGAGAGTGGTGGGGAGAGTGGTGAAGGGGGGAGAGTGGTAGGGGGGAGAGTGGTGGGAGGGGGAGAGTGGTGGGGAGGGGGGAGTGGTGGGGAGAGTGGTGGGGGAGAATGATGGGGAGAGTGATGAAATGGTGGAAGATAGATGGTGAGGGATCAATGATAAGTGAAAATAATACAAGAATGCTCACATCAATAATTAAAAAATAACTTAAGACTGTCACGTGAAATTTAACTATATGTGCACTTAGAGAAAACTGCGCAACATAAATGAGAAAGAATAATATAACTTAAATCCCGCGGCTGTAAAATATCCGAAAATGATCATAGAAGCAATAAAAATCGAGGTGCTAAAAAATATGGCCCTCACTCTAGCCCGCTAATATTTCCTGCAGTTTTACGCACGCCCACTCTATATCAAGTGGGCGTTTTTTTTTACCTCTGGTTTTTACGGAAAGTTGATATAGCATTTAGAGGCAATTGGTACTCAGGGGGAAAATTACACCCATTCACTCTATAAACGCGCGCCTGCAACTCTGTTAAAATAATGGCCGAGTTTGAGGAGGAAAAAAAAAAAAGCGTGTTTATGAGGGTTGAAATAAAAGGTTTGGGATGGGAGAGCGAGGCGATGGAAGTGTTGCGACCCCCATGTTGAAGCATGGAACACACACGACCTCTTGAAGGATGGAACACACGTCTTCATGACCTCTTGAGTGATGGAACACAGGCCTCCACGACCTCCTGAGTTATAAAACACACGCCTCCATGACCTCTTGAGCGATGGAACACACGCCTCCATGACCTCCAAAGTGATGAAGCATGCTTCCATGACCTCCAAAGACCCATGCCCCTGGGAGCAGACAAGGCCCACACCCAGACACCTGGTGAAACAGCACACCAGGACACCTGGGGCTGACAAGGGACACAAGGACACCCATGGGGCTGGAGCAGGACACACCCAAGACACCCCTTGGGGGCTGGAACAAAGGCCACACACCCAGGACACCCCTGGGGGCTGGAACAAGGGCCACACACCCAGGACACCCCTATTATCTCTCCACCGTTGGGGTGGCAGTTAGACGACATTCCTCGCCAGCGATACAGTCGCATTCCGTCCTGTGGAGAATAGGGAAGGAGGAGGCACACACTGTCCAAGGTGAGTCCGCCTCACTGTAACGAGCTCACCTGAACAGAGCCTATCACGAGCCAGGTGAGCACCACTTACTCTCACCAGTGGAGTCACTCTAGCCGTGAGCCCACCTCCCTCAGCCAGGGTGAGCTCCCAGTCGCATTTCCAGAGCCTGTGGCTCCAGAATAGAGCAAAGGGGTGAGCTCCTCAACTGGCCAAAGGTGAGCTCCAGCCTCACCTAGACCAGGAGCTTCACCTCAACCTTCAGAGCCAGGGTGAGCTCCACCTCAACCTCAGAGCCAGGGTGAGCTCCACCTCAACCTTCAGAGCCAGGTGAGCTCCACCTCAACCTTCAGAGCCAGGGTGAGCTCCACCTCAACCTCAGAGCCAGGGTGAGCTCCACCTCAACCTCAGAGCCAGGGTGAGCTCCACCTCAACCTCAGAGCCAGGGTGAGCTCCACCTCAACCTTCAGAGCCAGGGTGAGCTCCACCTCCATTTTGACTCCAAAGTTAGAATAAATCCATCAACTCGCTATATACGTCGTTTAAACAGACACAATTTCCCAGTTGTAACACGGGAACGCTCATGTTTACTGTATATCCCCCAGATAACCCACACAAGCGAAGACGCCAACATAGTTATTAGAATAATGAAGGTGAGGAGAAGACACATGTACAACAGTGAGGTACCTTAATTGCCCCAACGTTTCGCTTGCACAGTCTCTCCGCTAATTCATCTCTGCAACTGAAGAAGACTGTTGTGCAGGCGAAACGTTTCGGTAATAAAGGTATCTGACACCTGCACATGTCATGCTTATCATCCTTCATGGGTCTTCCATAAAAGATAAGGTTGTAGTAATAACGTGATGTCACGGCAGAAGTAATTAAAGGGATGTCACGAGGATATCTTGGCGTATCTGGGCATCGTATTATCAAGACGCATCTCAGCAACTTCTCAATGACGAACCAACTAACAAGGGAACTTTCCTGCCGAAGAGGAAAGTGTTCAACAGGTGACGGATCAGTACCTCTAGAAGTAATACACAGGTGACGGATCAGTACCTCTAGAAGTAATACACAGGTGACGGATCAGTACCTCTAGAAATAATACACAGGTGACGGATCAGTACCTCTAGAAGTAATACACAGGTGACGGATCAGTACCTCTAGAAATAATACATAGGTGACGGATCAGTACCTCTAGAAATAATACACAGGTGATGTGTTTCAAATATTGTGGATACCCAGCACAAGTAAACCAGCGACCTGCTTATAGAATGGTGCAAGCCTTCAGGTAGTGTTTGCTGCCACCACAAGTGAACGATCACGTAGTGGAGTGTTGTTACCTGTATTGGAGGCTGCCACCACAGGTGAACGGAGGCGACATGACACATTCGGACACTAATTGTTCGAAGCATCGACAACGACTTTATTTCTTTATCAAATTTCAGGTATTGAAGGTGGGTCAGTGTGGGGGTTTTGGGGGCCATGAACCTTTCTCAACTAGAGACACCTTGTAGAGCTTTACCAAGTTCTGATTTTCTAAAGCTATACGCACAGCGAAATATTAAACCACGGAACGGGTTGGGTTTGAACTCATGGCAAGCGAGTCTAACTCACAGGCCAGTGCGCTAACCACTCGGCCAACTGGCTGGGAAAAAAAAAAACCATCCAATCGTGTTATAACGATTGCGTGATTCAAAGGGAAATATTTTCTTGGTTTAAAGCGCGTTCTGCTTCCGTCAGTACGCTGACGGAAGCAGAACACTCTTCCAAAAAAAAAAACCTCGTAACCTCCAGAATAAACCTTGTAACTAGAATAAACCTCGTAACTACCAGGATAAACCTCGCAACTTGCAGTATTAAACCTCGTAGCTTCCAGTTTTGTGTGTCTATTCACCGGACGAGCCTGGCCTAGGACCGGGCTGCAGGAGCAGGAAAACTCTCGAAACCCATCAAAGGTATATCAAAGGTAAAGGCAGCCATGGGTTATTAAGAGCCTTAGTAGATGCTGAAGCTGGTGGTGATGCTTCAGGAAAAACAAATCAGCTAAGGACGTTACAGGAAACGAAAGTACTGAAACTCTGTAGTTTAAAGGAGTCAATTTATACAAGTAGGTAGATGGGTATGTCACTCCGGAAGGTAGATTATGTTATACCAGTAGATAGACTGTTATACCAGTAGGTAGACTTATACCAGCAGGTAGATTAATGTACGAGTAGGTAGACTGATATACCAATATGTAGATGGTTATGGATGACAACACCTGCTTCATGTGTAACAGGTGTGCAGCGGCAGTGTTCTGATCATCTTATTAGTACATAGGCGAAGCGCTAAATCCGTAAGGGTCAGTGGGGGAGGGGGGAGTAATGACGGGAGCCAGGCTACCCTGAGCTATCATCGCAGCGCCCCCTCAGTGTTGTGATGCACACACCGCCATCACCTTCGTGTGTATTTCTTCCCTTTGTTCCCCCCTTTCTCTTACCTCTTTCTTCTTTCGTCGTCTCTTCCCTTCCTCGCTTCACACCTTTCACTCTCCCCGGATCCCATTCACCTATCATCGCTTTTTGCCAGGTTAACCCATTCCATCTTTCTCCGCTGCATCTGGCTGGCTCATGTTCCCTTCCTGTTCCATTTATCTCCTCCATACATTCCCCGCTCATTCCAAACACCTCCACCCCTCTCCCTATCACCTCCACCCCTCTCCCTATCACCTCCACCCCTCTCCCTATCACCTCCACCCCTCTCCCCATCACCTCCACCCCTCTCCCCATCACCTCCACCCCTCTCCCCATCACCTCCACCCCTCTCCCCAACACCTCCACCCCTCTCCCCATCACCTCCACCCCTCTCCCCATCACCTCCACCCCTCTCCCCATCACCTCCACCCCTCTCCCCATCACCTCCACCCCTCTCCCTATCACCTCCACCCCTCTCCCCATCACCTCCACCCCTCTCCCCATCACCTCCACCCCTCTCCCCATCACCTCCACCCCTCTCCCCATCCCTAATATACCTGCTAAGCCTCACTCTTCCTCACTTGCTTTATCACTAACCAGTCCACATCTTTTCGTTAATTCGTTATCGCCTAACACTTTCCACGTCATTCTGCTTTCCCTCTCGCTACCCATCCTAATACAGTAACTCCCTATTTGTTCTCCTCTCATCCCTTCCCTTTTATCTCTCCTTTCTTTCCATTCCTTCTCTTCATCGTCTTTCTTCTCAACAATCACCTGTTTCCCCCACACAACTGTCTGCCACCTCCTGGACAAACAGTTTGGGCAGACAGTGTGTGTGGAGACTAGGTCGTAACGCTAACATTTAGAGACACGGGAACACGTGGCTTAGATCTGCTTCTCCACAATTGTGCGTGGCAGTGCCTGTGCCTGTGCTTCCGGTGCCAACCTTGTGCTTAGTGTTACTTTTTTCATTAAACAAAATTAGGAAAACTAGCAGTGTGTTGTTACCCTCATTTAGCTGATAGTTATATAACGGGAACAAGAACTAGCTTTATTGCCCTGTCATATTCCATAACACTGAATGGATTTCTCACGTAAGGTTAACTGTGTCAGACTGAGCTGAGAGTAGGGCGAAGAGAATAATGGGTTTAGTAACTACAGCAGGTTCAATGGTTTCGTACCAGCAGGGTTGGAGTTACTATTACTCGGTATTCGTCATCTCCCAGGATGACACATCCTCCATAACTGAGGAATACGATTACTGAAGCTGTCATCGCAAAGTGAGCGAGTCTAGTGAATGCTGAATGTTTGGTACACATGTGGTCCTTAGAGATCAAAAATAAATGAAATAGGAATTGTAGTGATTGTTACTCACTGAAGATCCGGTCTACTGAAAGACTGATAAGTCATGCTGAAGGAGCTGCTGGAGGAATTGTGAAATTAAATGTTTAATAAGAAGGTTCAGACTGGATATAAAGTACAAAGTGATGAGAATAGGTAGTTGAGGAGAGACGAGATTTGATGTTATATGTGAGGATGATGTGTGTGGATGTCTCTCCTCACTGAATATAACTACACGAGTATACTCTCCGACCCTTTCCTCTGTCCACCCACGCCCACACACTCACGCCCACAAACCCTGAGTAGATGGAGACATTTCTTGACATGCTTCAATTTTTAGCTAAAATATATAGATTATCACACTTGTAATCGAGAATGACGATAATTTACGATTTTTCGGACTATTTCCTGCATACCACTAAAATTAAAATAATTTGACTAAAAATCCACTAATTTTAATTCAGAAAGCTAAATCCCCCAATAAACTATATCTTCACGATTTCAATAACTAACCAGAGACCAGCGTGAGTCAAAACACTCTACTAACAACCACGACTCACGAAACCGTAAAAAAACACGATATTGCTTTAACAACAACCACATTTGGATTGAGTCAAGATAAGTTACATTATATTACAGTAATTTTATCAAGGCTGGACTAAGTGGATACAGTGATCTGGTGTGGGATACAGCACTGCAACACCTCCTTCATTCACAGAAATTCTCCTATACATCACTGCATGAAAGAAATACATTTAACGAGATTAATATTTAGGCAGTTTGACCCACTAGACGGACTCCGGCTACCAGACAACACACACACACTCATACAGACATATATGCATATATATACAATTTTGCGAGGGTATACACACATTATTACATACATAATATACACTTATACAGACATATACATGCACGATTATGCGAGAATATACACATATTTATAATTATATAGTCATCATCGGAATAACTGTATTTAATATACTGTACTTCATTTTCTTGTACGAAGGAGCTGCGGAGACTCGAACCGGCGTGTGTACAACTACAACCCCTCCACACTACCGTGGCTAAGCCGGAAATATGGAGGGCTTGTAATTCCATACTCCGGGTTCGAGTCTCCAAGTGCTTCTTGTAAAAAAACATATATACATATGCAAACATACACCATACACATACACTATTATGTACACACTCATGCCTGGCTGCAAAAAAGGCTGTGTGGCCCCATACACAGTCATACGTACCAGGACCGGTACAGCTCCTGGTCCAGCCAGAGTTGTAGAGAAAGCAAAACTAGAAGTTGGGAAACGTAGAATGACGATAAATGATAGTGAACGAAGCAGGAGAGCAAATAAGGAATATGCAAGAGTAAGAAGCAGACAAGCAGTTTGAAAACGACACTTTCAACGATGGCTAAAACGACACTTTCAACGAAGGCTTAAACGACATTTTCAACGAAGGCTAAAGAATTACTGATACAAAGAATGAATGAATATATATTCCTATACAGTGTTTCGAGAGGACCAATAAACAGGGATCAAGATGATAGAATCCACACTGGTCAATTGTACATTACTAAAAAGCTGGGCCAGGAGCTAAGACTCAATCTCCTACAGCAACAACTCGGCGAGTGTACACACTGGGGCCAGGAGCAGAGGCTCGACACTTGCAACCCTAAATAGTTTCCTGCACACCCTCCTCATGATAACACATCAAACTAGTATAGCATGCAGCACACCTGGGCTTGAGGGCACTATATACCACGTCCCCTCCCCTCCCCTCCCGTTGGGGTATACCTCACAGCATTTAGTTTGTGGGGTATATCCACCCCTCACCTACAAATCTGCCTCACACCTGGGATCACAAGGGAGTAAACCCCCCTTGCCCCTTCCCCTCCCTAACGTGGCAGGGTTCTGAGGGAGAGAGATCATGCAAGGAACACACATATTTCCCGGTGAAATAATGAAAGGGCCGGGACGTATATCCGGGTCGAGTTACAGAACCACTTAGCATATTTCCCAGTCAAGCGGCGCGGCTACGTAGCCTATTTCCAGGTGGAGTTATGTGAGAGGTGGCCACATCTTGTGGGCAAGTAACAAGTGTAGCTAACACGACCTTGCTGTAGCCGAGGCCAGTAATGAACAGCAGTCTACGTGTAATAACCCTGATTTCTTGTTTACCTTTGACTGGTGAGAGGAAGATGTAGGAGGCCAGAGAAAGATTAGAAAAGTGAGGAGGTGGAAGCCACAATATTAGAATAAGTAAAAACTGAGAGTAAAAGTAGAATTAGTAGAGGAATGCAGGTAAATACAGTGTGTATAACAGAAATGAAAATGCCACACTAATATTAGCGACGTATGTCACGTGTGGTGTGTCACTTTTGTCACGTGTGGTGTGTCACTTTTGTCATGTGTGGTGTGTCACTTTTGTCAAATGTCATCACCTTTCACTTTATCTTTGGTATACATCACATGGATAGTGTTTTCGCCACACTATGTTTGGAGTCGCTTGTCACGAGACATCTGTTGTCTCTGTTTTTGCTCCTTTGGGACCTCACAGCATTTATCCAAGTCTTTCGTTATGGTATTTACTCAAGTCTTCTTTCATCACAGCATTTATCCAGTTCTTCCTCTTCCATCACAGCATTAATCCAAGCCTTCCTCTTCCGTCAAAGCATTTATCCAAGTCTTCCGTCACAGAATTTATCTTATCTCTAGCGCCTCTTTCACAGCATTCAGCCTGAGCCTTCCTACTCCAGTGTTGGACTACTCGCAACACACGCGTCCCTCAGAGTCCTAGTACAACACTTGTATCACTGGTTTATCAGCAGCTGTAGCAACACTTGCAATACCGGCATCAGCACTGGGACAACACAATTTAATCGGTGCCTTATACATGCAGTGTGCAAAGTGTACCAGTTTAATGTGACAAAAATAGTCAAGCCTTGAGTACGTGAGTTAGAACACGGAGCCAGAGGCAAGGAACTGAAGACATGGCTCAAGTGGTGAGGAACAGCTGAAGACACGGCTCAAGTGGTGAGGAACAGCTGAAGACACGGCTCCAGGGGTGAGGAACAGCTGAAGACACGGCTCCAGGGGTGAGGAACAGCTGAAGACACGGAGCCAGAGGCAAGGAACTGAAGACATGGCTCAAGGGGTAAGGAACAGCTGAAGACACGGAGCCAGGGGCAAGGAACAACTGAAGACACGGTTCCAGGGGTGAGGAACAGCTGAAGACACGGAGCCAGAGGTGAGGAACAGCTGAAGACACTGAACCAGGGGTGAGGAACAGCTGAAGACACGGCTCCAGGGGTGAGGAACAGCTGAAGACACGGAGCCAGTGGTGATGAACAACTGAAGACACGGCTCCAGGGGTGAGGGACAGCTGAAGACACGGAGCCAGGGGCAAGGAACAACTGAAGACACGGAACCAGGGGCAAGGAACAACTGAAGACACGGCTCCAGGGGTGAGGAACAGCTGAAGACACGGAGCCAGAGGTGAGGAACACATAGCTGGACGGAAATGGCACGCACACAGAGGCATGAGAGTACATAAGTGCACATAGGTGTATATGAATAAGTCATTTCTGACAACCTTACAAGACACCTTCATTCATGTGACGAGCTAAACACGTACGAGTCATTCAGCACATAAATAATGGAGGCTCCCTCCTCCGTCTGCTTGACGAGAGACAAGACTCGCTCTATTCACTACATTCTTATCCCTTATAGGAAGGATATGTCTTATCCATCTGTGCTAAAGTTTCAGCTTAGAGAACAGGATATACTGTACTCTCATCACAGGGGACAACACGTCTGATGTGTTGTCCCACACGTTTGATGTGTTGTTCCACACGTCTGATGTGTTGTCCCACACGTCTGATGTGTTTTCCCACACGTCTGATGTGTTGTCCCACACGTCTGATGTGCTGTCCCAGTAAACGCTCGAAGTTCGTGACTTATTTAAACAAAACAACACATTTAGTTAATATAAAAAATCGACCTGGTTACTATGAACAAGAAACACTTGGATTTCCTCGGTTGCATCTCCTTGTGTTGCAACTTAGATACAAATGCTAGAAAATAATAGAAAACTCATGGAACGTGAGTGATTGAAGGAACACATGGAACATGAGTGATTGAAGGAACACATGGAATGTGAGTGATTGAAGGAACACATGGAACGTGAGTTTAGTGCTGAGGATGTAAGGACTGCTCAAAGACAAGACCCCTTGTGGTCTGGTGTGGTTCGATTCCTGCTCCAGGAAGATCTTATTCTCTCTGTGAAGCCACCAGCACCCTTTAGTGACTTTGTCATGAACCAAGAATTACGGTATCGCACTATCGAGTTGGGTAATCTTAGTAGAAGAGTATACCAGTTAGTAATTCCACAGTCACTAGTGAAAGTAGCCTTGCAGCTAGTTCACGATGTACCAGATGTTGCACATCCTGGTATGGATCGTTCTGTGAAACAAGCCAGATTGAAATATTTTTGGCCTCGTATGTCTACCGATATTACTGAGTACTGTATGTCAAGAAATGTAGTGTCTGTTTGAAACATAAAGGTAATGTCACGGGTCCTAATCCAATCCAGATCTTTCCTACTACTAGTGAGCCATGGGAAAGAGTTGCACTAGATCTGTTGACCAACTTCTAATGTTCCCTCAGTGGAAACAAACATCTGTGTGTGATGGTCGATCATTTCACCAGATATTGTGAGTTAGTTCCTATCCCAGATAAGACTGCCGAAACAGTAGCAAAAGCATTCAAGGAACGTATAATCTGCAGACATACCACTCCTAAGTCCCTCATAACAGATAATGGAGGTGAATTTTGTAATGAGATCCTAGAAAACTTGTGTACACTATAAAAGATTACAAAATTAACCATTGTTCCGCACCATCCTGCCAGTAATGGGTTAGCAGAAAGAACGAATAAGAAAGTCCTTGACGTCTTAAGAGCTACCATCAATCCCAATAGTGTAACCTGGGATGAAGTCATTCCTGATGTTCAATGTGCCATAAATTCTGCCTTTAATGCTTCAATAGGTGATACCCCAAACTATGCACTGTACGGTGTCGATAAGCGTTGCCTTATGAGCTGTTATATTCCAATCCGAAACCGACTTACAATCCAGATGATTTTCGTAGCAGTTCGTACCAGTCAAGCTCAAAGTGTTTTCAGACGAATTCGTGAAACACTTCATAAGTCAACAGCAGAATTTCCTAGAGTAACTAATACAAAAGCCAAACCGACTAAAGTTCAAGTAGGGTCCAGAGTCATGCTGTTCAACTTTAATAAAAAGTCAGCAATGCCAAAACTCGATCAAAAGTTCGTTGGTCCTTATAGAGTAGTCGAACATATTAATGGCAACAAGTATAAAGTTAGAGAAATTAGTACGGGTAAGTGTAAAGAATCGCATCTAGATCATATGAAGTTAGTATGTGACGAAGACGAAGCCCCTGACAACCAGACTGTTGTGACTGACAATGATAATCCGTCTGACCCCGTACCTTCAACTTCTAGTAGTGAGTCAGAGGAACAACCTGATTGTCGTTATTCCCTACGTACACGACAAGTGTTAAGAAATCCTCAAGTATCGTTTGTAGATACCAGTGTAGATCCTCCTCAATTAGAAGTTGAGTTACCTATTGTAACAGAGTTTGATCCACCCAGAGATGATAATTATACAGCCTATATCAATCTCACCCTAGCAGAGTTGGGGTTAAATGTAATTAACCTGTATAGATAAATATGTAGTAAGCGTTTAACTGTGTGTTATAATATCTAATTAGTATTACTCAAATTTTTTTTTTGTGTTCACGTTCTCTCCGAGTTCTAAGAATTAACAGTATAGATTTGAGTGCACCAGATCTACCTTGTCTGTTAATCACTATCTTCCTGTAATTATATTTCCTCAGAATTCGTAGATCACATGAAGACAGTTCGATCGAACAAATTAAATTTTTTTATCCCTTTTATCATGATTTTTCTAGAATGAGCTCATTTAATTAATTTCCCAAGTATCAAGATGCATCATATAGTAATGTAGATTGTTCAGTCACGATAACATCCATGTGAAGCATAATGTTAACTGTTGTGTACTTTGACATTGTATAGAATCAGCTGAGAGTTGTTGCCTGTTGTCCTTAGTTTGTATAGTTGTATGTCGAGACGCCATACGTAGCATGCCCGAGCTGTACGGTTCGTTCGTACTTCTAACGGCTGCACCACGGCTGTTCACGTGATTTCCAACCTCTGCCCATGTGATCTGGCATTAGCCAATGATAGGCCTGCCTTTTGAATGCCTCAGTGCCGGGCGGCCTAGTAGCCTCAGTTACCATCCAGACTCAGTGCAGGACAGACGGACACAGGCATAGGCTCTCAGCTCCCATATATCCAACGCCTCATTAAACGCTACCAAAACCCAAGCTCATCGTCTGTTAATATTACCAAATCTATGAAAAGAACCCCACAACACAACAGAACGTGAGTGACTGAAGCCACACATAGAACGTGACTGAAGCAACACATGGAACGTGAGTGACTGAAGCAACACACATAACGTGAATGACTGAAACAACACACAGAACGTGAATGACTGAAGCAACACATGGAACGTGAGTGACTTAAGCAACACACAGAACGTGAGAGACTGAAGCATCACATATAACGTGAGTGACTGAAGCAACACACACAACGTGAGTGACTGAAGCAACACATGGAACGTTAGCGATTGAAGCAACACACAGAACGTGAATGACTGAAGCAACACACAGAACGTGAATGACTGAAGCAACACATGGAACGTGAATGACTGAATGACTGTTGGGATTACCAGATTTGCTTTTTGCTCAATGATGAAACAAAAATTATACTACCATATATATATATATATATATATGTCAAGAGCTCATTTAAAATTAAGTCTTTTCTAAAATTTTCTCTTATACGTTTAAATATATATATATTTTCATTTGTGTTAATGTAAAAATTCATATTTTTTTACCAAAAGAACCTTAGAAAACTTATCTAACTTTATTATAACAAGCGCAATTTAATTTAGCCTAATCCAACTAAATATATTTTATATAAGTTTACAATAATAAACAAACACAATGAAATATATCTTTTTTTCGTTAGGTTCAGAATTTTTTTCGTTAGGTTCAGAATGATTTTTGCTAAATTATTGCATACACAAATTTTCGCTTGACTTGTTCGGCAAGAAGTACGCTGCTATTTAAGCCAAAATAGCAAGTTTTACTTATTCGGCACGACACACACACACACATATATATATATATATATATGGAGGTACCACCTCTAGAACTATATTGGGGACCCTCATCCTCAGAGAAGACAATAAACGTACCTCAGGGAGAACTCGAGGTTCTCCCCGGAGGTGTCTGAATATGTTCTTCTCCTACTACCCCCTATATTTTATATTACATGTGAACTTTATTAATATACAGAATACATTGACAAAAAACATGTACACAACAGTCACTAGGTAGGCTGGGAATGATGCTGCTCTAGGCCTTTCGCACTGAAATTGCAATCGCTGCTTCAAGAGCAATGTAATGAGAAGAATGGCCTTCAGAGGAGCCCAAGCAGGTGTGTCCAGATATACAGTCCTGCCAATAAAGACCTCAGTCAGCCGTGACCTTAAATAACAGCTGTCATGGAAAGTATTTCAAATAAAGATGAAAACGACAGCCAAACCCATAAGCCTCGCAAACATGGCGGTTAACGGTAATATATAACATGCATAACCTGTCAGTGATCATCAAATGGCCACCAGTTGTACTTTCATTTTGATTAAACGAGCAATAGACTATTTTGCCGTGCCTCTGACAACTTTCTATGTTCTGGGGATTTTCCATTGTTCGTACTTAAGCTCAATATCCACCACAATTGACTTGTAATCGTTTTATCAATTACATGTCCTAGAAACTCCAAAAATTGTGATTAACAAGCAATAGACACTAGTGTTTCAGTCAGCTCCCTGTGACTACCACTACGTTATGGGACTTTTCCATTATTCATGTATAACTATTACTGCTCATATATGCGCCACAGTGGACCTGTAATCGCTTTCTCAATTAGTTGTACTAGAAGTTACAGAATTTTAGTTTTAGCTTCAAGCAAATATTATATTTTTAATTCATTCTCAATCTTAAGTGAATGTTCGGTTAAATGAGCCGAGAAGTAAACAAGAGAACATTGATATCATATATCATCGTCTTTCAACGCACCGGCAGCATCCCACCGAGGCAGGGGGACCCAAAAACAAAAGCAAAAGATTCTCTTTTTAAATTTTGTAATAAATACAGGAGAAGGGGGTTACTAGCCCCTTGCTTCTGGCATTTTAGTCGCCTCTTACGACAAGTATGGCTTAAGGAGGAAGAATTCTGTTCCACTTC
Organism: Cherax destructor; assembly: GCA_009830355.1. Classification (NCBI taxonomy): domain Eukaryota; kingdom Metazoa; phylum Arthropoda; class Malacostraca; order Decapoda; family Parastacidae; genus Cherax; species Cherax destructor. Next base: position 542,569 of record WNWK01000125.1, read on the forward strand.
CCCAGGGAGACACTTCCTCATGTCGTGCCGAATAGGTAGAACTTGTGATTTTGGCTTAAATAGCAACGCTCTTCTTGCCGAATAATGCAAGCGAAAATTTGTGTATGCAATAATTTCGCAAAAATCATTCTGAACCTAACGAAAAAAATATACTTCATTTTCTTTGTTTATTAAATTATTGTAAACTTATCTAAAATATATTTAGCTGCATTAGGGCAAATTTAATTGCACCTGTCATAATAAGGTTACTTAAGTTTTCTAAGGTTCTTTTGGTACAAAATTATTAATTTTTACAAAAACATAAATTAAAAAAAATATATCTTTAAACGTATAAGAGAATATTTAGAAAGGATTTAATTTTAAATGAGTTCTTGCTAATTGACCAATTTTACACACACACAATATTATTATTATTTTATTATTAACACATCGACTGTCTCCCACCAAGGCAGGGTGGCCCGAAAAATAAAAACGTTCATCTTTCACTCCATCACTGTCTTGCCAGAAGCATACTTACACTACAGTTATAAAACGGCAACATTTAACATCCCTCCTTCAGAGAGCAGGCACTGTACTTCCCATCTCCAGGACTCAAGTCCGGCCTGCCGGTTTCCCTGAATCCCTTCATATATATATATATATATATATATATATATATATATATATATATATATATATATATATATATATATATATATATATCAATGCACCACGCAGAAACAAGCGGGTATATACAGAGAAAGATCGCAGTCAGCAGGACTTGATACTGCTACTGAGACGGACAAGATTCCCAGGCAGCGCTTTTATCCATTCAGCCACAAATGCCACATAAGCTGGGCAGCCTGGTTCACAAGCCATGTTTCTTTCCCAGCCCGGGTACGTCAGTGAGCCTCAAGCATGGATTCAAACTATTTCAATCTTCTCCTGTATGTTCTGACCTCACAAGCGATTTCTATATCAATGCACCACGCAGAAACAAGCGGGTATATACAGAGTGTATAAGAGCGATGCATGGGAATCTTGTCCGTCTCAGTAGCAGTATCGAGTCCTGCTGACTGCGATCTTTTTCTGTATATATATATATATACACACACAACATATGTATTACTGATTTATGTTTACTTTTATATTATACTAATATTAAAGAAAATATTAAACAGTAGGACTCATGAGAGGTTATATGGATGTAAACACGGAGACGAGGGCCGATAATGGAGGTAGGGAGCGACATTAGGAAATGTGGGAGGTGAGAGATGGGCTAATAAAGATGAAGAAGAGGGGAATTGACAATGATGGGAGGTATAGCAAACATGGGAGATGAGGAAGGTGAAGGGGAGGCTGACAGAGAATGGAAGATGGAGGTAGGGAATGCAAGAGGGGAGAGTAATTTTATCGCCAAATTAATCAGAAGAAAGGGGCTTAATTATAGGTACTGTGTTTAGTGCAGGCATAACCTGGGCTGTGTGTGTGTGTGTTTGTTTTGATGTGAGAAATCACGAAAGTGCTTACAAGTTTACTATTTTTTCACAGCGGTTGTTCCGCATATTGTGATATCTGTTTACTGTTTGGTTTCTTAAGTGTAATGTGCTCTAGCTCTTTAGTCCTCTAGTGTCATCAGGTTTAGCTGCTCTAGTCTTTCATAGCTCATAACCCTCAGTTCTAGGATTATGTTTGTTGCAAGCCTTTGCAATTTTCTTTTGTCATTTTCTTTACATGCCTCACCAGATATATGTTGTTAAATTAGACACATATGCAAGTGTTGCATATGTGTCTAATTTAACAACTTGTCGGTTCTCTGAACCATTCATCTACAGATATATGTTCCATCTTGGCGCTGCATACTCGAAGACTGGTCTGGCATATGCCGTGTATAAGGTCGTGTGTGTGTTTATGTAATTATATATTTATAATTACCTATTTGTGGACACAGTAGCAGAGTTATGCTTGTGGTGTCACATCCTCAATACTCTGTTCATGATGTTCATCATTTTTTTTACAAAGGTTGCAGCACTTACAAAGTCCTCCTTTACATGGAGAGAGTTCCAGGGGTCAACGCCCCCGCGGCCCGGTCTGTGACCAGGCCTTATTAATGTATTTCACTGTTGAACCACTGTTGAATCACTGTTGAATCACTGTTGAACCACTATCTGAGAAGGAAAATTTTATATCCTTTCTACTCCACTTTTTCCTCAATTTGCATCGATGGCTTCCTGTTATTTTTGTTGCAGTTACTTAGAAATCTTTTTTTTATCTACTCTTTCAAGTCCTTCCAAGACCTTGTATGTGGTAATCATGTCTCCTCTCTTCTTCCCGTCGGCCAACATGGTCAACTTTAATGTTTTCAGCCTTACATGCTAGGTCATGCTGCTCAACTCTGGCACCCCACTTGTGGCAACCCCTCCTCCCCATGCTGACATTTTTTTCCTATTATAACTGTTTGCGATTTCCCCCCCAAGCACAATGTTTCTCATCCATTATCTTAATTTACCTCTAATTCCTCCTATAATCTGCAATTTCTAAATTAGTCTTTCACTGATAACACAATCAAAAGCTTTCTTCAAGTCTAGGTAAATACAATCACTCCATCCATTTCTTTTCTGAAAAATTTCTATAACTTTCATAATAAGTTAGCAAACTTTATATATATATATATATATATATATATATATATATATATATATATATATATATATATATATATATATATATATATACATATATACACATATATACACGTATATATATATATATGAATGTGCAAACTGAAAACAAAATTGTTTTTCAATTATTTTATTATTCTCCGAGTGTTGAATCCACATTATTCTAATGGATTTTTCCAAAATAATTACACCAACACTAAATATAGTTACAATATGTGCTGTCTTTCACGTATACTAATTTACCTTCCTGTTGAGAAATCCAAAAAATTTTCTAAAGTGGATCAGAATTCATGTACACATTGTTTCAAGAGCCAAGGTGGTGTCCGGTCTGGTCTTGTATATTTTTTCTTATCAGAATGTAGTAAAAATTGCTTTACTTCCTATTTAGTTATTACAATGCAATACATGGGACTAAAATCTCCTTCATGAAAAATATCTTTTGTGAACACGCACAAATTTTCTATTTAATACTTCACATATTTCCTCATCTACCTCACTGACCTCGCCATCATCATATATTCTTCGAGTTATTCTTTGCATCTTGTATTTCACATTTAGTTTACTTTTAACAAACTTAAATAAAAGGTTCGGTTCTACTTTGCTCCTCTCTACTTTTTTTTTTTAATTTCTTAATCTCTCCTTACATTTGTATAATAATTTCCATCCTCCTTAAATCTCTGATAAGTTTCATGATTGACTCGCCTCGTTTAATGATTCAATGCCATTTTTTTTCATAGCTCTCCAACACCTTCCATTAACCATTCTTTATTATTCTGTCTTACATTCTTATTTTGAATATACTGTTTAATTCCATTTTCATATACACTAAAGAAGTCTTCGTACAGATCTGTCCCTCGTAGTATACTGTTCCATTAAATTTCTCTAAAATATTGTTTTAAAGCATCGTAATTCCCTGTCTTATAATTTAATATTTCCTGTATGAATTTCTTTTTCATCTTGTGATTCATATTTCGCTGCATATGTTAAGTAGGTAATGTTGAAACTTTCCTCAGCTGTTCCAGTAAACACTGAATCTAATATTGAGGGCGTGTTGCTGCCTCTCGCTGGCGATGTGTTGCTGCCTTTCATTGACAGTGTGTTGCTAACTATTTGACTGTGTTGCTGCCTTCGTTGACTGTGTTACTTCGTTTCATTCTTGTCGCTTCATTTATATTGTAATGCAAAAAAATTGTCATTAAACTGAGGAATTCTATTAACCTTTTATTTGCAGTTTCAGCCTCAAAGACTACCAAACTTATTTCTTTATAATTATAATTTCTAAGTACAATAACTTTGTCCTTATCATAGTCACTTTTAATTAATAGTTCCCTGAGGATATTATGTATTCCTTCAATTATCGTCTCAAACTCTTCTCTTTTCTAAGCATTATTAAATGATTAGTTATATAGATTTATTACTAAGACTTTCTCATTTTTATTTTGTACACTTATCCCTAAAATTTCAGCATTTTCAGTATTTTGGATTTCACTTTGCACAACTTAGAGAGATTCTTTACCAATATTGTCACTTCTCCTTCTATCTTCCCTATTCTGTCTCTTCTCTACACTGGGTTTCAGTTAGACTATCAGCTTTCATTTAAAAAATAATATCCCTAAGTTTTAAGCTTTTTGAGATTACTCCATCTATATTAGTGTATAAAATCTTAAAAAATGTACTATTCTCACTGCTTTCCCTTTTTCAAATTTGTTTCACATGATTTTCATATATCTTGTGATGGCTTCTTTGAAAAACCATGTGATGGGTTTATATGGTCCTGTTACTCTGTAAACAAAAACATTTTCTTTCTCACTTCTGCCCACATTCAAGGTTTTAGTAGTGTTTAACAGCTCTTTTATTTTCTCTCCTTTGAATGATCTTGTCTAATTTATTTATCCTTGTATATCTCCCATTTTTAATGTCCTTAGCTTTTTTTTTGAAAAGTTCTTCCATGTGGTAATATCTGTAAATGTTTTTTCATCTGCCTAGGCTTGTCTTTCTCACAGTTTCTAGTAGGCCTATATGCCACAATATGTTCTTGCAAGCTGAAATCCACAATGCATTTTGTCATCTCATTTGTGTCTTGTTCTTCCTCTGATTATTTCTATTCGTGATTTTGTTTCATTTATCTTCATCAACAGCATCCCTCAATAGCGCTATTGTCTCCTATTTCATTTCTCGATTAGTATTGGCTCTAGCAGTGAATTCGTTAGCTAATACCACCTGTTGTTCAATCTCTGTGGTTTCTCTTGCAGATTTTTTGCAAAACTTTCTTCAGACCTTTCTTGTTGACACGTTCAGAAACGCCCTATGTTAGGTGTTCTAATTTTGACTTACACTTAGTTATTCTTGTATATCTAATTTAGTTTATTTTCTTAAACCTTTAATTTCCTTCTCAGCGTTATCCTTATTTACAGAGAATTGCTTCTCTATCACTTAATGTTCAATTAATGTCTTCTGCATTTCCAGTAAGGAGGCATTTAAATCTTCTATTTTAGTTTTTAAAGTTGCCTTTTCCTTATCTAATTTCTCCATTATTCCTTCTTGCCTCACCTGAAGTTATTCAATTTAACTCATTCTATCCATGCATCCATTGTTTACCTTGTGTGCAGGTGTTGCATAGCTGCGCTTACATCGTGTACTCTCCACGATGTCAACACAAGCACCGCTGTACTCTTGTCGTATTCTTTTTATCGTTAATTTATTAAATACGTTATTCTTACCTCGAAAAATGTTCCATAATAATTTCCTTCAGTTTGTTGGGACACCACTGAAAACACACTACTCCCTGGGACACCACTCAAAACACACTACTCCCTGGGACACCACTCAAAACACACTACTCCCTGGGACACCACTCAAAACACACTACTCCCTGGGGCACCACTCAAAATTCACTACTCCCTGGGGCACCACTCAAAACACACTACTCCCTGGGGCACCACTCAAAACACACTACTCCCTGGGGCACCACTCAAAACACACTACTCCCTGGGACACCACTCAAAATACACTACTCCCTGGGGCACCACTCAAAACACACTACTCCCTGGGACACCACTCAAAACACACTACTCCCTGGGGCACCACTCAAAACACACTACTCCCTGGGACACCACTCAAAATACACTACTCCCTGGGGCACCACTCAAAACACACTACTCCCTGGGACACCACTCAAAACACACTACTCCCTGGGACACCACTCAAAACACAATACTCAATGGGACACCACTCAAAACACACTACTCCCTGGGACACCACTCAAAACACACTACTCCTGGGACACCACTAAAAACACTACCCCTGGGACACCACTAAAACACACTACTCCTGGGACACCACCAAAAACACTACTCCTGGGACACCACTCAAAACACACTACCCCTGGGACACCCTCAAACACACTACTCCTGGGACACCACTCAAAACACACTACTCCCTGGGACACCACCAAAACACCTACTCCCTGGGACACCACTCAAACACACTACTCCCTGGGACACCACTCAAAACACTACTCCCTGGGACACCACTCAAAACACACTACTCTGGGACACCACTCAAACACACTACTCCTGGGACACCACTCAAACACACTACTTCCTGGGCACCACTAAAACACTACCCCTGGGACACCACTAAAACACACTACTCCCTGGGACACCACTAAAACACACTACTTCTGGGACACCACCAAAACACACTACTCCTGGGACACCACTCAAAACACACTACTCCTGGGACACCACTCAAACACACTACTCCTGGGACACCACTAAAACACTACTCCCTGGGCACCACTCAAAACACACTACTCCTGGGACACCACTCAAACACACTACTCCTGGGACACCACTCAAAACACACTACTCCCTGGGGCACCACTCAAAACACTACTCCCTGGGGCACCACTCAAAACACACTACTCCCTGGGCACCACTCAAACACACTACTCCCTGGGACACCACTAAAAACACTACTCCTGGGGCACCACCAAAACACACTACCCTGGGACACCACTCAAAACACACTACTCCCTGGGCACCACTAAACACACTACTCCCTGGGACACCACTCAAAAACACTACTCCCTGGGCACCACTCAAAACACTACTCCCTGGGACACCACTCAAAACACACTAAAAATCCCTGGGACACCACTCAAAACACAATACTCCCTGGGACACCACTCAAACACACTACTCCTGGGACACCACTCAAAACACACTACTTCCTGGGACACCACTCAAAAACACTACTCCCTGGGACACCACTCAAAACACACTACTCCCTGGGACACCACTCAAAACACACTACTCCTGGGACACCACTCAAAACACACTACTCCCTGGGACACCACTCAAAACACACTACTCCTGGGACACCACTCAAAACACACTACTCCCTGGGACACCACTCAAAACACACTACTCCCTGGGACACCACTCAAAACACACTACTCCCTGGGACACCACTCAAAACACACTACTCCCTGGGACACCACTCAAAACACACTACTCCTGGGACACCACTCAAAACACACTACTCCTGGGACACCACTCAAAACACACTACTCCTGGGACACCACTCAAAAACACTACTCCCTGGGACACCACTAAACACACTACTCCCTGGGACACCACTCAAACACACTACTCCTGGGACACCACTCAAACACACTACTCCCTGGGACACCACTCAAAACACACTACTCCCTGGGACACCACTCAAACACACTACTCCTGGGACACCACTCAAAACACACTACTCCCTGGGCACCACTCAAAACACACTACTCCCTGGGCACCACTAAAACACACTACTCCTGGGACACCCTCAAACACACTACTCCTGGGCACCACTCAAAACACTACTCCCTGGGACACCCTCAAAACACACCTCCTGGGCACCACTCAAAACACACTCCCTGGGACACCACTCAAAACACACTACTCCCTGGGACACCACCAAACACACTACTCCCTGGGACACCACTCAAAACACACTACTCCTGGGACACCACTCAAAACACACTACTCCTGGGACACCACTCAAAACACACTACTCCCTGGGACACCACTCAAAACACACTACTCCCTGGACACCACTCAAACACACTACTCCTGGGACACCACTCAAAACACAATACTCCTGGGACACCACTCAAAACACACTACTCCCTGGGACACCACTCAAAACACACTACTCCTGGGACACCACTCAAACACACTACTCCCTGGGACACACTCAACACTCTCCTGGGACACCACTCAAAACACTATCCCGGGACACCACTCAAACCACTACTCCTGGCCCCTCCCTCTCCTGGGCCCACTCAACCACTCTCCCTGGGCACCCTAACACTCTCCTGGGACACCACTCAAAACACACTACTCCCTGGGACACCACTCAAAACACACTACTCCCTGGGACACCACTCAAAACACACTACTCCCTGGGACACCACTCAAAACACACTACTCCTGGGACACCACTCAAAACACACTACTTCCTGGGACACCACTCAAAACACACTACTCCCTGGGACACCACTCAAAACACACTACTCCTGGGACACCACTCAAAACACACTACTCCTGGGACACCACTCAAAAACACACTACTCCCTGGGACACCACTCAAAACACACTACTCCCTGGGACACCACTCAAAACACACTACTCCCTGGGACACCACTCAAAACACACTACTCCCTGGGCACCACTCAAAACCACTACTCCCTGGGACACCACTCAAAACACACTACTCCCTGGGACACCACTCAAAACACTACCTGCACTCTACCCCTGGGACACCACTCAAAACACACTCTCCCTGGGACACCACTCAAAACACACTACTCCCTGGGACACCACTCAAAACACACTACTCCTGGGACACCACTCAAAACACACTACTCCCTGGGACACCACTCAAAACACACTACTCCTGGGACACCACTCAAAAACACTACTCCCTGGGACACCACTCAAAACACACTACTCCCTGGGACACCACTCAAAACACACTACTCCCTGGGACACCACTCAAAACACACTACTCCCTGGGACACCACTCAAAACACACTACTCCCTGGGACACCACTCAAAACACACTACTCCCTGGGACACCACTCAAAACACACTACTCCCTGGGACACCACTCAAAACACACTACTCCCTGGGACACCACTCAAAACACACTACTCCCTGGGACACCACTCAAAACACAATACTCCCTGGGACACCACTCAAAACACAATACTCCCTGGGACACCACTCAAAACACAATACTCCCTGGGACACCACTCAAAACACAATACTCCCTGGGACACCACTCAAAACACAATACTCCCTGGGACACCACTCAAAACACAATACTCCCTGGGACACCACTCAAAACACAATACTCCCTGGGACACCACTCAAAACACAATACTCCCTGGGACACCACTCAAAACACACTATTCCCTGTATTACAAACAGCCACACTCCTTTTATTTTCTTACCTCAGGATCAGGTGGCTGATGTCTGTTCTCGGCATCATGTATGTGTAGTTTATGTGTGTGTGTGTATTCACCTAGTTGTGGTTGCAGGGGTCGAGTCATAGCTCCTGGCCCCGCCTCTTCACTGGCCGCTACTGGGTCTCTCTCCCTTCGCCATGAGCCTTATCATACCTCTTCTTAAAGCTATGAATGGATCCTGCCTCCACTACATCGTTTCCCAAGCTGTTCCACTTCCTGTGTGTACTCACCTAGTTGTGGTTGCGTGTGTGGTTGTGTGTGTGTGTGTGTGTGTTTATGTCTGTCTGTGCAAACAATACAGAAAATGAGGTCAATTTTTTGCAGGTAGGATAAAGAGTGTCTTAACGTAAGGGAAAGACCAAGAGTCTACTAGTAAAACACTTCATCAAATCTGCCTGAAAATATTTTATTAGCTCTACCAGTAAAACACCTTATTAACTAACATTAAAACACGTTATTAGCGCCACCAGCAGCATCAAGCGCAGACCTTGTACAATAACAGCAGCAGTACCCTCACCAGATACAGCAGGTACAGCAGAAGCAGAATTAGAAGCAATAGAGGCAGTTGGAACAACAATAATGGTAGTACCAGCTACAGCAGGTGCTATCAGCAGCAGCAGCAGCAGCATGGAAAGCAGCAACGCCATCAACAACAGGTCTAGCAGAAGCACCATCAACAATTGGTCTAGCAGAAGCACCATCAACAATTGGTCTAGCAGAAGCACCATCAACAACAGGTCTAGCAGAAG
>WNWK01000125.1:555000-577500 GCA_009830355.1 Cherax destructor
TGGTACGTGTCGTGTCATTATGTTGCGTATTGTACTGATAATTTGAGGACAGTGATGGTGTGTGAGTAGTGTCATAACACTGTACTGAAGGTAATGGTGTGGGTAGTGTCATAACACTGTACTGAAGGTAATGGTGTGGGTAGTGTCATAACACTGTACTGAAGGTAATGGTGTGGGTAGTGTCATAACACTGTACTGAAGGTAATGGTGTGGGTAGTGTCATAACACTGTACTGAAGGTAATGGTGTGGGTAGTGTCATAACACTGTACTGAAGGTAATGGTGTGGGTAGTGTCATAACACTGTACTGAAGGTAATGGTGTGGGTAGTGTCATAACACTGTACTGAAGGTAATGGTGTGGGTAGTGTCATAACACTGTACTGAAGGTAATGGTGTGGGTAGTGTCATAACACTGTACTGAAGGTAATGGTGTGGGTAGTGTCATAACACTATACTGAAGGTAATGGTGTGGGTTGTGTCATAACACTATACTGAAGGTAATGGTGTGGGTAGTGTCATAACACTGTACTGAAGGTAATGGTGTGGGTAGTGTCATAACACTATACTGAAAGAAATGGTAGTGTGAGTAGTTTCATAATTACATTGTACTGAAATTAATGGTGTATGTGTTTGTGTAGTGTCATTATAACACTACTGAGAGTAATTACTGTACAGAAAGTAATTACCGTACAGAAAGTAATTATCGTACAGAAAGTAATTATCGTACAGAAAGTAATTACCGTACATAAATTACCGTACAGAAAGTAATTACAGTACATAAAGTAATTACTGTACAGAAAGTAATTACAATACAGAAATTACTGTACAGAAAGTAATTACTGTACAGAAAGTAATTACCGTACAGAAAGTAATTACCGTACAGAAAGTAATTATTACATCAGCTCTTCCCCTTTTCATTGCACAGTAACCACCGTTTTTACCGACCATATAAGATCAAAAGTACTTTTTTTTCATTTTTATTACTTAATAAAATTACATAGTCAATAAATGACGCCACAATCTGTGTGTAATTGTCAGAGTAATTGTGTAATTGTAGTGTCATTGTTTATATTGTGATTGTACTTTCATTGTTTATATTATGATTGTAGTGTCATTGTTTATATTGTAATTGTAGTGTCAGTTTTTTTTTAGTCATATTTTAGTGAGGCTGGTTCGCGTATCTGATATTTCTCCCATCTCTCCATCACTCCCTCCATCACTCACTCTCTCCATCACTCCCTCCATCACTCACTCTCTCCATCACTCCCTCCATCACTCACTCCATCACTCACTCTCTCCATCACTCCCTCCATCACTCACTCTCTCCATCACTCCCTCGACCTACACAATTAAGTTTATATATTTTTTGGTAAAAATCACCTGAGGCTGGTATTAATTATGAGATTACTTGTTCTTAGGTGGTGTTGGTGGTGTCTACCAACACTGGTGTGTGGTGGTTGTGTTGGTGGTGTCTACCAACACTGGAGTGTGATGTTGGTGTTGGTGGTGTCTACCAACACTGGTGTGTGGTGGTGATGTTGGTTTTTACCAGCACTGGTGTGTCGTGGTGGTGTCAACCAACACTGGTGTGTGGTGGTGTTGGTGGTGTCTACCATACACACAAACGCGCACGCACACACACACACACACACACACACACACACACACACACACACACACACCCAGGTCTCCCGCTCCCTCAACCCCAACGTTCTCCCCAGACTACAGTTTTATAAAAGAAGTTGAAGGTTTGATATACGAATGCGGATGGAATAACAAATAAATGTTATGAGTGGCATGAAAGAATCAAGAAGACGTCCCCAGACATCCAGTCACAGAAACGAAACTCACCGGGATGATAACAAACGCAATCTTCCCACCCAGATATCAGATCCTGAGGAAAGATGGAGGGAGCAGAGGGGGAGGAAGAGTTGCACTGCTCATTAAAAACCGATGGGGATTTGAGGAAGTGGAAGGAATGGACGAAAGGGACTACATAGTAGGTACAATTCAGTCTGGGGGACATAAGGTAGTCATTACAGTGATGTATAACCCGCCACAGAACTGCAGGAGGCCAAGATAAGAATATGAAGAGAGCAACAGAGCTCTCTTCTTGATTGGGTAAACCTAGAGCCGCATGGGATGATAGATGTGGTACTGGAAAACCTCATGCATCAACCAGAGAGAGGGATGAGGATGAACCAGCAAGACTGGACCTCGTTTTCACCCTGAGTAGCTTGGACATAGAAGACATCACATATGAAAGGCCCCTTGGAGCTAGTGATCACGTGGTTCTGAGCTTTGAATACATAGTAGAGTTACAAGTGGAGAGGGTAACAGGAGTAGGATGGGAAAAGCCAAACTTCAAAAGGGGGGACTACACAGGCATGAGGAACTTCCTGTAGGAGGTTCAGTGTTAAAGAGAATTGGTAGGAAAATCAGTAAACGAAATGATGGACTATGTAACAACAAAGTGCAAGGAGGCAGAGTAAAGGTTTGTTCCCAAAAGCAACCGAAATAATGGGAAGACCAGAACGAGCCCTTGGTTTACCCAAAGGTGTAGGGAGGCAAAAACTAGAGAATGGAAAAAGTACAGAAGACAAAGAACCCAGGAAAATAGAGATTAGTCGGAGAGCCAGAAACGAGTATGCACAGATAAAGAGGCCCAGCGACAGTACGAAAACGACATAGCATCGAAAGTCAAGTCTGACCCAAAGCTGTTGTATAGCCACATTAGGAGGAAGACAACAGTCAAGGACCAGGTAATCAAGCTGAGGAAAGAAGGTGGGGAGCTCACAAGAAACGACCAAGATTTGAGGAGCTCAACATGAGATTTAAGGAAGTATTTACAGTGGAGACAGAAAGGACTCCAGGAAGTCAGAACAGGGGGGTACACGAACAACGGATATACAAACAAGTGTTGGATGAAATACACACAACCGAGGAGGTGGTGAAGTTGCTGCTAAGTGACCTTGACCGGACATCTCTCCGAGGGTCCTTAGAGAGGGATCAGAGATGCTGTGTGTGTCACTAACAACAATCTTCAACACATCCATTGAAACTTGGCAATTACCTGAGGTATGGAAGACGGCAAATGTAGTCCCCATTTTTTAAGAAAGGAAACAGACACGAGGCACTAAACTATAGACCAGTGTCACTGACGTGTATAGTATGCAAAGTCATGGAGAAGATTATCAGGAGGAGAGTGATGGAGCACCTAGAACAGAACAAGCTTACAAACGACAACCAGCACGGATTCATGGAAGGCAAATCCTGTATCACAAACCTACTGGAGTTTTATGACAAAGTAATGGTAGAGAGAGGGGTGGGTAGATTACATTTTCTTGGACTGGAAGAAAGCCTTCGACACAGTTCCTTTCAAGAGATCAGTGCAAAAGCTAGAGGATCAGGCACATATAACAGGAAGGGCACTGCAATGGATCAGAGAATACCTGACAGGGAGGCAACAATGAGTCATGGTACGTGACGAGGTGTCAAAGTAGGCGCCTGTGACGAGCGGTGTTCCACAGGGATCAGTTCTAGGACCAGTGCCAGGGGTCAGTCCTATGGCCAGTGAATGACATGACGGAAGGGATACACTCAGAAGTGTTCCTGTTTGCAGATGATGTGAAGTTAATGAGGAGAATTAAATCGGATGAGGATCAGGCAGGACTACAAACAGACCTGGACAGGCTGGAAGTTTGGTCCAGCAACTGTCTCCTCGAATTTAACTCCGCCAAATGCAAAGTCATAAAAATCGGGAAGGGCAAAGAAGACCGCAGACAAGAGTATAGGCTAGGTGGCCAAAGACTGCAAACCTTACTCAAGGAAAAGGATCTTGGGGTGGGTATAATACCGAGCACATCTCCTGAGGCGCACATCAATCAGATAACTGCTGCAGCATATGGACGCCTGGCAAACCTGAGAATAGTGTTCCGATTCCTCAGTAAGGAATCGGTCAAGACTCTGCACACCGTGTAGGTCAGGCCCATACTGGAACCCACACCTGGTCAAGCACGTCAAGAAATTAGAGAAAGTGCAAAGGTTTGCAATAAGGCTAGGTCCAGAGCTAAGGAAAATGTCCTACGAAGAAAGGTTAAGAGAAATCGGCCTGACGACACTGAAGGACAGGAGGGCTAGGGGAGACATGATAACGACATACAAAATACTGCGAGAAATTGACAAGGTGGACAGAAACAGGACGTTACGGAGATGGGACACAAAAACAAATGGTCACAATTGGAAGATGAAGACTCAGACGAATTACAGGGATGTTAGGAAGTATTTCTTCAGTCATAGAGCTGTCAGAAAGTGGAATAGTCTGGAGAGTGATGTAGTGGAGGCAGGATCCATACATAGCTATAAGAAGAAGTACGACAAAGCTCATGGAGCAGGAAGAGAGTGAACCTAGTAGCGACCAGCGAAGAGCCGGAGGCCAGGAGCTGTGAATCGACCACTGCAACCACAATTAGGTGAGTACAGTTAGGTGAGTACGCACACACACACACAGTTTTAACCCTCAGCCTGATGATACTATAATTCAGAGGTATTTTAGTATTAATAACTGGGCTTTCTTCCTTACAAACTGAACTGTTTATCGTATTTTTTTTGCTTTCAAGCTTGTGGAACTGTCAATTACAGATAGTTTAATTGTATGTGGCTCCCTTTCCTCAGTACTTGCTCTAAATAATCCACTAGATTAATGAATTGTTTTTGAAGAGAATAAATATATCCCAGTAGTGACCAATGTTATTTTAGTGATAATAAGATGCTTTAATTTTTCAGACGGTATCTCCACATTGTACATTAACTATATAAAATAATTGAAATATAAGGAATGACCAATAATTTGTATTTAGTGGTGTGACTATACTCATTAAGATCTTATAAAGACCCACTGTGGTCTCTGCAATCATGTTTGGAGCAGAGGGTTCACTTTAGCCTCTCCCGCCGCACCATGTCTACACACTGAAATCACTCCCTACGAAAGCAAGAGGCAGGGCAGACGGTATAAATGCCCCAAATGGAAAGCAGGGGTGTCATTCGCATACTAAAAGCTAACTTAATAAGCGTAAAGGGACCAAGGCTCTTCAACAGTCTTCCTTCATACTTAATGGGAATTACCAATAGACCCCTAGCTGTCTTCAAAAGAAAACTTAAGTTCCTGATCAGCCGGGCTGTATTGTGTGCCCGTTGGACTGGTGCGGCCAGCACCAACAACCTGACTGATTAAGCCTTCAACCGTGAAGACTGGTTTTAGACCGGGTCACGGGGGCAGTAACTCCCGAAACTGTCTACAGGAAAACTACACGTAAACAAGGTAGATAATGACCGAGAGAGAGAGAGAGAGTGGTGCACGCATCCACCTCTTCCCCTCCCTCACCCCTACATTCGCCCCAGCTCTCCCCACACGTGGAAGGGGTGACTATATCCTGCTTAATGTCCCACCTCTTAAACAGTAACAACAGGAGGGTGAGACAACTGTAGTGATGGTGACACCCTGGCGAGGGTGATGGTGACACCCAGGTAATGGTGAGGATGATGACACCCAGGTGATGGTGAAGATGATGGTGACACCCTGGTGAGTGGTGACACCCAGGTGATGGTGAGGGTGAGAGTGACACCCAGGTGATGGTGACATCCTGGTGAGGGTGATGGTGAGAGTGATGGTGACACCCAGGTGATGGTGACATCCTGGTGAGGGTGATGGTGAGAGTGATGGTGACACCCAGGTGATGGTGAGTAATGGTGACACCCAGGTGATGGTGAGTGATGGTGACACCCAGGTGATGGTGAGGGATGGTGACACCCAGGTGATGGTGAGTGATGGTGACACCCAGGTGATGGTGAGGATGATGGTGACACCCAGGTGATGGTGAGGATGATGGTGACACCCAGGTGATGGTGAGTGATGGTGACACCCAGGTGATGGTGAGGATTGTGTAGGCCATGCACAAGCGTGGCTTACAGAACCCAGGTCAACATGGATATACAGCAGGAAGGTGATAGCTGTCACAGCTTTTAGAACTTTATGACAAAATCACTAAGGTTTTAGGAAAGCCACAACGCAGATGTTCTCTTACACTGATTTATCAAAGGTGTTTGATAAATATGACAGTGGAGTGATAGCCCATGAGCTCAGTAAGTATAACAGGAAAAGTGGGGAAGTGAATAATCAAATTTCTATCAAAAACTTTCAGTACCCCAAGGCAAGGTTCTCGCACCTTTACTGTTTCTGACCTCTCAAAGCATAGATAAAAACCTCTAGCCAGTTTCGTATCGTCTCTTCCGGATGATACCAAAGCAAGCATGAAAGTCATCTCAGTTGCAGGTACAGAAAAACTGCAATCAGATATCAACAAAGTCTTCCAAAGGGCAAATGAAAATAAAAAGTTCAATAGTGACAAATTTGAGTTGCATAGATATGAAAAGAATGAAGAACTTAATAATAACAATAATAATATAACAATATCTTTATTTACTACAAGTACATGTACATGGTATACATTCCTAGCTGACATCAATGACATACTACTATATAGAAAGCCCCTTGTTATGCAGAGCATTTCGGGCAAATTAGATCCTTGTCCCAGGATGCGACCCACACCAGTCGACTAACACACAGGTACCCATTTTACTGATGGGTGAACACAGACAACCGGTGTAAAGAAACACGCCCAATGTTTCTACCCGCGCTGGGAATCGAACGCAGACCCTTGCCGTGTGAAGGGAGAGCTTTAGCCACCAGGCCATGGGACATACAGACCATCTCATAAAACGTAAGAAACAACATTTAAGAAACTTTGGAATAATAACATTAGGTATTATGTTATTTAAAGCACACAATAAAAGCGCAAATACTAGAAAAATGACAGGTTGGATAATGCTGACTTTCAAAGCAAGAGAAAAACATCTGTGATTGTGTTATTCAAATCAGTTATGCTTCACTTGTGTCTAGAATAATATTTTGTTTTTCATCTTCATTCAAGACGTGAGAGATAGCAGAGTTGAAAAATGTACAGAGGTTGTTTACTTCTCTCACAGTTAATGGAACATCTAAACTTCTGGGAACCCGTTAAATTCCTTAGAATATATTCTCAGGAGAGAAGCCTTTCAAATGGTATACATTGGAGGAGTCAGGTCCCAAATCTTCACTCTACGATAACTTTCTGACATGAGAGATATCAGAGGAAGTGTAAAACAGACCCAGTAAACAGCCGGGCGCCGTGTGACGCCATCAGCAACAGCCTGGTTGAACAGGCACTCACCAAGAAAGCCTGGGCAAAGACCGGGCTAGTAAAGCAGAAGAGCCCTCGAAATAAATCACAAGGGATTTATCACCTGTGCTCACACACTTGTCCCCGTGTTCACAACTGTACCTATCCTCACCCAACTCCCATCACACACACACACACACACACACACCACACACACGCACACACACGCACACACACGCACACACGCACATACACGCACACACACGCACACACACGCGCACACACGCACACACACGCACACACACGCACACACACGCACACACACGCACACACGCACACACACGCACACACACGCACACACACGCACACACGCGCACACACACACACGCACACGCGCACACACACACACACACACACACGCACGCGCACGCACACGCACACATAGCCAGGAGCTATGAATCGACCCCTGCAACCACATATAGGTGAGTACACACACACACACACACACACACACACACACGCACACACGCACGCACACGCACACAGCCAGGAGCTATGAATCGACCCCTGCAACCACATATAGGTGAGTACACACACACACACACACGCACACACACACGCACACGCGCACGCACGCACACGCGCACGCACATTAGAGCTGAATTAATATTAGTCCACTAATTACACTTTAGTATTGCTTTTAAATGAGACATATTTGCTGTGAAAGCATAAAGATAAGACAGCTATTAGCTGGTAATAATATACAGTCGCTGTTGTTCATAACCCCAAGGGACCTTCTTTTTTTCCGGGGATTACCAACATTCGTGTAATAGGATTTTCTTAAGTATATTTAATGCAGAAATAAAAATTTGATGTTTGCATAAGTAAGTGCGATTTTGGCAGAGACTTTTTTTTAGAATTTAAATTAAAGCTGCCAAATTTTAGTTACTCTGCTGTGTAATTACCAGTTTGCAATTGCTTATTTGTAATTACCTGTTTGAGTTTCCGAGGGGAGGGGGGTTTAGCTCTTGCTCCTGGTCTCGCCTCTTTCCGACCGACTTAAATAGCTCGATCGAATGTCTCTTTTTAACCCTTGTATCGACTCAACTTTCGCTTTTATTTTACGTTTTGTTCCATTTTCTTCTTAATATTCCGTTAACATTTTTGTTTATGTTCGTGTGGATAATGTGCGCTTGTAATTATCAGTGTTTTCTTGTTTTTATTCATCATCCTCAGTACCTGTGTCATTACCTTCCACGCTCTCTTGTTCCTATTCATCCTTCTTAGAACCTGTCCCTCTGTATCCTGTTGATAGGCATTAGTATTATGGATGTCGTGAACATATTCCCTCCTGCTTCTCGCATTGCTTTTCGTAACTCATTCCCTTCGAGTCAGACAACACTTTGGACTCACTCCTTTGAATTACGTCTATTTTCCCTGCGTGCTCGGGAGAGATTGTTGGTTAATATGGTTTAAAGCCTATCTACTACTCAAAGGGTCAATAAGGCTGCAAGTCGCCTGTTCACCACTAGTCAAGAATGTATAAAGTTCTATAAATGGATTAAAATTAAGTTTCAGCGTATAAACACTGAAATACATACACGTCTCAGTGTATGATATGGAGTTCACCACCTGGGCAACAGTCAGGTTTGTTAGTATATCTTAAGGCGTGTCTGAACATGTCTTCGCGTTGGGCACTGAATGCCCCTCGTATGTCTACGAGCTTAAGACTGTTACTGATGTTTGTTTTACGTCGGGGTCGCTTCAAGGAGCAGGTTCAAGGTAATGGCTATTCCCATGTCATTTTTATAAACTATTTTCGTAAGTGACTTCCTGCCTCCAATTGGCAATTTATCTCTGGCCTCGCTTCCCAGTCTCCCAGCTTCATAACTTTGATTTTTTCCTGAGGTTAAACTGCAATAACCATTATTTCACCATGGCCAAAACATGTGTAGGTCTTCCTGCAGCTTTCTATCATCTTTCCTTTGTATTCTATGCATATTTGTACATTGTCCGCAAACAGGTCATTGTATATACTAGCGACAATAATGGCCGCCACGCTGATCCCTTTCTGCTATCCATTACAGTACTCTGTTTTCTGATCATATATTCGTAGCTAGAGAAGCGAACGTCGTGTCCCATCATCTGTAATTTTTCATAAAATATTTATTTCGTTTAAATTTCAAATGGTTGTAGCACTTTCTGCCTCTTTCTTATTTCTTTTCATTCTTCTGGCGCGCTGCAAAAAAAATTTGTTAGCCATGTTATTATCTTCACTAAATTTTGTTAGCCATGTTATTATCTTCACTAAATTTTGTTAGCCATGTTATTATCTTCACTAAATTTTGTTAGCCATGTTATTATCTTCACTAAATTTTGTTAGCCATGTTATTATCTTCACTAAATTTTGTTAGCCATGTTATTATCTTCACTAAATTTTGTTAGCCATGTTATTATCTTCACTAAATTTTGTTAGCCATGTTATTATCTTCACTAAATTTTGTTAGCCATGTTATTATCTTCACTAAATTTTGTTAGCCATGTTATTATCTTCACTAAATTTTGTTAGCCATGTTATTATCTTCACTAAATTTTGTTAGCCCTGTTATTATCTTCACTAAATTTTGTTAGCCATGTTATTATCTTTACTAAATGCCCTGAACTGTACCCAAGTGTTCTCCTCTTCAGTCTTTCGTGAGTACCAGCACTTCGTCCGCTTCAAGTTGTTGTTCTGCTTATCTCCTCATCTTCTGGTTCACCTTCTAGTTTGTTGTTGTACAGTTTGTGGCACTACTGTCCTCTCCTTTTGTTTATTTTTTGCCTCCTTACATTGAGGGATGAACAGTACGCTTTCTCAGAGTGTCTTAGCTGTTCCAATGCTGGATGGTACACATTACTGTCCCACTGCTGGATGGTACACATTACTGTCCCACTGCTGGATGGTACACATTTCTGTCCCACTGCTGGATGGTACACATTACTGTCCCACTGCTGGATGGTACACATTATATGTCCCACTGCTGGATGGTACACATTACTGTCCCACTGCTGGATGGTACACATTATCTGTCCCACTGCTGGATGGTACACATTACTGTCCCACTGCTGGATGGTACACATTACTGTCCCACTGCTGGATGGTGCACATTATCTTCGGCCTTTTTACAATTTACAGATTAAAATTTTCCTTTCCTGGGTGAATTGACATCAAGATGTGTGTGTATGTACTCACCTTTTTTGTGGTTCCAGGGGTCGAGTCACAGCTGCTGACCCAGCCTCTTCGCTGGACGCTACTAGGTCCACTCTTTCCCTGCTCTACGAACTTTATTGTACCTCTTCTAAAAACTGTGTGTGGTGCAGGGGTCAATTCATAGGTAGAGAGAGAGAGAGAGAGAGAGAGAGAGAGAGAGAGAGAGAGAGAGAGAGAGACAGACAGACAGACAGACAGACAGAGAGACAGACAGAGAACAAGAACGAGTGTTGACATTTATTCGTCTTTGACATAATACTCTTTCTATCCTTGGGTCCTCCATTACCCGTGCCGTCCAGTTCCCTATATCAAGATTCCATCTTTCTTCGTCCCTTCACACTGCAAGCTATTCCTCGCTCTTCCTCTCATCCACATCTCCCACCCGCTTCCTTCTTTACCCCCCCCCCACTGCCCATGCCGCCTCCTAGCCACCACAGTCGTCTCCAACAGAGGTCCACCGCTCTCATTTGTCAGAAATAGCATTTTGATAGCTTGGTGGAGGAGGAGGAGAGCGAGACAGAGAGAGTGGAGGAAGAGGAGGTGGAGGAGGAGGAGGAGGAGGAGGGATGGAGTAATTTTCCAGCAGCAGCATCAAACAGCATCTTCAGCAGCAACAACAGCAACAGCTTCAGCAGCAGCAGCAACAACAGCAACAGCTTCAGCAGCAGCAACAGCAGCAGCACACGTTACGCTGTTTTAATTAATACTGATGTCAAGTGTGCTTCTCTCCGCCCTCTCACCACTCCTATCCCACTCCCCCTTCCCCTAACATCCCTCTCTTCTTCCTCTCCTCCTCCTCCTCCTCCTCCTCCTGCTGATACTTATGCTGCTACTGCTGTTTCTGCTCCAGCTACTATGCTGCTGCTGATCCTTCTCCTCCTACTCTTACTGATTTTTTGCTTCTTTTCTCTTCATCTCCCTTCTCTTCTACCTTTTGTCTTCCTTCTCTTCCTTGCTCCTTCATCTCGTCTCCCTCTCTCCTCTTCCTTTTACACATCCTCTAATCTCCTTCGATTCTCTTCATCTTACCCATTAGTAAGTTTATTCAGGTATACACAAACACAGTTACATAGATTATCATACATAGCAGAATATGTGTAGAGAACCTAGGATAACACAAAAAAGTCAAACAAAGTGACTTTTATTTCCATTGGGGTCCCTTTACTCTCCCCTTTCCTCTCCTCCCTCTCTCCCCTCTTCCATTTCTTCCTCTTCAATCCACTTATTGGATAATAGTTACAGGAAGAGGTTATACACCTATCTACAGTGTAGAGGCATTCTACACTCCTCTACAGTGTAGAGGCATTCTACACTCCTCTACAGTGTAGAGGCATTCTACACTCCTCTACAGTGTAGAGGCATTCTACACTCCTCTACAGTGTAGAGGCATTCTACACTCCTCTACAGTGTAGAGGCATTCTACCTCCTCTACAGTGTAGAGGCATTCTACACTCCTCTACAGTGTAGAGGCATTCTACACTCCTCTACAGTGTAGAGGCATTCTACACTCCTCTACAGTGTAGAGGCATTCTACAATCCTCTACAGTGTAGAGGCATTCTACACTCCTCTACAGTGTAGAGGCATTCTACACTCTCCTACAGTATAGAGGCATTCTACACTCCTCTACAGTATAGAGGCATTCTACACTCCTCTACAGTATAGAGGCATTCTACACTCCTCTACAGTATAGAGGCATTCTACACTCCTCTACAGTATAGAGGCATTCTACACTCCTCTACAGTATAGAGGCATTCTACACTCCTCTACAGTATAGAGGCATTCTACACTCCTCTACAGTATAGAGGCATTCTACACTCCTCTACAGTATAGAGGCATTCTACACTCCTCTACAGTATAGAGGCATTCTACACTCCTCTACAGTATAGAGGCATTCTACACTCCTCTACAGTATAGAGGCATTCTACACTCCTCTACAGTATAGAGGCATTCCTACTACTTTCCCCTCTACAGTATAGAGGCATTCTACACTCCTCTACAGTATAGAGGCATTCTACACTCCTCTACAGTATAGAGGCATTCTACACTCCTCTACAGTATAGAGGCATTCTACACTCCTCTACAGTATAGAGGCATTCTACACTCCTCTACAGTATAGAGGCATTCTACACCCTCTACAGTATAGAGGCATTCTACACCTCCTCTACAGTATAGAGGCATTCTACACCCTCTACAGTATAGAGGCATTCTACACCCTCTACAGTATAGAGGCATTCTACACTCCTCTACAGTATAGAGGCATTCTACACCCTCTACAGTATAGAGGCATTCTACACTCCTCTACAGTATAGAGGCATTCTACACTCCTCTACAGTATAGAGGCATTCTACACTCCTCTACAGTATAGAGGCATTCTACACTCCTCTACAGTATAGAGGCATTCTACACTCCTCTACAGTATAGAGGCATTCTACACCCCTCTACAGTATAGAGGCATTCTACACCCCTCTACAGTATAGAGGCATTCTACACCCCTCTACAGTATAGAGGCATTCTACACCCCTCTACAGTATAGAGGCATTCTACACTCCTCTACAGTATAGAGGCATTCTACACTCCTCTACAGTATAGAGGCATTCTACACTCCTCTACAGTATAGAGGCATTCTACACTCCTCTACAGTATAGAGGCATTCTACACTCCTCTACAGTATAGAGGCATTCTACACTCCTCTACAGTATAGAGGCATTCTACACTCCTCTACAGTATAGAGGCATTCTACACTCCTCTACAGTATAGAGGCATTCTACACTCCTCTACAGTATAGAGGCATTCTACACTCCTCTACAGTATAGAGGCATTCTACACTCCTCTACAGTATAGAGGCATTCTACACTCCTCTACAGTATAGAGGCATTCTACACTCCTCTACAGTATAGAGGCATTCTACACTCCTCTACAGTATAGAGGCATTCTACACTCCTCTACAGTATAGAGGCATTCTACACTCCTCTACAGTATAGAGGCATTCTACACTCCTCTACAGTATAGAGGCATTCTACACTCCTCTACAGTATAGAGGCATTCTACACTCCTCTACAGTATAGAGGCATTCTACACTCCTCTACAGTATAGAGGCATTCTACACTCCTCTACAGTATAGAGGCATTCTACACTCCTCTACAGTATAGAGGCATTCTACACTCCTCTACAGTATAGAGGCATTCTACACTCCTCTACAGTATAGAGGCATTCTACACTCCTCTACAGTATAGAGGCATTCTACACTCTACAGTATAGAGGCATTCTACACTCCTCTACAGTTAACAGTGGGACTACAGTACTAGAATGAAAGTACTAGAACATTAGAAGTAACAAACTCACTAGAATTAAGGTAAGGAAGTCGTCTAACTTACAGAACTAAGATCTAGAACTGTAACCTTACTGTAATTAACTAGAAGATGGTTTATTACAGTAAGTTACTTAAAGCTAACTCTAATAGAATTTAGTTAAGAGAAGATAACTCTACTAGAATTAGGCTGTTAGAAGAAGGTTGACCTACTCTACTAGAAGTGTTCGAATTAGACTACAGAGAAAGGTAGCAGCAATAGGGTAGTAGCAATAGGGAGGTAGCAGCAATAGGGTAGTAGCAATGGAGAGGTAGCAGCAATAGGGTGGTAGCAATAGGGAGGTAGCAACAATAGGGTGGTAGCAGCAATTGAGTGGTAGCTGCAATAGGGAGGTAGCAACAAAAGGGTGGTAGTAGCAATAGGGAGGTAGCAACAATAGGGAGGTAGTAGCAATAGGGTGGTAGCAATAGGGAGGTAGCAGCAATAGGGTGGTAGCAATAGGGAGGTAGCAACAATAGGGAGGTAGCAATAGGGTGGTAGCAGCATTAGAGTGGTAGCTGCAATAGGGAGGTAGCAACAATAGGGTGGTAGCAGCAGTAGGGAGGTAGCAATAGGGAGGTAATAACAATAGGGAGTTAGCAACAATAGGGTAGTAGCTCCAATAGGGAGGTAGCAATAATAGGGATGTAGCAACAATAGGGTAGTAGCAGCAATAGGGAGTTAGCAACAATAGGGTAGTAACTGCAATAGGGAGGTAGCAACAATAGGGTAGTAACTGCAATAGGGAGGTAGCAGTAATAGGGAGGTAGCAACAATAGGGAGGTAGCAACAATAGGGAGGTAGCAACAATAGGGAGGTAGCAGCAATAGGGTAGTGACTGCAATAGGGATGTAGCAACAATAGGGTAGTGACTGCAATAGGGAGGTAGCAGTAATAGGGAGGTAGCAACAATAGGGAGGCCAAGAGTGTGGTATCAGCCTCGCGACACCCCTGCCTTAGTTTATTAATTAAAAATTCCTATCGATTCTGTTGCTAATAGGAATGACGGTAATGCGCGTTCTGATGAGCACTTTCTTACCGTTTTCCCGTTGTCCCACGCCACCATGAGGCGACGCGGGAGCGTGGGAGGAACGTGAGACGTGTGCGGGCGTGGATCATGGGCGTGAGAGAGTGGTCTCGTGGTGGGCGTGGGAGGAGAGAAGAGAGCGGAGGGTTAAGTCGATGCCGTGGTCAGGTGCAGGGAAACGGACGCTCTGTTAATTAGACAACAGGAGCGTATTCAACCCCCACATATGTCGAGTGGTAGTTTTTGTTAGCCCTTGTCCGATTCCTGGGGCCTGGCTGTGTTTTTATTAATTGAGGTCTGCTTGTGTGTGTGTGTGTGTTTGTGTGTACTCACCTAGTTGTGGTTGCAGGGGTCGAGTCATAGCTCCTGGCCCCGCCTCTTCACTGGCCGCTACGGGTCACTCTCCCTGCGCCATGAGCTTTATCATACCTCTTCTTAAAGCTATGAATGGATCCTGCCTCCACTACATCGCTTCCCAAACTATTCCACTTCCTGACCACTCTGTGACTGAAGAAATACTTCCTAACATCCCTGTGATTCATCTGAGTCTTCAACTTCCAAATGTGTCCCCTTGTTGCTGTGTCCCATCTCTGGAACATTCTGTCTCTATCCACCTTGTCAATTCCTCTCAGTATTTTATATGTCGTTATCATGGCTTCCCTATCTCTCCTGTCCTCCAGTGTCGTCAGGTCGATTTCCCTTAACCTATCCTCGTAGGACATACCCCTTAGCTCCGGGACTAGTCTTGTTGCAAACCTTTGCACTTTCTCTAGTTTCTTTACGTGTTTGGCTAGGTGTGGGTTCCAAACTGGTGCTGCATACTCCAGTATGGGCCTAACGTACACAGTGTACAGGGTCCTGAACGATTCCTTATTAAGATGTCGGAATGCTGTTCTTAGGTTTGCTAGGCGCCCGTATGCTGCAGCTGTTATTTGGTTGATGTGCGCCTCAGGAGATGTGCCTGGTGTTATACTCACCCCAAGATCTTTTTCCTTGAGTGAGGTTTGTAGTTTCTGGTTGAACTCCAGGAGCCAATTGCTGGACCAGGCTTGCAGCCTGTCCAGATCCCTTTGTAGTTCTGCCTGGTCCTCGTCCGACTGAATTCTCATCAACTTCACATCATCTGCAAACAGGGACACTTCGGAGTCTATTCCTTCCGTCATGTCGTTCATGTTGTTCGTATGTGGTTGTGTACTCACCTATTTGTGGTTGCAGAGGTCTAGACTCAGCTCCTGGCCCCGCCTCTTCACGGATCGCTACTAGGTCCTCTCTCTCCCTGCTCCATGAACTTAATCATACCTCTCCTTAAAGCTATGTATGGATCCTGCCTGCACTACCTCACTTGCCAGACTATTCCACTTTTTGACGACCCTGTGACTTCCTGACATTCCTATGACTCATCCGAGTCTTCAACTTCTAATTGTGACCACTTGTTGCTGTATCCCATCTCTGGAACATCCTGTCTCTGTCCACCCTATTTATTCCTCGCAGTATTTTGTATGTCGTTATCATGTCTCCCCTAACCCTCCTGTCTTCCAGTGTCGTCAGGCCGATTTCCCATAGCCTTTCTTCGTAGGACATTCCCCGTAGCTCTGGGACTAACCTTGTTGCAAACCTTAGCACCTTCTCTAATTTATTGACGTGCTTGACCAGGTGTGGGTTCCAAACTGGTGCTACATACTCCAGTGTGTGTGTGTGTGTGTGTGTGTGTGTGTGTGTGTGTGTGTGTGTGTGTGTGTATGTGTGTGTGTGTGTGTGTGTGTGCTGATTAATTCTCCAGTGTAAATCATCATCATGTCCTGACTGTTAATTAGTGTTATGCATTTATGGGTGTTAATGTTGCAGAATTTAGTGGTGGGGAGAGTGGGTAGGTAGGTGGATAGTATCCCCGCAACGGACGCAAGGAAGAAGTGTGTTGGTGGGGAGTATCCCCACCTCGGACGCCAGGGAGAGGTGTGGGTGTGGGGATTATCCCCGGAAGGGAGAAATGTGTGGGTTGGCGAGCATCCCCGCCACGGACAGGGAGAAGTGTGTGGGTGGCGAGTATCCCCGCCAGGGAGAAGTGTAGGTGGGTGGTGAGTATCCCCGCCAGGGAGAAGTGTAGGTGGGTGGTGAGTATCCCCGCCAGGAAGAAGTATGGGTGGGTGGGGAGTATCCCCGCCACGGACGCCAGGGAGAAGTGTAGATGGGTGTGGAGTATCCTCGCCACAGACTCCAGGGATAAGTATAGGTGGGTGGGTAGTATCCCAGCCACTGATGCTAGGGAGAAGTGTGGGTGTTGAGTATCCCCGCCACGGACGGTAGAGAGAAGTATGGGTGGGGAGTATCCTTTCCACGGACGCTAGGGAGAAGTGTGAGGAGTATTCCCGCCACGGACGCCAGGAAGAAGAGTGGGTGGGGCGTATTCCTGCCACGGACGCCAGGGACAAGTGTTCGTGGGGAGTATCCACGCCACGGACGCCAGGGAGAAGTGTGGGTGGGAAGCATCCCCGCCACGGACACCAGGGAGAAGTGTGGGTGGGGAGTATCCCCGCCAGGGACGCCAGAGAGAAGTGTGGGTGGGAAGCATCCCCGCCACGGACACCAGGGAGAAGTGTGGGTAGGGAGTATCCCCGCCAGGGACGCCAGAGAGAAGTGTGGGTGGGAAGTATCCCCGTCACGGACGTCCCGTCGTAAATTCTTGATAATTAAATTAAATTGATTAGGTCAACAGGCGCGAGAGGCAACAACAGAGGCTCACCAGAGGCTCCTCTGGGGGTCCCCTAAGGTTCCTTTGGGGCTTCCCTAGGGCTCCTTTGATTTTCCTCTAGGACTCCCCTACGACTTCCCAGAGGCGCTCCTGGAACACCCTGGGTGAAGAACACACAAGCATGGTATGACACACAGGTGTTTCACAACTCATAGGTGTTGTACAACACAAGTGTTGCACTCACAGGTGTTGTACAACACAAGTGTTGCACTCACAGGTGTTGTACAACATAAGTGTTGCACTCACAGGTGTTGTACAACACAAGTGTTGCACTCAAGTGTTGTACAACACAAATGTTGCACAGCTCACAGGTGTTGTACAGTTAACAGGTGTGTGTATATATATATATATATATATATATATATATATATATATATATATATATATATATATATATATATATATATACATATATATATATATTAAATATAGGAGGTACCGCCTCTAGAACTTTACTGGGGACCCTCATCCTCAAAGAAGACAATAAACATACCTCAGGGAAAACTCAAGGTTCTCCCCGGAGCTGTCTGAATATATATATATATATATATATATATATATATATATATATATATATATATATATATATATATCATACCGTAAAACTTGGTATTTCGGCTTAAATAGCAACTTTCTTCTTGCCGAATAAGGCAAACGAAAATTTGTGTATGCAATAATTTCGCAAAAATCATTCTGAACCTAACGAAAAACATATTTCATTGTGTTTGTTCTTGCTAATTGACTGGTTTTACTTGTTCGGCACGACATATATACGCACACACTATGTCATCTGTTGCAAGCAAATTTGGGATATTTAATATGTCTAGTATCTTATTTTCAATGATAATATATGACACACTTTATAAAAGGTGTCCCATGCGTCTGCAACCTTGGGGGAAAATGAAGAAAGGCCATAATAAGGCCTTTTATTCATAGGTGCCCAAGGTGTAGGTATTTCCCTTTATCTAGGTTTAAAGTTATCCCTTAAAAGTATTCCCTATAATTCTATTTCTAATACATTTATTGGTATCTATTACTAAGTGGCAATGATGTCTATTAATAAGTGGCTGACTCGAGGGAGATAAGGGCAAAACGCCTTTTAAAACTGGAGGGGAGTGTGAAAGCAAGTGTTCACTTAAGTGGACTCTTTAATAGCTCTGCCAAGGGTAGAGGGGAAGGCTGGTACACCCGCTAACTTGACGCTTAAATATAGGTACACAAACCTCTGAATGTACTGAATGACAGGTATATGGGTGTATATACCTGTGTATACGTAATATACACAGATACACTCCATTGGATGTATAATCTGCCCAGTAAATACAGATACACACATCTCAGGGTATATATACATTGCTGTCAGTGAGGAGAAACAAACATTGGGTGTATATACCTCGTGTACCTAATTGACCAGCGTTTGAGGTTTAAGTAAATAATCAAGTAGATTTTATTCAAGTTTCGGGCACATAACATAAAAATTGTTTACACTGGTCATCAGGGCATACAAGGCCTCCCCCTCCCATCGGCCCTTAACCTGTTTATCCTACCCAGGGTGTCGTTAAGATCATAGTTAACTCGCATAAATTTGTCGTTCTCGTTAAAGCCTCAGCAGACCCAATAAGACTTGCTTTATTTTTCTTGGCCCGAAATGACAATACTCTTTCAGCCATATTTTTAGCCAAACTTTTGAAATACATTTTCTTCGAGGGGGGCTTAATAAGTTTCCAAATTGCGTGCCATGGTCCTCTAAGAAATACTTTGACAATCATTAACAAAGTCTTAATTAATGGAACGATAAACTACCAGCTGCTGTGAAAACAAAAGTGAGATTAGAGTTGGCTATTATTTTGCGAGATTGTTTGAGTTTGACACTAAGGGGTATCTCTCGTGTGTGTACTCACCTATATGTGGTTGCAGGGGTCGAGACTCAGCTCCTGGCCCCGCCTCTTCACTGTTCGCTACTAGGTCCTCTCTTTCTCTGCTCCTTGAGCTTTATCAAACCTCGTCTTAAAACTATATATGGTTCCTGCCTCCACTACGTCACTTGCCAAACTGTTCCACTTCCTGACAACTCTATAACTAAAGAAATACTTCCTAACATCTCTCTGACTCATCTGAGTTTTCAACTTCCAATTGTGACCCCTTGTTTCTGTGTCACATCTCTGGAACATCCTGTCTCTGTCCACCTTGTCTATTCCACGCAGTATTTTGTATGTCGTTATCATGTCTCCCCTAACCCTCCTGTCCTCCATTGTCGTCAGGCCGATATCCCTTAACCTTTCTTCGTAGGGCATTCCCCTTAGCTTTGGAACTAGTCTTGTTGCAAACCTTTGCACTTTCTCTAATTTCTTGACGTGCTTGACCAGGTGTGGGTTCCAAACTGGTACTGCATACTCCAGTATGGGCCTAACGTACACTGTGTACAAAGTCTTTAACGGTTCCTTACTGAGGTATCGGAACGCTATTCTCAGGTTTGCCAGGCGCCCATATGCTGCAGCAGTTATCTGGTTGATGTGCGCCTCGGGAGATGTGCTTGGTATTATACTCAATTCCAGATCCTTTTCCTTGAGTGAGGTTTGCAGTCTTTGGCCACCTAGTCTATACTCTGTCAGCGGTCATCTTTGCCCTTCCCCGATCTTTATGACTTTGCATTTGGCGAGGTTAAACTCAAGGAGCCAGTTGTTGGACCAGGCTTGCAGCCCGTCCGGGTCTCTTTGTAGTCCTGCCTGATCCTCATCCAATTTAATTCTCCTCATAAACTTCACATCATCTGCAAACAGGGACACTTCTGAGTCTATCCCTTCCGTCTTGTCATTCACATATACCAAAAACAGCACAGGTCCTAGGACGGACCCCTGTGGAACCCCGCTCGTCACAGGCGCCCACTCTGACACCTCGTGACGTACCATAACTCGTTGTTGCCTCCCTGTCAGGTGTTCCCTGATCCATTGCTGTGCCCTTCCTGTTATGCGTACCTGATCCTCTAGCTTTTACTAATCTCTTGTGAGGAACTGTGTCGAAGGCTTTCTTGCAGTCCAAGAAAATGCAAACTACCCACCCCTCTCTCGTGTCTTACTTCCGATACCTTGTTATAAGGTTTGTGACACAGGATTTTCCTTCCCTGAATCCGTGCTGGTTGTCGTTTATAATCATGTCTTTCTAGATGCTCCACCACTCTCCTCCTGATAATCTTCTCCATGACTTTGTGTGTGTGTGTGTGTGTGTGTGTGTGTGTGTTTGAGTGTGTGTTTTGGTATTCCTTGTTTTTGTATAGCATTTTAAACTTTCTTTTATCGTTCTTTTCTTTTTCTTCTATTCACTTCCCCATTCCTGTTTCCTTCCCTTCCTGTCTTCCATTCGTTGGTCCCCCTCTCCTCTTCCATGACCTGTTGTCTACCCCCTTCCCGTTATCTGTTGTCTGCCCCTTCTCATGTTATGGCTACCCTCTCCCATGTTATGGCTACCCTCTCCCATATTATGGCTACCCTCTCCCATGTTATGGCTACCCTCTCCCATGTTATGGCTACCCTCTCCCATGTTATGGCTACCCTCTCCCATGTTATGGCTACCCTCTCCCATGTTATGGCTACCCTCTCCCATGTTATGGCTACCCTCTCCCATGTCATGGCTACCCTCTCCATGTTATGGCTCCTCTCCCATGTTATGGCTACCCTCTCCCATGTTATGGCTACCCTCTCCCATGTTATGGCTACCCTCTCCCATGTTATGGCTACCTCTGCCATGTTATGGCTACCCTCTCCCATGTTATGGCTACCCTCTCCCATGTTATGGCTACCCTCTCCCATGTTATGGCTACCCTCTCCCATGTTATGGCTACCCTCTCCCATGTTATGGCTACCCTCTCCCATGTTATGGCTACCCTCTCCCATGTTATGGCTACCCTCTCCCATGTTATGGCTACCCTCTCCCATGTTATGGCTACCCTCTCCCTTGTTATGGCTACCCTCTCCCTTGTTATGGCTACCCTCTCCTTTGTTATGGCTACCCTCTCCCTTGTTATGGCTACCCTTTCCCTTGTTATGGCTACCCTCTCCCATGTTATGGCTACCCTCTTCCTTGTTATGGCTACCCCTCCCATCTTAAGACGACCCCCCTTCCCATGTCATGGCTACCCTCCCTCCAATGTCCTTACTACCCCCTAAACACCTATACTTATAGTAATACTGTTATCGAAATTGTTATAGTAACTGTTATCGTAACTAATACAGTGACTTTTGTTATAGTAACTACTATTGTCTCTGTTATAGTAACTACTGTTGTCGCAACTGTTATAGTAACTAACAGTAAATACAGTTATCGTAACATAGCAACTACTGTTATCGTAGCTACTGTAATGACAGTCATTTATTCTACGAGTTGCTTAAATCATCACCAATTTATTGCTATCGTTACCAATTTGCAGCTCTAGTTACCAATTGCATGTTACCTTTGCCAATTTAATTGCTATCGTTGCCAATTTCATATTACCGTTGCCAATTTGCTGCTATCGGAGATGACCCCCTGAGCTCTGGTCTGAGACCATGCTGCCGCGACCCCCACTCTGTGACCATACATTTCCAGAGTGAGGAAAGGTAGCAGTCAGGTCTGAGGCGAGGAAAGGGAGGGGTATAAACAGGCTTTAGTTCTTCGGACCAAAATCTCTTCGCTGGTGACGAGATACTGTCTGGGTGGCGGGCAGTGTTGGAGACCTCACACACACACACACACACACACGATACAGCTCATAGAGCAGGAATGAGTGGACATAGCGACCAGCGAAGAGGCGGGGCCAGGAGCTATGAATCGACCCCTGCAACCACAACTAGGTGAGTACACACCCTCCTCCCCCTAAACAACAATGGTGGCACCCCTACATCACAATGTTACCCATGATACTACAACCATCATA
>WNWK01000125.1:582500-762500 GCA_009830355.1 Cherax destructor
ACGTCTGATCACCTGGTTGCTTGGCTGTTCTTACACACGTCTGATCGCCTGGTTGCTTGGCTGTTCTTACACACGTCTGATCTCCTGGTTGCTTGGCTGTTCTTACACACGTCTGATCACCTGGTTGCTTGGCTGTTCTTACACACGTCTGATCGCCTGGTTGCTTGGCTGTTCTTACACACGTCTGATCACCTGGTTGCTTGGTTGTTCTTACACACGTCTACTGATTTTTGATCGAATCTTCTTAATGAGAACCTCCCATTTTTTTGACTTCCTCATTGCGATAATTGAACGATATCTTTGAATGGTGGGGGGTTGGGGAGTGTGATTACAGCCGGCGCGTGTGTGAATACTCTGGTGGAGGAATGGGATAGTTGGAGTGGGATGAGAAGATAGGAGGATGATAAAATCAAGATATTATTCTTTCAACTCTTCCAGCGTTCCTCCCGCTGCTGTACCTACTCTTCCAGCATACCTCCCACTGCTGTACCTACTCTTCCAGCATCCCTCCCACTGCTGTACCTACTCTTCCAGCATCCCTCTCACTGCTGTACCTACTCTTCCAGCATCCCTCCCACTGCTGTACCTACTCTTCCAGCATCCCTCCCGCTGCTGTACCTACTGCATCCCTCTCGCTGCTGTACCTACTCTTCCAGCATCCCTCCCACTGCTGTACCTACTCTTCCAGCATCCCTCCCACTGCTGTACCTACTCTTCCAGCATCCCTCCCACTGCTGTACCTACTTTCCAGCATCCCTCCCACTGCTGTACCTACTCTTCCAGCATCCCTCCCACTGCTGTACCTACTCTTCCAGCATCCTCCACTGCTGTACTTACTCTTCCAGCATCCCTCCCACTGCTGTAGCTACTCTTTCCAGCATCCCTCCTGCTGCTGTACCTACTCTTCCAGCATCCCTCCGCTGCTGTACCTACTCCTCCAGCATCCTCCCACTGCTGTACCTACTCTTCCAGCATCCCTCCCACTGCTGTACCTACTCTTCCAACATCCCTCCCACTGCTGTACCTACTCTTCCAGCATCCCTCCCACTGCTGTACCTACTCTTCCAGCATCCCTCCCGCTGCTGTACCTACTCTTCCAGCATCCCTCCCACTGCTGTGCCTACTCTTCCAGCATCCCTCCCACTGCTGTACCTATTCTTCCAGCATCCCTCCCACTGCTGTACCTACTCTTCCAGCATCCCTCCCACTGCTGTACCTACTCTTCCAGCATCCCTCCCACTGCTGTACCTACTCTTCCAGCATCCCTCCCACTGCTGTACCTACTCTTCCAGCATCCCTCCCACTGCTGTACCTACTCTTCCAGCATCCCTCCCACTGCTGTACCTACTCTTCCAGTATCCCTCCCAATGCTGTACCTACTCTTCCAGTATCCCTCCGACTGCTCCACCTACTCTTCCAGCATCCCTCCCACTGCTGTACCTACTCTTCCAGCATCCCTCCCACTGCTCCACCTACTCTTCCAGCATCCCTCCCACTGCTCCACCTACTCTTCCAGCATCCCTCCCACTGCTCCACCTACTCTTCCAGCATCCCTCCCACTGCTCCACCTACTCTTCCAGCATCCCTCCCACTGCTCCACCTACTCTTCTAGCATCCCTCCCACTGCTCCACCTACTCTTCCAGTATCCCTCCCACTGCTGTACCTACTCTTTCCAGTATCCCTCCCACTGCTGTACCTACTCTTCCAGTATCCCTCCCACTGCTCCACCTACTCTTCCAGTATCCCTCCCACTGCTCCACCTACTCTTCCAGCATCCCTCCCACTGCTCCACCTACTCTTCCAACATCTCTTCCCCTATAGTCTGTATATCTCTCTCCCTGCCGTCAGGATCTCTCTCCCTCCGTCAATGTCTCCTATCTGCCGTCAGTCTCTCTCTCCCCCTCTACCGGTCTCTGTCCCTGCAGTCAGTCTCTCCCCGTCTGTCCTCTCTTTCTCCCCCTGCCATCAGTATCTCTCCCCATGCCATCTCTCTCTCCCCTGTCGTCACACTCTCTCCCCCTGACATCAGTATATCTCCCAATGCCCTCTCCCCCCCCCTGCTGTCAGTATCACTCTTCCTGCAGTCATTATCACTCCCCCAGCCTTCATTATCATCAACCCTGCCCTCCTTTCTCCCTACCATCAGTATCTCTCCCCATGCCCCTATTTCCCTCCGTAGCTCTCTCTCTCTCTCTCTCTCTCTACCTGCCGTCATTCTTTCCCCTGCCGTCAGCATCTTCCCCTGCCGTCAGCATCTCTCCCTGCCGCCATTTATCTCCCCCCGCTATCATTATCTTTTCCCCATGCCATCAATATTTCTCCCCCTGCCGTCAGTATCTTTGCCCCCTGCCGTCAGTATCTCTCTCCCCTGTCCTCTCTTTCTCTATCTGCCATAAGTATCTCTACCTATGCCGTCAGTATCACTCCCCTGCCCTCTCTTTCTCCCCCTGCCATCATTATCTCTCTCTTGACATCAGTAACTCTCCTACTGCCATCAGTATCATTCCCCCTGCTGTCAGTATCACTTCCCCCTTGCCGTCCCTGCCGTCAGTCCCCCCCCTCCCTG
The DNA here is from genome assembly GCA_009830355.1 of Cherax destructor. NCBI lineage: Eukaryota > Metazoa > Arthropoda > Malacostraca > Decapoda > Parastacidae > Cherax > Cherax destructor. The sequence goes on from WNWK01000125.1 coordinate 585,068, forward strand.
GCGTCAAGTCACTGCCTGCACCCCTGGTAAGTGCCGCCACTGGCCGTCACAACCCTCTTTCCCCGGCTATGAATCTTTCATTATTTCCATTTCCACCTATCCAGAATTTTCACTTGGCCCGCTTTTTCGTTTTTTGATATCTTCCCCTTCACCCAGGGACTGGCAAGTGGCTTTATTTCTGCATCCTGGCTTTATGCCTGCCTCCTGGCTTCATGCCTGCCTCCCGGGCTTCATGCCTGCCTCCCGGGATTCATGCCTGTCTCCCGGGATTCATGCCTGTCTCCCGGGATTCATGCCTGTCTCCGGATTCATGCCTGCCTCCCGGGATTCATGCCTGTCTCCCGGGATTTATGCCTGTCTCCCGGGATTTATGCCTGTCTCCCGGGATTTATGCCTGTCTCCCGGGATTTATGCCTGTCTCCCGGGATTTATGCCTGTCTCCCGGGATTTATGCCTGTCTCCCGGGATTTATGCCTGTCTCCGGGATTTATGCCTGTCTCCGGGATTAGCCTCTCCGGGATTTATGCCTGTCTCCGGGATTTATGCCTGTCTCCGGATTTATGCCTGTCTCCGGGATTTATGCCTGTCTCCGGATTTATGCCTGTCTCCGGGATTTATGCCTGTCTCCCGGGATTTATGCCTGTCTCCCGGGATTTATGCCTGTCTCCCGGGATTTATGCCTGTCTCCGGGATTTATGCCTGTCTCCTGGGATTTATGCCTGTCTCCTGGATTTATGCCTGTCTCCTGGTTTATGCCTGTCTCCCGGGTTTATGCCTGTCTCCTGGGATTTATGCCTGTCTCCTGGGATTTATGCCTGTCTCCTGGGATTTATGCCTGCCTCCTGGCTTTATGCCTATCTCCTGGCTTTATGCCTGTCTCCTGGCTTTATGCCTGTCTCCTGGGCTTTATGCCTGTCTCCTGGGCTTTTGCCTGTCTCCGGGCTTTTGCCTGTCTCCCGGGCTTTATGCCTGTCTCCCGGGCTTTATGCCTGTCTCCCGGGCTTTATGCCTGTCTCCCGGGCTTTATGCCTGTCTCCCGGGCTTTATGCCTGTCTCCCGGGCTTTATGCCTGTCTCCCGGGCTTTATGCCTGTCTCCGGGCTTTATGCCTGTCTCCTGGGCTTTATGCCTGTCTCCGGGCTTTATGCCTGTCTCCCGGGCTTTATGCCTGTCTCCGGGCTTTATGCCTGTCTCCGGGCTTTATGCCTGTCTCCCGGGCTTTATGCCTGTCTCCCGGGCTTTATGCCTGTCTCCCGGGCTTTATGCCTGTCTCCCGGGCTTTATGCCTGTCTCCCGGGCTTTATGCCTGTCTCCTGGGCTTTATGCCTGTCTCCTGGGCTTTATGCCTGTCTCCTGGACTTTATGCCTGTCTCCTGGACTTTATGCCTGTCTCCTGGACTTTATGCCTGTCTCCTGGACTTTATGCCTGTCTCCTGGACTTTATGCCTGTCTCCTGGACTTTATGCCTGTCTCCTGGGCTTTATGCCTGTCTCCTGGGCTTTATGCCTGCCTCCTGGGCTTTATGCCTGCCTCCTGGGCTTTATGCCTGCCTCCTGGGCTTTATGCCTGCCTCCTGGGCTTTATGCCTGCCTCCTGGGCTTTATGCCTGCCTCCTGGACTTTATGCCTGCCTCCTGGACTTTATGCCTGCCTTCTGGACTTATGCCTGTCTCCTGGACTTATGCCTGTCTCCTGGACTTATGCCTGTCTCCTGGACTTATGCCTATCTCCTGGTTTTATGCCTGTCTCCTGGACTTATGCCTATCTCCTGGTTTTATGCCTGTCTCCTGGACTTACGCCTATCTCCTGATTTTATGCCTGTCTCCTGGACTTATGCCTGTCTCCTGGACTTATGCTGCATAATTTTTAATATTTTTTTGAAATAGTATTTATCCTTATCTACTCTACCCTTTCTACCTTTACCCTTCTCCCTCCCTACCATTCGTTCTCTACCACTTCCCACTCTCCTCCCTCACAGTCTTTGAGCGGAATGCTCATTATTCTCCCCCTCTCCTTTCTTCCTCCTCCAACATGCAATTATATTAAGTTTTATAACCTGCACGAACTGTATCACTGTAGACAACAACAGCATTTCACCCCTCCATATAAGATGTGTTCATTTAATATCACAAGAAGAAATTTCTCGCTAACTGCTAGTAATAATTTTTCACAATTTATATCCATTAATGGATCTAAGCAGGAGTGTACTGGCTGGGCTGCGTCTACGCCTGTGGCCACCTCCCTTGATAAGGACGATTGGAAGAATGTTGGGTTAGGTATAAGAATTAATAACTGGGCGTCTACACTTCAAATTGAATTGTTTACCATCCTAGTGGCACTAAAGTTAACTTATAACATTAAATTTGACTATAATTATTTCTGTTTCTGGCATCACTGAAGGCTCTTGACTCATGTAATGACTAACAACATGCTTATTGGAAAAGCCAGATATAAATACTAAAAAATCCTGGAAAAAGGAATTAATGTACAACTTTTAATGGATTCTATCACACACGGAATTACTGTTTCATGATAAAGTTGATAAATTAGCCAAAGTACAATGAAGAAAAATGTAAAATATAACTTTGCTATATTTGTGACTAGCATTAGGAATAATATTAGGAGAGAGGTAAATAATGAAAGTGAATGGCACAGGAATGCAGTCAGAAGCCTGAGTAGATCTATCACTCACTATGATAACAAGGACGTAGATAAGTACGTTTATGGAGCAACTTGCAATACGAACAGAATGACTGATGTTGCAGTCAGCCCAGTGGTCACTATCTTCAACACTACATGTTATATTGTCCACTTAGTGAGGAATATAGGGATAGTATAATAACCGATGTGATATGTCAAATTTATCGTATTAATGAAAATAAGACATTAAACGTATTTCCTAAATTTGCTTGTTACAGATACGTCAACTGTAACCCTATTGGGGCCTAGTTCCTAGGCCTTCTGTGCATCCATATTTCCTTGCGCTGCCCTCCACAGGATGGACATGAGGTGCACAATAAACTAGCTACTTCGTTGGCACTATCTAATCCTCCTCCACTTCCTTCCCCTTTCCCTCCCCTCCCCGCCTCCTCTACTATCCCTCCCCTCCTCGTATACTTCCCTCCTCTTCCCTCCTTTTCCTTCTGTCCCTCTTCCTCTTCCCCTTCCTCCTCTTCCTCAGCCCGGGTCCCATTACCCGTGTTAGACACCGTTTTAAAGTCATGAATATAGAATCAGGTCAACAAAGAGCTGGGAAATACGGTTGTATACAACGGGCGAAACTTGGCCCCCTCTCCCGTGTTAACCCACCTGTGCTCCCTCTCCCGTGTTAACCCACCTGTGCTCCCTCTCCCGTGTTAACCCACCTGTGCTCCCTCTCCCGTGTTAACCCACCTGTGCTCCCTCTCCCGTGTTAACCCACCTGTGCTCCCTCTCCCGTGTTAACCCACCTGTGCTCCCTCTCCCGTGTTAACCCACCTGTGCCCTCTCTCCCGTGTTAACCAACCTGTGCCCCCTCTCCCGTGTTAACCCATCTGTGCTCCCTCTCCCGTGTTAACCCACCTGTGCTCCCTCTCCCGTGTTAACCCACCTGTGCTCCCTATCCCGTGTTAACCCACCTGTGCCCCCTCTCCCGTGTTAACCCACTTGTTTTCCCTCTCCCGTGTTAAGTCACCTGTGTCCCCTCTCCCGCGTTGTTAACCCACCTGTATCATGACCCACCTGTGACCCCCACGGCCACACTAACCTACAGTCACACCTTCAAACACTTAGAAACACCTTTTAACCTCTCTCACACCCTCACACTCTCACCCCCACACCCACACCCACTCTCCCACACCCACTCTCCCACACCCACTCTCCCACACCCACTCTCCCACACCCACTCTCCCACACCACTCCCCACCCACTCTCCCACACCCACTCTCCCACACCCACTCTCCCACACCCACTCTCCCACACCCACTCTCCCACACCCACTCTCCCACACCCACTCTCCCACACCCACTCTCCCACACCCACACTGCCGCTGTTTCGCTGTAACTCTCATAACTTGTGCTTTTTTCTTCTTTCCTTCCACTCATTACTATTTTTCGTCCCTCTCACTCCACACCCCTCTATATCCCTCTCACTCCACACCCCTCTATATCCCTCTCACTCCACACCTCTCTATATCCCTCTTACTCCACATCCCTCTATATCCCTCTCACTCCACACCCCTCTATATCCCTCTCACTCCACATCCCTCTATATCCCTCTCACTCCACACCCCTCTATATCCCTCTCACTCCACACCCCTCTATATCCCTCTCCACGCCATCTTTATTCATGAGAACGATATATAATACTGACAAATTGAAGAGTAAAACACAAGTTCAACATCTGGGTATCATTATTGTCGCCTAAACGATAGACTTCTTCAGTCAAATACAGAGAATAAATTGAAGGCAGGAGGCGCAGGAGCGAAGTAAGAATGATGTAATCAGTCTATCAACCTTGGAGAAATAGTTTTTGAGGTGGTCAGTCTCTCAGCCTGCAGCGTGCCAGCGTCATCCTGTCCCCTGTCTTGCAATATTGCATAGCTCCTGACGACGCACGAGAGTGCGAAAGATCTTGAGCTAAAGATCTACATCCCATCCCATGTGGCTTATTTTTGCATTTTTTGCTTTTCTTTCTTTAATTTTTAATTTTCATTATTCCTGCCACTGTCTTCTTAGTTTTCTTCATATAATTCCTCCTCTCCTCGTTCTTCTCTTTCTAATTCTTCTCTCACCACTCCTTTCCTCCCCCCCCCTCTTTTATGATCTCTCTTCCTTTTCCTTCATCATTCTCCCGCTCATCCTTTTCCTCCTTTCCTCTTTTTTTATCTTCATATTTCAGCTTCGTCTTTTTTCCCTTACCCTTTCTTCTTGCAGGGTTCCCCTTCCACTCCTCTTATAGAAACTGTCATCCCTGTTTCTCTTTCCATTTTTTCTCTATTCCCTTGTCTTCTTGTACACATCACCTCCCTCCCTCCCTCTCCCTCTCCCTCTCCCTCCCTCTCCTCTCTCTCTCTCTCTCTCTCTCTCTCTCTCTCCCCTCCCTCCTTCAAAGTTTTCCCACCTCCATGCTTCTCCGTCTCTTCTTTCCATTTCTTGTCTATCCGTCTCCTTTGCTCTTCCTATCTACATCTCAGTTTCTTCCTATCTATCCCACCGTCTCTTCCTGTCTTTATCTGTCTCACCTTCATTCTCCCGTCTCCTTATTTTCATCTATCTCTGCTTCACTGTCTCCTTCCTATCCATTTTCGTCCGTTTCTTCTTGTCTTTATATGTCTCTCCCGCAGTCTTTTCTTTCCCTGTTTTCATTCATATCTCCCTTAAGTTTCTTGCCTATACCTCTTTCTCTCCCTGGGTCTGTCTCTCTGCGTCTCTCCCTGGGTCTGTCTCCCTGCGTCTCTCCCTGGGTCTGTCTCTCTACGTCTCTCCCTGGGTCTGTCTCCCTGCATCTCTCCCTGGGTCTGTCTCCCTGCGTCTCCCTGGGTCTGTCTCCCTGCGTCTCTCCCTGGGTCTGTCTCTCTACGTCTCTCCCTGGGTCTGTCTCCCTACGTCTCTCCCTGGGTTTGTTTCTCTGCATCTCTCCCTGGGTCTGTCTCTGCATCTCTCCCTGGGTCTGTCTCCCTGCATCTCTCCCTGGGTCTGTCTCTGCATCTCTCCCTGGGTCTGTCTCCCTGCATCTCTCCCTGGGTCTGTCTCCTGCATCTCTCCCTGGGTCTGTCTCCTGCATCTCTCCCTGGGTCTGTCTCCTGCATCTCTCCCTGGGTCTGTCTCCCTACGTCTCTCCCTGGGTCTGTCTCCCTGCATCTCTCCCTGGGTCTGTCTCTGCATCTCTCCCTGGGTCTGTCTCCCTGCATCTCTCCCTGGGTCTGTCTCCCTGCATCTCTCCCTGGGTCTGTCTCCCTGCATCTCTCCCTGGGTCTGTCTCCCTGCATCTCTCCCTGGGTCTGTCTCCCTGCATCTCTCCCTGGGTCTGTCTCCCTGCATCTCTCCCTGGGTCTGCCTCCCTACGTCTCTCCCTGGGTATGTCTCCCTGCATCTCTCCCTGGGTCTGTCTCCCTACGTCTCTCCCTGGGTCTGCCTCCCTACGTCTCTCCCTGGGTCTGTTTCCCTACATCTCTCCCTGGGTCTGCCTCCCTACGTCTTTCCCTGGGTCTGCCTCCCTGCATCTCTCCCTGGGTCTGTCTCCCTACGTCTCTCCCTGGGTCTGTCTCCCTGCATCTCTCCCTGGGTCTGTCTCCCTGCATCTCTCCCTGGGTCTCCCTGGCCAGGCGCGATTACTTACATTAGACGCTGTTTCAAAGTCATGAATACGGAATCAGGCCGACAAAGCTCCACCAATTCCATCTGCTAAACATCTCTCAAATTCTGCTCTAAAGATATCCATTATTTCTCAGGCGATTTTGATTAGCTTCTCACTCTCCCTCCCTTCTCTCTTCTGTCCTCCTCCTCTCTTCTCTCCGACTCTTCTCTACCCCTCTCTTCCACCCATCCAATTTCCTATCCTCTTCGTCTATCTTTCATTCTCTCTCGATGTCTCTAACACTCATTTACTCCTCACACCATCTTCCTACCCACTCACACTCCCTACCTACCTCCCTCCCTCCTCCTTCCTTCCCTCCTTCCCTTCCCTCACACTCTCTCCTTCACGGTTTTCTGTAATGTCCGGAAAACGGAAATGAGGTGGACGGAGGTTATCCAAGAGTGTGGAGCATACTCACAGTGACAGCCAACTTTTGATTTCTTTACCCCAAATTCATTCATTCATTCATTCATTCTCTATCTCTCTCTCACTCACTCACTCACTCATTCATTCACTCACTCTCACACTCTCTCTCTCTCACTCACTCACTCTCACACTCTCTCACTCACTCACTCACTCACTCACACTCTCACTCTCACTGCACATTAATGTATTGGGAGCCGGCAACGAAAGGGAGTAAATCATTTTTTTGGAGTGGTGGTGGTGTAACAGGTACAGGCGTCAGCGACGTCAGCAGCGTCATGGCAGACTCGTTTCACTCAGCATGTGAGCCTCTCCATGTGGCGTCAGTGACGTCAGCAGCGTCATGGCAGACTCGTTTCACTCAGCATGTTTACATGTGAGCCTTTGCACGTGGCCTTCCTACTCCACCTATAAAATTGTTTGGTTTTCATTATTTTTTCCCTCCAGTGAACCTCCTTGTATCTCTCTCTTTGGAAGCTTTATTATTGCAGTTATTATTTATCTCCCTGATTTATTATTCACCTCCCTGATTTATCCTTGCGTGCGCCTCTCTTCAATTTCTGGAGCGAGATGATTTTAATTCTTAAACGATAGTCTGGCAACTTCAGTTGTATTACCTTGATGTAGGTGAAGGAATTATTGTGTGTGTGTAATATATATATATATATATATATATATATATATATATATATATATATATATATATATATATGTCGTGCCGAATAGGTAAAACTTGCGATTTTGACTTAAATAGCAACGCTCTTCTTGCTGAATAAGGCAAGCGAAAATTTGTGTATACAGTAATTTCGCAAAAATCATTCTGAACCTATTATTAAATTATTGTAAACTTATCTAAAATATACTTAGTTGGATTAGGCTAAATTAAATTGCGCTTGTTATAATAAGGTTAGGTAAGTTTTCTAAGGTTCTTTTGGTATAAAATTATTAATTTTTACTTTAACATAAATGAAAAAATATATATTTAAACGTATAAGAGAAAAAATGAAGAAAGGACTCAATTTTAAACGAGTTCTTGTTAATTGACCTATTTTATGTATTCGGCACGACATATATATCCTGGCCCCTCCTCTCTGCCGGCTACTACTGGGTTCACTTTCTGCCTGCTGCGTGAACCCCGTCATACTTATTCTTAAAGCTATGCATGGATTTTGCCTCTACTACTTTTATGTTTAGGTCGTTCCACTTCTTGACCACACACAGACTAAAAAAAAATCCTGACGTCCCTGTGACTCATCTGTATTTATAGTTTCCAGCAGTGTCCTCGTGTACCTGAGACCTGCCTTTCAGACAGACTCATCCTGTCCACACTGTCAATTCCTCTCGGTATTTTGTTCGTCGTAATTATCTCTTCTGGTTCTTCAGATCTTTAATGTCGTCAGATTTAGCTCCTCTAGTCTCTCCTCATAGCTTATATTCCTCATCTTTGGGACTAATTTCGTTGCTGATCTTTGCACTTTTTCCAGTTTTTTGGCATGGTTTATCAGATGTGGGTTCCATACTGGTGCAGCATACTACGAGGATGGACCTCGTAGTATGCTGAAAGCTACCCTTAAATTTGGCAATTTCGCGTTTGCTGCAGCCGTTATTTGGTTGTGTTCCTCTGGAGAAATGTTTATAGCTATGCTTTTCCTAAGGCCTTTCTGTTTTAAGGAGGTTTACAGCCTTTGTTCCCGTAGACGGTACCACTGTCTCCCGTCTTCTTTGCCCTTCCCCGATTTTCGTATCTTTGTCATACCAGTCCTGTAACTTGTCCAGATTCATTTGTAGTCTTTCCTTATCTGCCGGTGTTTGAATTCTCCTCATTAGTGTTACGTCATCTGCAGACATACACTTATTTTTTATTGTCCTGTCGTTTACACATTCAAGAAACAGTACTGGTGCAGATACAACTCTGATTTTCTACTCGATGTTATGTCATTCTCAAATTGTTATTCAGCCTCTTCTTACCCATTTGTACTCACTTCTGACTCTTCTGTTCTCTTCCCTGTTCTTTGGCGTTCTTTGCTTTCTACGATTCTTCCACACTCTTGAACTTTCAGCTTTTGCCTCTTTGTTCCTCTGGGTGAACCACTGGTTCACTCTGTTCTCGCTCTGTGCATCTTCAAGGTATGCATTTCTCTCCAGCCTCCAGTTATTTTCAAGTGACATATTATCATTTCATTCACTGCATTTATCTTTAGCTCTAATTTCCCCTCTAGCTCATTTTCCTACGGCACTCCACTGAAGTGCCTCATACCTGCTTAGTCTCCTCTTTACTGAAGTAAGGTTTGTCTCTCCTTCCTCCATCCTCTGCATTTCATTCCACATTCACAAGGTGATGGAACCTTAGTGCTGCCTGGGCCCTGCCATCAGGAGGCCTCCCGTCTTCACCTTGGGTGAATACAAACTCCAGTGTGTGTGTGTGTGTGTGTATTATAAGCCAGCTCTAAGTGAATTAATAGACATATTTCTCTCTCCTTCCTTTCTCCTTCCTTACCTCTTCCCCTCTCTTTCTCTTTTATTACTCTTCTCTCTTCTTTATTTCCTTCTCTTTCCTTTCCCTTTCTTTCCATCCCCTATCTTTCACTAATCTTCTTTTCCCTATCTTCTCGCCCTTCTCCTTTCTCCCTTCTGCTCTCACTTCCTCCTCTATTTCCTCCCTCTTTCCTACCTATCTCCCTCCCTCCTGTCTTTCTCCTCACACGTAACACCACCTTTTTTTAACATGCCTCCCTTTCCTCCCTCCAACATATATTCTCCCCTCTGTACCCCCTCTCCCACATAGTCCGGTCTCTATTCCCCTCACCTGGTCCCCTCGGCTGGTCCCCACACCTGGTCCCGTCACCTGGTCCCCCTCACTCGGCCGCATGTAACATTAACAAGACTTTTAGCAGATAATGGGGGACCAGACACGTGAATCTCCATAAGAAATTTAATGGGTAAAGGAAATCGACTTTGGCATTAATGGGGGAAAGATTCTGGCGCGCTGGGCCGCTTTTGTAGAGTGCAGCTCAGCTCTACATTTCTCTGTGCTGCTCTAAATGCACTCTGCGCTCTTCTATCTGAATGCACTCTGCGTTACTCTAAATGCACTTTCGCTACTATAAGTGCACTCTGCTTACCCCTGCTTCCCTATCTGCTAGTGAGCTCTGATCTATTGTTCTCCTCTTATATATACTCAACTCTGCTAGATACTCATCTATATTGCTCCCCTGCCACCTCCCATATTCGTTTGTTGTCTCCCTTTCACCTCCCATGTCCACCACTTGTTTCCCTCTCACCTCCCATGTCTACCACTTGCTTCCCTCCCACCTCCCATGGCCACCACTTGCTTTCCTCCCACCTCCCATGTCCACCACTTGCTTTCCTCCCACCTCCCATGTCCACCACTTGCTTTCCTCCCACCTCCCATGTCCACCACTTGCTTCCCACCCATGTCCACCACTTGCTTCCCTCCCACCTTCCGTTAACATACCATGGGTAAGAAAATTCTAAGCCTTAAATTTGTCCTGGCCGTGTTGTTTAGTAAATATACCACTTTACCACTTAAGTGGCCCCTTATAGTTTCCCACCAAACCAAATTCTTGTCCTGAACAATTGATCAACCACTTACTTACCCAGGGGAGGAAAAGTGACTCCCTCTCCACTTGGTACGTTACTTAAAATACCACTTTCTACAGTGGAGTGTGAGACAACCTCTTCACCTCCTAGTAGGTAACTCAGTAATGTATCCTAATAGATTTAGTAGAGTCTCAGAATTATTCTAAAAGTCTAAATGAAAATAATATACTTAGTTGATGAACACCAGAATGGGTGGTTAAGTAATTTCTTGGTCAAGTTAGGTCAATGAAATATCACGGACGAAATTACGTTAATGAGTTTTTAGGAGACAGAATTAAACTAATAAAACTGGGTGAATGGTTAGGTTAAGTTAGGTAAGATTAGGTTAGGGATAGGGTTGGGATTAAGGTTTGGGTTGGGTTACCTGGAGAGAGTTCCGGGGGTCAACGCCCCCGTGGACCGGTCTGTGACCAGGTTAGATTTCAGTTAGGTTAGGTTTAGGTTAGGCAAGATTCGTCAGGAAACAGGAGAAGTGTTTCCTGACGCGGGTCTCAGTCATATGATGACCAGCCACTGGACCTTTTGGTCATCTGACCGAGGCCTTCCACTGGCTTACTGGTCCACTTACAATTTAAAGAGCACAGTTTTCCTAAGACATCCACTTAGTTCTCCTTGCTTCTAAAGCAAGATCTTGAAATTCTCTTACTCCCACACACCATTACACCCCCCTGGACCCCTCACAACAGAGATATCTCCCTTTACTCCCTCTAACCTGACTTCTTCTCTCCTCTCCCTCTAACCACAACACATGGCCTAAGCTGACAACAAGGTGTAGAAAAACGTGATGATTCTTGGTTACAGTGAGAGTTCTTGGTTACAGTGAGAGATCTTGGTTACAGTGAGAGATCTTGGTTACAGTGAGAGATCTTGGTTACAGTGAGAGATCTTGGTTACAATGAGAGATCTTGGTTACAATGAGAGATCTTGGTTACACTGAGAGATCTTGGTTACACTGAGAGATCTTGGTTACACTGAGAGATCTTGGTTACACTGAGAGATCTTGGTTACACTGAGAGATCTTGGTTACACTGAGAGATCTTAGTTACACTGAGAGATCTTGGTTACACTGAGAGATCTTGGTTACAGTGAGAGTTCTTGGTTACAGTGAGAGATCTTGGTTACAGTGAGAGATCTTGGTTACAGTGAGAGATCTTGGTTACAGTGAGAGATCTTGGTTACAGTGAGAGATCTTGGTTACAGTGAGAGATCTTGGTTACAGTGAGATCTTGGTTACAGTGAGAGATCTTGGTTACAGTGAGAGATCTTGGTTACAGTGAGAGATCTTGGTTACAGTGAGAGATCTTGGTTACAGTGAGAGATCTTGGTTACAGTGAGAGATCTTGGTTACAGTGAGAGATCTTGGTTACAGTGAGAGATCTTGGTTACAGTGAGAGTTCTTAAGCCAGAAGGTGAAGATTCGTAATTGATAAGGAGGACCCACGTCTGAACACTCAACATGTATAGTACAACAAGATTTGATAACGCAATGTTCAATTTTTTGCTTCCCTACCACCTCCCATGTTCACTTCTTGCTTCCCTACCTCCTCCCATGTTCACTTCTTGCTTCCCTACCTCCTCCCATGTTCACTTCTTGCTTCCCTACCACCTCCCATGTTCACTTCTTGCTTCCCTACCACCTCCCATGTTCACTTCTTGCTTCCCTACCTCCTCCCATGTTCACTTCTTGCTTCCCTACCACCTCCCATGTTCACTTCTTGCTTCCCTACCTCCTCCCATGTTCACTTCTCCTACTCCTCCATGTTCATTCTTCCCTACCTCCTCCCATGTTCACTTCTTGCTTCCCTACCACCTCCCATGTTCACTTCTTGCTTCCCTACCTCCTCCCATGTTCACTTCTTGCTTCCCTACCTCCTCCCATGTTCACTTCTTGCTTCCCTACCTCCTCCCATGTTCACTTCTTGCTTCCCTACCTCCTCCCATGTTCACTTCTTGCTTCCCTACCTCCTCCCATGTTCACTTCTTGCTTCCCTACTCCTCCCATGTTCACTTCTTGCTTCCCTACCACCTCCCATGTTCACTTCTTGCTTCCCTACCTCCTCCCATGTTCACTTCTTGCTTCCTACCTCCTCCCATGTTCACTTCTTGCTTCCCTACCACCCCCCATGTTCACTTCTTGCTTCCCTACCTCCTCCCATGTTCACTTCTTGCTTCCCTACCACCTCCCATGTTCACTTCTTGCTTCCCTACCACCTCCATGTTCACTTCTTGCTTCCCTACCTCCTCCCATGTTCACTTCTTGCTTCCCTACCCCTCCCATGTTCATTCTTGCTTCCCTACCACCTCCCATGTTCACTTCTTGCTTCCTACCACCTCCCATGTTCACTTCTTGCTTCCCTACTCCTCCCATGTTCATCTTGCTCTCCCTACCTCCTCCCATGTTCATCTGCTTGCTTCCCTACCACCTCCCATGTTCACTGCTTGCTTCCCTACCTCCTCCCATGTTCACTTCTTGCTTCCCTACCACCTCCCATGTTCATCGCTTGCTTCCCTACCTCCTCCCATGTTCATCGCTTGCTTCCCTACCACCTCCCAAGTTTACTTCTTGCTTACCTACCACCTCCCATGTTCATCGCTTGCTTACCTACCACCTCCCATGTTCACTTCTTGCTTCCCTACCACCTCCCATGTTCACTTCTTGCTTCCCTACCACCTCCCATGTTCACTTCTTCTTCCTACCTCCCATGTTCACTTCTTGCTTCCTACCTCCTCCATGTTCACCGCTTGCTTCCCTACCACCTCCCATGTTCATCGCTTGCTTCCCTACCACCTCCCATGTTCATCGCTTGCTTCCCTACCACCTCCCATGTTCACCGCTTGCTTCCCTACCACCTCCCATGTTCACCGCTTGCTTCCCTACCACCTCCCATGTTCACTTCTTGCTTCCCTACCACCTCCCATGTTCACTTCTTGCTTCCCTACCTCCTCCCATGTTCATCGCTTGCTTCCCTACCACCTCCCATGTTCATCGCTTGCTTCCCTACCACCTCCCATGTTCATCGCTTGCTTCCCTACCACCTCCCATGTTCATCGCTTGCTTCCCTACCACCTCCCATGTTCATCGCTTGCTTTCCTACCACCTCCCATGTTCATCGCTTGCTTCCCTACCACCTCCCATGTTCATCGCTTGCTTCCCTACCACCTCCCATGTTCATCGCTTGCTTCCCTACCACCTCCCATGTTCATCGCTTGCTTCCCTACCACCTCCCATGTTCACCGCTTGCTTCCCTACCACCTCCCATGTTCACCGCTTGCTTCCTACCACCTCCCATGTTCACTTCTTGCTTCCCTACCACCTCCCATGTTCACTTCTTGCTTCCCTACCTCCTCCCATGTTCATCGCTTGCTTCCCTACCACCTCCCATGTTCATCGCTTGCTTCCCTACCACCTCCCATGTTCACTTCTTGCTTCCCTACCACCTCCCATGTTCATCGCTTGCTTCCCTATCACCTTCCTCTTTCCTGTCCAGTTTGTAAATCTTTAAAGTTCCTTCCCTTTACCGTGCTGTCCTTCACCTCTGCGTTCTTCCCTTCTACCTCCTTCCTTTCTAAATCCCTAACCCCCCCCGCGCCTATACCCCCCTTCGCCTCTACCCCCCTTCGCCTCTACCCCCTTCGCCTCTACCCCCCTTCGCCTCTACCCCCCTTCGCCTCTACCCCCCTTCGCCTCTACCCCCCTTCGCCTCTACCCCCCTTCGCCTCTACCCCCCTTCGCCTCTACCCCCCTTCGCCTCTACCCCCCTTCGCCTCTACCCCCTTCGCCTCTACCCCTTCGCCTCTACCCCTCTTCTCGCCTACCTTCTTCCCCTTCGCCTCTACCTCCTTCACTTCTATTAATATTATTCACTCATACACCATGTCTTATATCCCTGTCCCACAATCCTGTCCCATACCCTTTCCTCAATTGTCTCTCTCCCATTCTTTCATCCTTTTCTCCTCGTACCATCACTTACGCACTCCCCATTTCCAAATCTTTCTTACCCCCTCTTCATCCCATTTGCTCCCTAATCCCTTTCCTCCCAGTCCTCAAGTGCATCAGTCCTCCAGTCCCTTCTTGGCTTTTCCTCTCATTTCCCTAAAATCTTTCCACCTCTTTCCCCAAAGGCTTTCCGCCGTCACCTTAAAGGGGAAGGGGCAGATGAGAGGGAGGGGCAGAAGAGGGGCAGGGGCAGAAGAGGGGAGGAACAGAAGAGGGGAGGAGTAGAAGAGGGGCAAGGGCAGAAGAGGGGCAGGGGCGGCAGAGGGGAAGAGTAGAAAAATCTTCCTATCACTCCCACTGTTGCCTTTCTACCGTTTCTTAAAAGCCTTTCCACCCCTTACCTAAAATATTCCTCCCCTCTCCTTAAAACCATTCTCCCCGTCCTCTTAAAAGCATTCTTCCCCTTGAACCATTTCTCCCCCCCTCTTAAAAACTATTCCACTAAAACCTTTCCATCCTCTCCCCCATTCCTCCCGCACACTTCCTACGCTCCCCACTCCTCCTATCCTCCCCCTCCTCCCCATCAAGGGGGAGAATACCATTAGAGTACAGAGAGTGACGATCACTGCACCGTCTTGATGAGAGAATATCAAGTCTCAGAGTGCACTCCAGCGGCCATTACGGCAGACCCGACCCTCCGCAACCTACAAGGCAAATTTACCCAAATGCCAAGTGAATGATGGGTTTTAATAGAAAGTAACGTGGTTTTAAAGTTGGGTAGGGTAGGTGGGTGGAGTTGGGTGGGTGGAGTTGGGTAGGTGGGTGGGTGGAGTTGGGTGGGTGGAGTTGGGTGGGTGGGTGGGTAGGGAGGGCGTAAAAGCCCGGGGATCCAGGAAGATGCAGGAAGTGGATGGGAAGTGTGAAGGAAGAGAAGAGGAAGGAAGAATAGAAGCTGGAAGAGGAAGGATGTAGGAAGAGAAGACGGAAGAGGAAGAAGAACAGAAAAGAGAAAGAGAAAGCAGGAATGATTGTGGGGAGGAGTGGAATGGTAAAAAAAAAAAATAAAGAAAAAGGAAAAAAGGAGGAGGAGAAAGAACAAGTGTGATTGGAATGAGAGAGATGTGCAGAACAGAGGAATGTGATGTCGGCGGAAGGAGGAAGAGGAATGAAGTAGGAAGTGGAATGGAGGAAGTGGAATGAAGTAGGAAGTGGAATGAAGTAGGAAGTGGAATGGAGGAAGTGGAATGAAAGAGGAAGTGGAATGAATAGGAAGTAGAATGAAGTAGGAAGAGGAAAACGAATGAAGGAGGAAGAGGAATGAAGTAGGAAGAGGAATGAAATAGAAAGAGGAATGAAGTAGAAAGAGGAATGAAGGAGGAAGAGGAATGAAGGAGGAAGAGGAATGAAGGAGGAAGAGGAATGATGGAGGAAGAGGAATGAAGTAGAAAGAGGAAGCTCTTAACTCAAACACTGTGTTAATGTGTCTGAATATGACCTATTCTAACATTAATGTGTCTCATTGTAATACGTTATAGTATTAATGTGTCTCATTGTAACCTGATCTAACATTAATGTGTCTCATTGTAACCTGTTCTAGTGTTAATGTGTCTCATTGTAACCTGTTCTAGTGTTAATGTGTCTCATTGTAACCTGTTATAGTGTTAATGTGTCTCATTGTAACCTGTTCTAGTGTTAATGTGTCTCATTGTAACCTGTTCTAGTGTTAATGTGTCTCATTGTAACCTGTTCTAGTGTTAATGTGTCTCATTGAAACCTGTTCTAGTGTTAAAGTGATCTAGACGTTGTTTCACAAGTTTGAGTGTAAATGCATTGTAAATTTGTGGTAATATACCGTATATGTAAGTATGTCGTGAATATATCGCAAATGAATCGTAAATATATTGTAAATATGTCGTAAATATTTCGTTAATATGTCGTAAATATATCGTGAATATATCATAGTAAATATTTTGTAAATATATCGTGAATATATCTTATAGTAAATATTTTGTAAATATATCGTAATATACCGTATATGTAAGTATGTCGTGAATATATCGCAAATGAATCGTAAATATAATGTAAATATGTCGTAAATATTTCGTTAATATGTCGTAAATATATCGTGAATATATCTTACAGTAAATATTTTGTAAATATATCATGAATATATCTTATAGTAAATATTGTGTAAATATATCGTGAATATATCTTATAGTAAATATTTTGTAAATATATCGTGAATATATCTTATAGTCAATATTTTGTATATATATCGTGAATATATCTTATAGTCAATATTTTGTAAATATATCGTGAATATATCTTATACTAAATATTTTGTAAATATATCGTGAATATATCGTAGTAAATATTTTGTAAATATATCGTGAATATATCTTATAGTAAATATTTTGTAAATATATCGTGAATATATCTTATAGTAAATATTTTGTAAATATATCGTGAATATATCGTAAATGCAGCATAAAAATATTTTTAATAGTGTAACGTGGTAAATGTATCGTGAATACTACAGATCGGATTAAGTCTTGTGGTGATGCCCCTTTAGGCGGAGGCATCTTAATCCGAGGAATTGGAGCTACCCTCCCCTTCCTCGGATCAAACTTGATAACCTCACTCCCTTGCCGCTTCCCGCTGAAACTCTGGTGCACTAGGTTCCCTAGGTTCCCCTCTCACCAACCCTCTCCCTTCTCCACCTAACACTCCCTCTACCCCTGCTAACAATCCCCTTCCCTCTACTAACAATACCCTTCCCCCTTGCTCCTCTTCCTCCCCAGGGACCCACTCATTGTGTTGTCGTTAGGGATCATTCTCACATTTATCTGGGCATTAATTTCACCCCAACAGTACCTCCTGTGTTGTCTCCACACTTCAAACAATGCGGATGTTGAACTGAAGTGGAATTATCCGGCCTGGTGTGAACACTGAACACACTGTGTGCACGGTGAATACTATGACCACACAGTGTACTCTCAAAATTTTGGGGGCTGTGAACCACATCTTCCTTCATATATATATAAAATATATATATATATATATATATATATATATATATATATATATATATATATATATATATATATAGTGCCGAATAGGTAAAATTGGTCAATTAGCAAGAACTTATTTAAAATAAAGTTCGTTCTAAAATTTTCTCTTAATACGTTTGATATTTTTTTCTTCTATGTTAATTAAAAATTAATCATTTTAAACCAAAAGAACTTTAGAAAACTTACCTAAAATTATTATAACAAGCGCAATTTAATTTAGCCTAATCAAACTAAATATATTTTAGATAAGTTTACAATAATTTAATAATAAACAAACACCAAACACAATGAAATATATTTTTTCCGTTAGATTCAGAATGATTTTTGCGATAGATATATACACACATTATATATATATATATGGGATTGTAAGAGAAGTGAATGCTCGGGTGTTGGCAAGAGGTTTGTGGTTAAAAGATAAAGAATCTAACACAAAGTGGGAGTTGTCACAGTTGCTCTTTGCTGATGACACTGTGCTTTTGGGGGATTCTGAAGAGAAGTTGCAGAGGTTGGTGGATGAGTTTGGTAGGGTATGTAAAAGAAGAAAATTGAAAGTGAATATAGGAAAGAGTAAGGTGATGAGGATATAAAAAAATTAGGTAACAAAAGATTGGATATCAGGTTGGAGGGAGAGAGTATGGAGGAGGTGAATGTATTCAGATATTTAGGAGTGGACGTGTCAGCAGATGGGTATATGAAGGATGAGGTGAATCATAGAATTAACGAGGGAAAAAAGATGAGTGGTGCACTGAGGAGCTTGTGGAGACAAAGAACTTTATCCATGAAAGAAAAGTGGGGAATGTATGAGAGTATAGTTATACCAACACTCTTGTATGGGTGTGAGACATGGGTTGTGAATGTTGCAACAAGGAGAAGGCTGGAGGCAGTGGAGATGTCATGTCTGAGGGCAATGTGGTGTGAATATAATGCAAATTCGTAGTTTGGAAATTAGGAGGAGGTGTGGGATTACCAAAACTATTATCCAGAGGGCTGATGAGAGGTTGTTGAGGTGGTTCGGACATGTAGAGAGGGCGGGACAAAATAGAATGACTTCGAGAGTGTATAAATCTGTAGTGGAGGGAAGGCGGGGTAGAAGTCGGCCTAGGAAAGGTTGGAGGGAGGGGTTAAAGGAGGTTTTGTGTGCGAGGGGCTTGGACTTCCAGCAAGCATTCGTAAACGTGTTAGATAGGAGCGAATGGAGACAAATGGTTTTTAGGACTTGACGTGCTGTTGGAGTGTGAGCAAGATATCATTTATAAAGGGATTCAGTGAAACCTGGAGGCCGGACTTGAGTCCTGCCTGCAGGACAGATATATACATGCATAAAATTGTTATTGAGGGAGGAGAGAGAATGAGTTTTAGATTTTGTCGCCGACGCGGCAAGTTGTGCACGTGTTATCCACCCTGTGGAAAGTAGTGCAAGATAATACGGATACACAAAATACCTAGGAACTAACCCCGAAAGAATTAACACTAGTACATCCGGTTTGTTTCATCTGTTGCTAGGAAATCTGCTTAGTATGTTTGGTGTTTGATTTTCATTAATAAGATACCCTGACGTATTCCATTGGATATTTTACTATCTCGATATTCTTCAGTGGACAGTTAAGAACACAGTGTTCAAGACAATGACAGTTAAGAACACAGTGTTCAAGACAATGCCAGTTAAGAACACAGTGTTCAAGACAATGACAGTTAAGAACACAGTGTTCAAGACAATGACAGTTAAGAACAGTGTTCAAGACAATGACAGTTAAGAACACAGTGTTCAAGACAATGCCAGTTAAGAACACAGTGTTCAAGACAATGACAGTTAAGAACACAGTGTTCAAGACAATGACAGTTAAGAACAGTGTTCAAGACAATGACAGTTAAGAACAGTGTTCAAGACAATGACAGTTAAGAACACAGTGTTCAAGACAATGGCAGTTAAGAACACAGTGTTCAAGACAATGGCTGGCCACAAACTTTACATTTAGTTTGATCATCAGTACGCCTGCTAAACTGCCAGAGGTATTTGTAATTAAGCCTAAGCCTGGCTACTGCTACATCAGACTGATCACACTGCAAGTTGCTCCATAAACGTACTTATCTGCGTTTATATTATCATAATAAGTGATATATTTACTAAAGCTTCTAGCTGCATTCCTATAACATTCAGCTTCCTTATTTACTTCTCTCCTAATGCTATACACAAACACACCAAAGTTATATTCTACATTTTCCTTCATGAAAGAGTAATTCAATGTGTGATGGAATCCATAAAAGTTGTATATTAATCCTCTTTTCCCTGTTTTTCTAGTATCTATATGTGGCTTCCCCTTCGAACATATTGCTAGAGTCATTTTATGATAGCATAGAATCAGCAACAATCAAAGAATCAGATTCAGTGTCACGTGTTAACTTTAGCGCAATTAGGATGGTAAAGATTTCAGTTTGCAGTGTAGACACCCATTTGTTTTTATTATGCCTAACTCAGTATGGTGGCTATAGTTCTTATCAACGGAGGTGGCAACAAGAGCAGATGCAGCTCTACCAGTAGACTCTTGCTTAGATCCAGCTCTACATCAGAGAGAAATATCACTAAACATAATAATCGTTCTCGACAAGACGTTGGTGTGAAAATAACCACTTGAGGAGAGAAACACGTCAACTACTTTTATGTATAGATACATACAGCAGAATTAATGCACCAGTGTTCATAAATACACACGCACAATGTATTAATACACAAGTATAATGCATTAACACACCAATATTTTGCATTAATACACCAGTATAATGTATGAATACACTAGTATACATTATTACACCAATAAAATGTATTAATACACCATCATGTATTAATACACTAGTATAATGCATTAATACATTTATAAAATGTACTAATACATTAATTTAATGTATTAATACACCATACTAATGAAGCAGTATACCAGTATGTATTTTTACACCAGGTATATTGTATTAATACACCCGAGAATAATATATTTACACAGCTGTATAATGTATAAATACACCAGTATCATGTACTAATTCACCAGTTTAATATATAAATATTAATGTAATGTATAAGAACCCTTATTTAATAATAATAATAATAATATGCTCCTGTGAAAGTACGACTTTCAGCACCAGCTGAAGTACGACTTTCAGAACCAGCTGAAGTACGACTTTCAGAACCAGCTGAAGTAAGCTTTCAGCTTTTAGCCTGTAGATGAGCCGAGGTAAAAAAAAAGGTAATGTCACAGTTATGGAAAACTAAGTCCAGGAATGCCTGGAGCTCAACTTAATGCTCTTAAGAGCCCGAAGCTCACTAAAGAATGTCCACACTGGACTTGCTACGTAAGGGTTAAGTCCTATCGACTCGACGAGGCTCATTAAGGCCACAATTCACCCGTACAATAACATCAAGATTACTTTAATCCCCAAACTAGGGATTAAAATTCTCTCTTAGTGTATACACACTGAGACGTACACTCCGGTATGTGTTTTATATATATATATATATATATATATATATATATATATATATATATATATATATATATATATATATATATATATCGTGCCGAATAGGTAAAACTTGCGATTTTGGCTTAAATAGCAACGCTTTTCTTGTCGAATAAGGTAGGCGAAAATTTGTGTATGCAATAATTTCGCAAAAATCATTCTGAACCTAACGAAAAAAATATATTTCATTGTGTTTGTTTATTAAATTATTGTAAGCTTATCTAAAATATATTTAGTTGGATTAGGCTAAATTAAATTGCGCTTCTTATAATAAGGTTAGGTTTGTTTTCTAAGGTTCTTTTGGTACAAAATTATTAATTTTTACATTAACATAAATGAAAACGTATACATCTTTAAACATATAAGAGAAAATTTTAGAAAGAACTTAATTTTAAAACGAGTTCTTGCTAATTGACCAATTTTACCTATTCGGCACGACGTATATATATATATATATATATATATATATATATATATATATATATATATATATATATATATATATATATATATATATATATATATATGTCGTGCCGATTAGGTAAAACTTGCGATTTTGGCTTAAATAGCAACGCTCACCTTGCCATATAAGACAAGTGAAAATTTGTGTATGCAATAATTTCGCCAAAATCATTCTGAGCATAACAAAAAAAATATATTTCATTTTGTTTGTTTATTATTAAATTAATGTTAACGTATCTAAAATATATTTAGTTGGGTTAGGCTAAATTAAATTGCGCTTGTTGTAATAAGGTTAGGTAGGTTTTCAAAGTTTCTCTTGGTACAAAATTATAAATTTTTACATTAACATAAATGAAAAAAATATATCTTTAAACGTATAAGAGAAAATTTTAGAAAGGACTTAATTTTAGATGAGTTCTTGCTAATTGACCAGTTTTACCTAATCGGCACGACATATATATATATATATATATATATATATATATATATATATATATATAAAGTGGAATAGTTCATGTCTGCTCGACATAATTAACTGGATAATGACAAACTTACTGTTTGGTGCATTGTGCGTTTAGAAATATTTCATTTGTTCAGTGTTGAGCAGTGAGCGTCAGGTGGCACTACACAGGTGCGACGACAACAACAACAACTATCATGATCGTGGTGAAGTTACTCAGTGTTCGTGGCTCTCCCTTCCTGTTGTTGTTGTTGTTATTAAAAAAAATTCTTCCGCTGTGATTCTTTAGTTAAGTAATTTCTAGTAATCACTGAGGTTATTAGCTACCTGCTTTGTCAAAGGAGAGGTAGATAGATAGATAGAGAGTGAGTTATGTATATAATAACTACATAAATTTTTACCTCTTACAGAGTAAACACCTCACTATCCCCCTCCCCTCCCACTCTCCCCATTCCCCTCCCGCTAATCCCCTCTCATCTCACTAACCTCCCCCCCCCTCCTATATTGTCCCTGGC
This sequence comes from Cherax destructor, assembly GCA_009830355.1. NCBI lineage: Eukaryota > Metazoa > Arthropoda > Malacostraca > Decapoda > Parastacidae > Cherax > Cherax destructor. Next base: position 607,404 of record WNWK01000125.1, read on the forward strand.
TACATGTTATTCTTTTTCTTAGGCTCTCATTTTCCATTTCCTCATCCTCCATCGCCCACTTCCTCGGTCCCATCTCCCACTTCCCCATTCCCTATCACCGTGGGTCACTACAATGGGTCACTACAATGGGTCACTACAATGGGTCACTACAATGGGTCACTACAGTGGGTCACTACAATGGGTCACTACAATGAGTCACTACAATGGGTCACTCTCCCACAGATTGTTCGGGACGACGGGTCACTGTGCTGCGTGCAACAAGGTCATACCAGCCTTCGAGATGGTCATGCGAGCGAAAACCAACGTTTACCACCTGGAGTGTTTCGCCTGCCAACAGTGTAACCACAGGTGGGTGCTGTCACGGATGGGTGGGGCCACAGGTGGCTAAACCCACATACTGGATCCGTTTCTTTTTAAACGCTGAAATCAGCGTTCATCTTTCAACGTAGGATTAGAATAGAGTCGATCCTCCGTCACGCTAACTATACTCAGATGTACACACAAAGTACCTACCTGTGTGTACACCTGAGTGAGTTACTTAACTCGTGTGTACACACAGGCGTTAAAAGATTAATGAAATACCGAGCATTCACTATGTCATCATGATTCTAGTGGTTACAGCAGTCCCAGGTGTAGTTGTGTGGGCTACACCTGCTCACAGGTGTAGAGAGCAGTTGTGTACCTGAGGTCGACGCAGGTGTTAGGAAGGGCAGGTGTTATGTTAGGTACTTCACGTGAGTGTTAACTAGCTGCCACACAGATTGGTATGATAATAAGGCAAGTTGAGTACAAGCTCTTAATGGTGCCACGTTTCCCCCACGTGTAGAGCTTTATCACAACTCCCCTCCCTCACTCACCTCTCCTCTCCCCTCACCTCTCCTCTTATCTCACCTCTCCCCTCCTTCTCTCTCATTCCTTCACCTCGCCTCTCCCTTCAATCCGTCACATTTTCTCTTATTCCATCACCTCTCCCTCCCTCCCTCCGTCATCTCTCCCCTCATTTTTCTCTCCTCTCCTCTCCCTTCATTCCCTCAACTCTCCTCTCCCCTCGCCTCCATTTCTCACCTCCATCCCTTCTTCCCCTCTCCTTTCCGTCCCTCATCTCTCCCCTCATTGTATGGTTTGACGTATTATGAAATCAGAGTTGTGTACCTCTTCGAAATGCGGGTAGTGAGGGGATAAGGAGGGGAGGGGATAAGGAGGGGAGGAAATAAGGAGGGGAGGGGATATGAAGAGGAATGGTTACGAAGATGGGAATAAGAGCAGGGAGAAATTCACTTAGTAATAAAAATGTGAAGGGGAGGAGATAGTAAATGTGGGAGACAGAAAGATGGTGGGGAGGGGAGAAGAAATGATGAAAATGGGGAAGGGAAAAAGAAGAACGACTAATTTGGGGGAAAGGAGGAAAAAAAGATTAAGGGGAGGAGGAGAAGTGTGGGGAAACTGGAGTGTCTTACACAGTATATAACATTCCAGCAGGTACTGGAGTGTCTTACACATTTTTCCCTGGATAAAACCCACAACAGTGGGCTAACTCACACAGGTACTTATTTTTACTGCTAGGTGGGCAGGGGCAGCAGAGGTGTGAGGGAATTGAACCCTGGACCTCGCGATTTTAAGTCGAATGCTCTCACCAGTGAGCTATGTGGCACCCCAGGAATATGTGAGAGTATTTCATCTTTCTCTCTCTCTCTCTCTCTCTCTCTCTCTCTCTCTCTCTCTCTCTCTGTATTAATGAATGGGAAATAAGTATGAGCATTGATTAAGCTAAGAACTGGGACCCGAGGAAAAATTCAATAACTGAGAACTGAAGCTCATACCAAGAAATGGAAATTGAAAGCGAATCCGAGAACGGAGAAGTGCAGTGGAATACTGGTGGCGGTGGAGAGCCAGATGTAAGCTCCCTTTATAAGAGCCGGACACCGGCACTTCCTAGCGACAGTGACGCCAACTCCGGCACAAGTTTTGATACCGGGGACCGGGAGGAGGCCGCTGGGGTATGGGGGGGATGCAGGAGGGAGATGGAGGACGACTGGGTTTAGGGACTGAGGTAGGGGTGGGTGCGTGGGTGGGTGGGTCGATGGGGGAGTTCTGGGAGTCGGGTGGGTCGGAGGGGGGGGGGAGGGCATATAACAAGGCTGCAACACACCCCACCGCCCACCACTGTTAATATAAACCGTCAGCCCACCGCTCCGTCTTGTAACACCGAGACGAAATGCAAATCATTCAATTTTCCCCCCGCTTCTCAATATTGCATACACAAGCAAACTGCCATCTGGTGCCATCGCGCGCAACTAAAGCCGCGTGCGAATCCCACCACCTGACTCCGGATTCTCCCTCTCGTGTTTGCCTATTTCCGGAGAGAAACGCCAAAAGCTTCTTCCTATATAACCAAAACCAGCTTTTCAATCCGGAGTAAGTAGTTCCGATCGTTCAATCGCAATGGATTCGGCGGTTTAGCGGTAAATTCGCCCGGTTATTTGATTCCATCCGGTGAATTCGGACGAAGTGAGAATTACACCTGACGAGTTATATTGGAGATTTGGGACGCGGAGCGCGGGAAATGTTCACAAGATTCAAGTGTTGGGATATATATTGGTAGCATGTGGGAGCGTTTTTCACAACCACCTTAAAAATGGTTACGAATCTTCTTCAAAAACTTCTTCATTTTCCCCTAGCGCCATCAGTGAAAGAGGAGGGAAGAGTGAGAGAGAGAGAGAGAGAGAGAGAGAGAGAGAGAGAGAGAGAGAGAGAGAGAGAGAGAGAGAGAGGGAGAGAGAAAGAGAGAGAGAGAGAGAGATTGAGAGTGATGGCAGATAATAACTGTGATGGTCAGAAATTTATTAAAGATGGCACCACTGGTGGGTCCTGCCACCACTGGTTGGTCCTGCCACCACTGGTTGGTCCTGCCACCACTGGTGGGTCCTGCCACCACTGGTGGGTCCTGGCAGTGCTTGGGGCCAGATGCAGTGTCTCTCACAGAAAATGGAATATCAAAGACTTTATAAGTGTCTACTTACATTTACGGGTGATGTCTCTCCCCCCCCCCCGGGTTATGTCCTTCCCGGGTGAAGTCCTCCCCGGGTGATGTCCTTCTCCGGGTGATGTCCCCCAGGGTGATGTCCCCCTCCCACACACATACCTACCTTACTCAAATGGTTACCGAAAGTCAATCCCAGCAAATACAAGGACATAAAATCTGAGAAAGGGGAGAGAAGACCGGAAAGTAAGTACAGACTAGGGGAACCAGAGGCCACAAACCTCACTCAAGAAAATAAGGGTGAGCACAGTGCCGAGCATGTCGCTAGAGGCGCGCATCTACCGGATAACCTCTGCAGCGGATGCACGTGTGGTAAATGCGAGATTAGCTTTTAGGAAAAAGAAGTTTAGATGCCGTTTCGCTGCGTTCTGAAGTGAGCGATCAACTGGGAGGAAAACCTGGGTAGGTTACTTGTCAACTGTTCCAGCTAACTTCACTAATTTATTCTTCATTGGCTTAAAGGGATATCAAGTCTCGCTTAACCTTATATACCTTATATCAGGGCCATGGTAAATGACACACATGCACATTATATGGATTCTTTATTGACGACGTTTCGCCCGGTGGGTTTTTATCAAGTCACAGAAGTGTTTGTGACTTCATAAAGATCATTAATGGCTTACTCTACACTGGCCTACTAATTTTAGGACTGGTTCGCCATGGGTTTCGAAGCCCATTCATTTTGTGACTCTCCAATAAATGTTCTGTGTAATGGCATGTGTCTTCCCTTACATGTATGACCCAGCTTCTCTGGATAATTTAACGTGTCAAGGATGTTAGCACCCCTTTTAGATTTAGAAACTAGTCATAAATTTACCGCTTGGGAATGTTCATGTCGTTGTGGTTTAGTAACACGACACATACCCAGGGTATCAGGCCCGTTGTAAGAATAGGCACTGGGGAGAGATGTATCTAGACTAGTCACCAGATAGTAGGTTGGTAGACAGCAACCAGCCAGGGAGGTACTGCCGACCTGTGGTAGTAGGTTGGTCGACAGCAACCAGCCAGGTAGGTACTGCCGACCTGTGGTAGTAGGTTGGTAGACAGCAACCAGCCAGGTAGGTACTGCCGACCTGTGGTAGTAGGTTGGTCGACAGCTGGTTCCTATGTGGGAAGATATCCAGTCAAATGAGATAAGAAAGCTTTTGTCCTGAGCTTAATTCCGGTAATTTTTAATGTATGTTATGAAGTTCCTGGTGTCTATAAAGTAAGAAGGATTCTGAAGTGCTTGAAGAACAGACTTAGAGTCACAGAAGATTAACCCTCTTACTGTGTTTTTAATATGTTGGTGACGAGTTTCAGTGCAGGTAGCTCTGTTAGTGTTAAAGTGAGCCACTTGTTCAGTCTGATGCTACTAGTATCTGTTCAACTGAACCATCAGTATAAAATTGGTGCTCACTGGACGAGGCAGCAAATTCTTGCAGTGTTGTCTTAAGGAGGAGTGGATTCTCAGTATTCTACTTATTGACGACAAATAGGCGAGTACAAATAAGAAGCGCATCTATTTCGCTCTCAGCAGACGGAGGATCAAGCCTCCACCACGTCTAGAACTGAATGACCCACATGGGCTAGTGGGTGTTCCTGAAGTGACTCCTGGAGTGTATAGGGAGGGATGTCACTAACAGCTGTATCGCTGCTAATAAGGTTGTTCAGTTTGATTAGATTACGCTCACCTTCAGCTAGTTAGTGAATAAACTATGAACTATATTGACACTTTGTGGTATGTTGTGCTTGTGGTTGGTGTATGGTTGTTGTGGTGGTGGTGAGAATAGAGTGGTGGTGTAATTGTGTAGGTGGGGGCTAGCCTGGAGGTAGGTCTGGCTAGCCTGGAGGTAGGTCTGGCTAGCCTGGAGGTAGATCTGGCTAGCCTGGAGGTAGATCTGGCTAGCCTGAAGGTAGGTCTGGCTAGCCTGGAGGTAGGTCTGGCTAGCCTGAAGGTAGGTCTGGCGAACCTGGAAGCAGGTCTGGAGGCTAGCCTGGAGACAGACCTGGAGGTAGGGCTGGAGGCAGGCCTGGAGGTAGGGCTGGAGGCAGGCCTGGAGGCTGGCCTGGAGGTAGAACTGGAGGCAGACCTGGAGGCAGAGCTGGAGGCAGACCTGGAGGCAGGCCTGGAGGTAGAGCTGGAGGCAGACCTGGAGGTAGGGCTGGAGGCAGACCTGGAGATAGGGCTAGATGCAGGGCTGGAGGCAGGGCTGGAGGCAGACCTGGAGGCACCAATGAAAACAAGACTCCCCTGGGGCTATATTTCAAGGCGGCTTTCTTCTACTGATTGTCTTATTTTTCTCCTGATATGTCTTATTGGTATCTTATTGAATTCTAGTATGCGATATTTATGGAGGGTGATTAGTTAGCTTGGCACCCCAGCCAATAGCTTTACACCAGGGGTAAAGGGGATGAGAGACGGGGAGGAGGAGGAGACGTAGGGAGAGGGACAGAGGAGACACGGAAGATTTGGGATGCGGGAGAGGAGTTAGAATTGAAGTAAATTGAATAGGAAGATAAGGTGGTGGAGGAGGTGTTGGAGAGGGAAAAACGTGATGGTGGTAGTGGTGGTGGTGGAGAAGTGGAAGAGTAGTGTGTGGTTCTGACGTATTTATGAATCAAATAAGCCATTCTAAATGGAATATAAATCGAGCGTTTATAAATTGATGTACTGATATATTGTCTTACTTGGTAGTTACTTGAGAGAGTGACCCCCCCCCCACTTTCTCTCTCTCTCTCTCTCCTTAGTTACCATGTTCTCTCTCTCTTTCTCTCAGAATCTGAGTCACGACCCTTGCAAACAACTCTGTAAACACACACAAACACCTACACCCCCACACACAGTCTCACACACACACACACACATACTTTACAGGGCTTCATCCAATATTAAATCTCAAAGAAGATTCGATTTTAAACAGATACATCTTTCGCTTTCCCACAATTTGTTATTATTTTTGTGTCGAACTCTTACCTCGAGACTGTGTGTGTGTGTTTCTGTCTTTTGAGCCTGTGTCTGTCTGTCTGTCTGTCTGTCTGTCTGTCTGTCTGCCTCTCTCTCTCTCTCTCTCTCTCTCTCTCTCTCTCTCTCTCCCCACTAGGATGTGATGAATAGCCTGAGATTACTAGGGATTAGTGGACCTGTTTACATAGTAAGCGAGCATGCTGGGCGTGAGTGTCCTGGGCGTGAGGGTGTGCCGGGCGTGAGTGTGTGCTGGGCGTGAGGGGTGTGCCGGGTGTGAGAGTATGCTGGGCGTGAGGGGTGTGCCGGGCGTGAGTGTGTGCTGGGCGTGAGGGTGTTCCCAGCGTGAGGGTGTGCTGGGCATGAGAGTGTGCCGGGCGTGAAGGTACACTGGGCGTGAAGGTACGCTGGGCGTAAGGGTAGGCTAGGTGTGAGGATGAGGTGGGCGTGATGGTAGAGTGGGCGTGAGGTTGGGATGGGGAAACTAACACCAGTAACAAAGAATGGGTAAAACCAGGAGAGAGAGAGAGAGAGAGAGAGAGAGAGAGAGAGACATACATACAATGGGGTGTCTCGTAAGGCTGGTCTGAGGGCAGCTCTACTATGCTCCTTAAGGACCAGGATGCCCATTCCTAGGCCGCGTGTCTCGCCCTTATAGTCACCTGCGATTTAGCAATCTCTTGTCTTACTCTCAAAAAATTTCTGTTAGTTTGTGAAATCACCAAAGAAAACAATGACGGGTAGTAGGGTGTTATTGAAGATACCCTTCCATGTGGATGGTCAGTAGTCATTTTTATTATTTTACGGAAAAGGGGTGATGGGATAGGGGTGGAGGGGAGGTGAAGACAGTAGAGCGGAAAAGGAGGGGTGAGAGTTGAAAATGGGGAGAAAACCGGGAGAGTTGTGTGTGTGTGTGTGTAAGAGAGAGAGAGAGAGAGAGAGAGAGAGAGAGAGAAGGGAGATGTGGGAAGGGGAGTATGGTGAGACGGATGGAAGATGAAGGTTAGAGAAAGGGAAGGACGTCAACTTCAGAACATGCAGGAAAAGACCTTATAAAAAGGAGCCTTGAGTGGGGACAGGGGAAGACATAGTCTTGATGGAAGATTCTTCAGTAGGAGAGAAAGGGCCAGTGCTTGACCCAGCTGCTGAGCAGACGAGGGCACGACGTGTGCCCACAGGCAGATGGGTATTTGGCAGCAGGAAGGCGCAGGAGTTCACTAGACGCTCGTGGAGGTGAAATGTTGTCTCTTTACACCAGAGTTGAGTTCTTGGGTTCACGAAGGTTGTCCCATGTTTTAAAGGCGATCAACAACACCCTGACTAGTCAGACACTGAGCCAAGATTTGCTTAGGGAAGATCGAGCCTCTACCACCCCTCGCGCTGAATGACCCAAGCGGGTTTAACTCTTCAGATAAATAAAAATAAAAATCTGTCACACTCTTGAACGCTGTGAACGTTTGGAGAGACAAGATGGTTAGATCGACTGTGTGGACTTGATCTTGAGAGAATTCCTTCCAATCTGCTTGTACTGGGACTGGTATGAAAACTTGAAATGCGGGTGGGGTATTTTACAGTACCATTGCAGAATCTGCTTGTAGGTCCTTGGTGAGCATGACGTTCCTGTTCTTGGGGTCATGTTGGAAGCTAGGTCATACCAAGTGAGGTCGGTGAAGTGGTCGTCTGCCTTAATTCTTCCTCGATGGTGTTTTAGGCTTGGTCTTCAGGGGATGAAGGTGCTAAGGCTTGGGTAGTGGCAGTTGGAGGATCAGGTGGAACAGTAATGTCTCCTTTGTTATCAATAATCCTTATTATTATTATTATTATAAAAAAGAAGCGCTAAACTCGATAATTCTTAGTATGTCTACCGATGGGACAGTATCAGGAAATTTTATGCTCTGTAAGTTGTTTAGGGGGATAGATCTCGTTGACGGTGGAGTCTAAGGTTCCTGGGCATGCTGTGTTCCTCATGGGGGCGTAGATCATGTAGTATAGGACATTGGTAGGTGTGTCGTTTTGTAGTATTAAAATTGAGTCGATAACAGGTGTAAAGGCTGGTTGTTGAGTGACTTAAGATGTGGGTGTCAGACTCTGGGCGAGTGATGGCCGCACACAGAGGTCTTGGTGGTGCCGAGTTTCTTCTGCATCTCAATTTTCTTCTTGGTGAGTATTTCTTTTCTAAGAGGGAATTTTGATTGCAAGGGCACGATGTTTTGCCTTTAAATTTAGGCATTTTGGTTGGTTGGTGGACATGCATTCCCTGAAGGGGGGGAGGACCTCTCATTCAGAGAAATATTTCTTGTCCTTGAGTAGGCGATGTGAGTGTAAGAGTAACAGTTCCAAAAGGTTCTTCATCCTCAGAGACACTCCCCCCTTCCAGATGCTCCATCCTCACACACATTCCCCCCTTCTAGACGCTCCATCCTCAGAGACACTCCCCCCTTCCAGACGCTCCATCCTCACAGACATTTCCCCCTTCCAGATGCTCCATCCTCAGAAACACTCCCCCCTTCCAGACGCTCCATCCTCAGAGACACTCCCCCCTTCCAGACGCTCCATCCTCAGAGACACTCCCCCCCTTCCAGACACTCCATTTCTCAGCTTCAGTTTCAGAGGCTGCTTCTCTGAAACAGGTCACCTAAGACCATAATCCTCCAGCCAGGTTTGTGACCGCGTCTCGTACTGTGCCTCTGACAAAGGCTTGGTCTTGTAAAATAAAGACACTTGTACAGTGTTAGAATTTTTACTAAGGAAACGTTTTGCCCCGAATGACTTCTTCAGTCACAAGGGAACAATTATGGCGAAATGTTTCCCCAATGAAATATCCTAATACGGCGCACGTGTCTTCACAAGCCTAGAGGCATAGGATGAGACTTAGTCAGCCAGGCTTGGTCTGTTCTGGTGGGTCTCTCACACCAAAGAATGAGCCCCTTCTGTATAGCTATCTCGCCCCTCTCATAATGAAGGTACAAGGAACTCTTGTATTACTCCCACCTTACAGTTCAAGCAGATGGATAGGTTAGAAGCAAAGTTACATCCTCCGAAACCACACCTCTCATCCAACACCCCCTGCTCTCTCATCCAACACCCTCTTCTTTCATCCAACACCCCCTGCTCTCTCATCCAACACCCTCTTCTTTCATCCAACACCCCCTGCTCTCTCATCCAACACCCTCTTCTTTCATCCAACACCCCCTGCTCTCTCATCCAACACCCCCTGCTCTCTCATCCAACACCTCCATTTCTCTCATCCAACACCTTCATTTCTCTCATCCAACATCCCTCCTCTCTCATCCAACACCCTCCTCTCTCATCCAACACCCTCTTCTCTCATCCAACACCTTCTTCTCTCATCCAACACCCTCTTCTCTCATCCAACACCTTCTTCTCTCATCCAACACCTTCTCTCATCCAACACCTTCTTCTCTCATCCAACACCCTCTTCTCTCATCCAACACCACCTTCTCTCATCCAACACCTTCTCTCATCCAACACCCTCTTCTCTCATCCAACACCCTCTTCTCTCATCCAACACCTTCTTCTCTCATCCAACACCTCCTTCTCTCATCCAACACCTTCTTCTCTCATCCAACACCTTCTTCTCTCATCCAACACCCTCTTCTTTCATCCAACACCCTCTTCTCTCGAACACCCTCTTCTCTCTCTCATATAACACCCTCTCTCCTCCTCCAGCACCCCTCCTCCTCCAGTAGTGGATGAGACGAGTTTCTCCAAGGTTAAAATACTGAGGAGGGAATTCATTGTCCGCGTAACATGAGTTCCAATTTTCTTCGACAATTTACATTTAATTATCGCACGGAAATTGGCTTAGGCAAAAAAATGGTCGACTGGGAGTAGGAGTGGCAACACCGCCTGGGGTGCCAGTGGGAAGAGTGGCAACACTGTCTGGGGTGCCAGTGTCGCTATTTTGTCTTCATAAAATAATGTGATTGGGGTGGTGGTGGGTTGAGGGAGGGTGAGGTGGTGGGTTGAGGGAGGGTGAGGTGGTGGGTTGATGGAGGGTGAGGTGGTGGGTTGAGGGAGGGTGAGGTGGTGGGTTGAGGGAGGGTGGGATGGTGGGTTGAGGAAGGGTGAGGTGGTGGGTTGAGGGAGGGTGAGGTGGTGGGTTGAGGAAGGGTGGGATGGTGGGTTGAGGGAGATTTGGGGGGAAGAGTGGGCAGATATCGGAAGCATTGGAGGAACCAGTGTAGAAGTCTTGAAGAGGAAACTGGATCATTACCTCCTGCCAAGTGCTAGATCAACCATACTGTGCTGGTTGTGTGGAGCCATCAGGTCCCCACCACCAACAGACTGGTTGACCCATTAACAGAAAAGTCTGGCTATAGGACGGACTGCCAGGGTAAACTCTCGAAACCGATCACAGATGTATCACAGGTACCAACTACTGACACCATCCTTCCTTACTACCAACTGCTGACACCATCCTTCCTTACTACCAACTACTGACACCATCCTTCCTTACTACAAACTGCTGACACCATCCTTCCTTACTACCAATTGCTGACACCATCCTTCCTTACTACCAACTGCTGACACCATCCTTCTTTACTACCAACTGCTGACACCATCCTTCTTTACTACCAACTGCTGACACCATCCTTCCTTACTACAAACTGCTGACACCATCCTTCCTTACTACCAATTGCTGACACCATCCTTCCTTACTACCAACTCCTGACACCATCCTTTCTTACTACCAACTGCTGACACCATCCTTACTACCAACTGCTGACACCATCCTTCCTTACTACCAACTCCTGACACCATCCTTCCTTACTACCAACTGCTGACACCATCCTTCCTTACTACCAACTGCTGACACCATCCTTCCTTACTACCAACTGCTGACACCATCCTTCCTTACTACCAACTGCTGACACTATCCTTCCTTACTACCAACTGCTGACACCATCCTTCCTTACTACCAACTACTGACACCATCCTTCCTTACTACCAACTGCTGACACCATCCTTCCTTACTACCAACTACTGACACTATCCTTCCTTACTACCAACTGCTGACACCATCCTTCCTTACTACCAACTGCTGACACCATCCTTCCTTACTACCAACTGCTGACACCATCCTTCCTTACTACCAACTACTGACACCATCCTTCCTTACTACCAACTACTGACACCATCCTTCCTTACTACCAACTGCTGACACCATCCTTCCTTACTACCAACTGCTGACACCATCCTTCCTTACTACCAACTACTGACACCATCCTTCCTTACTACCAACTACTGACACCATCCTTCCTTACTACCAACTACTGACACCATCCTTCCTTACTACCAACTCTGACACCATCCTTCCTTACTACCAACTGCTGACATCCTTCTAAAATGCCATTTCCAACTGCTGACACCATCCTTCACTCTACTACCTACTAACTGACACCATTTCCTTCCCTTCACCCTTTAACCAACTGCACCTGACACCATCCTTCCTTACTACCAACTGCTGACACCATCCTTCCTTACTACCAACTGCTGACACCATCCTTCCTTACTCACCCACCACTGCTTTGGACACCATCCTTCCTTACTACCAACTGCTGACACTATCCTTCCTTACTACCAACTACTGACACCATCCTTCCAACATTACCACCACAAAAATGAGCTGCCTACATGCTCGACCCCCCCCCCCCCTCATCCCAGACATGATGGACAGTCTCAGTGGTGACCAACTGCGCTTAACTACTTGTAGTTACCATTATGTACTTACCTATTTGTAGATACAGTAGCAGAGCTTAACTAGTGTTGCTATCTCTCTCTGTCTGTCTGTCTGTCTGTCTCACCCTGCCCAGGGAGGGTAAGCGAGTGTCTCACCCTGCCCAGGGAGGGTAAGCGAGTGTCTCACCCTGCCCAGGGAGGGTAAGCGAGTGTCTCACCCTGCCCAGGGAGGGTAAGCGAGTGTCTCACCCTGCCCAGGAGGGTAAGCGAGTGTCTCACCCTGCAGAAGGAGGGTGAGTGAGTGTCTCACCCTGCCGAAGGAGGGTGAGTGAGTGCCTCATCCTGCCCAGGAAGGGTGAGTGAGTGTCTCACCCTGCTCAGGGAGGGCGAGTCCGCCTCACCACCCTGGAAACGAGATAATTCGATTAGACAACTGCTGCTACAACAATTACCGCGTCCTCGGCTAATGCCACTAACATCGTTTTCCTCGTTACCGGCGCCTGTGACTACCCCCCCCCCCGACCTTCCTCACACCGCCGTCACTGTCCCACACACGTCGTCACTGCCTCACGCACGTCGTCACTGCCTCACACACGTCGTCACTGCCTCACGCACGTCGTCACTGCCTCACGCACGTCGTCACTGCCTCACGCACGTCGTCACTGCCTCACACACATATCGTCACTCCCCTACACACATGTCACTGCCGCCACTGCTTCAGAGATGCTTCTCTAGGTATCAAAAATATTAAAGGTTCCATATGTGAAGAGACAGTCTATAGGATCTGTATGAAGACTGGGGATCTGTATGAAGACTGAGGATCTGTATGAAGACTGGGGATCTGTATGAAGACTGAGGATCTGTATGAAGACTGGGGATCTGTATGAAGACTGAGGGTCTGTATGAAGACTGAGGATCTGTATGAAGACTGGGGATCTGTATGAAGACTGAGGATCTGTATGAAGACTGAGGGTCTGTATGAAGACTGAGGGTCTGTATGAAGACTGAGGGTCTGTATGAAGACTGAGGGTCTGTATGAAGACTGAGGGTCTGTATGAAGACTGAGGGTCTGTATGAAGACTGAGGGTCTGTATGAAGACTGAGGGTCTGTATGAAGACTGAGGGTCTGTATGAAGACTGAGGGTCTGTATGAAGACTGAGGGTCTGTATGAAGACTGAGGGTCTGTATGAAGACTGAGGGTCTGTATGAAGACTGAGGGTCTGTATGAAGACTGAGGGTCTGTATGAAGACTGAGGATCTGTATGAAGACTGAGGGTCTGTATGAAGACTGAGGATCTGTATGAAGACTGAGGGTCTGTATGAAGACTGAGGGTCTGTATGAAGACTGAGGGTCTGTATGAAGACTGAGGGTCTGTATGAAGACTGAGGATCTGTATAAAATCTCAAGGATTTTGATCAAGTCTGAGGATCTTGGGGACTATAATCTATTGGTAACTCCCCTTATGTTCACTGGGGGATCATACTGGTAACTCCAAATATGTTCAATGGGGTATCATACAACTGCATACAACTCCAATCACGTATGATAATTACATTAGCAACTCCCCTCATGTATGTTAGATCACAGTAACTCCCCTCACGTATAATGGACCATATTGATAACTCCCCTCATGTATGATATATTAGTAACTCCTCTCATGTATAATAGATCACATTAGTAACTCCCCTCACGTATAATGGACCATATTGATAACTCCCCTCATGTATGTTAGATCACAGTAACTCCCCTTACGTATAATGGACCATATAGATAACTCACCTCATGTATGATATATTAGTAACTCCTCTCATGTATAATAGATCACATTAGTAACTCCCCTCATGTATAATAGATCACATTAGTAACTCCCCTCATGTATAATGGGAGTAAATGCACAATTTTTCTGATAAATACTTTTAAAGTATATTCTGTAAATCAGTATTATTATACCTTGGTAACAGATATCTTGTATAAACCATGGTAACAGATACCTGGTATAAACCATGGTAACAGATACCTGGTATAAACCATGGTAACAGATACCTGGTATAAACCATGGTAACAGATACCTGGTATAAACCATGGTAACAGATATCTGGTATAAACCATGATAACAGATTTTTGGTATAAACCATGGTAATAGATACCTCTTATAAACCATGGTAATAGATACCTGGTATAAGCCATGGTAATAGATACCTGGTATAAACCATGATAACAGATAACTGGTATAAACCATGGTAATAGATACCTTGTATAAACCATGGTAATAGATACCTGGTATAAGCCATAATAATTGATACCTGGTTTAAACCTTGGTAATAGATTCCTCTTATAAACCATGGTAATAGATACCCAGGACCTTGATCAAAGTCCCAGGACCGAAACGTTGTCTAATAATTATCTCCTAGTGTTTGCTTACGTGTTTTTTCTGAACCAATTATCTAAGTTACAATGTAACTCTCGGGTGTCATTGTAAAGTATAGGTTACAATGTAACTCCCGGGTGTCATTGTAAAGTATAAGTTACAATGTAACTCCCGGGTGTCATTGTAAAGTATAAGTTACAATGTAACTCCCGGGTGACATTGTAGACAAGTTTATTGTGTCAACTCTGTTATGTATCTGTAATAATATGGTTTGTTGACCTGCATTCAAGGAACCTCTTCTCTTCACTGGAGAAATGTTTTGTGCTTGTGGTTCTGGGCTAGTGGTTCTGCACTAGACGGGGTTCTGTATTCTGTGCTAGTCGTGGTTCTGGGCTAGTGGCTATGCACTAGTCGGGGTTCTGGATTCTGTGCTAGAGTCGTGGATCTGGGATCTGTGCTAGTCGTGGTTCTGGGCTAGTAGTTGTGAGTTCTACACTAGTGGTTCTGGGCTAGTCGTGGCTCTGGTTTCTACTCTAGTCGTGGTTCAGGGTTCTTGTCCACTCACCATCGTGACTATTGCACTCACGACCTCACTCATACTGGCATCCTCAAGTAATGGAAGAAATATTTACTCCCTCATCCTATTATACAGTATGTGTACGTAGCCCAGCCAATACTTACTTGTTCATGACGTGCGTGTACGTCTGTGTGTGAGAGAGAGGGGCAGAGAGAAAGGGATACAGAGAGGAAGAGAGAGAGATAAATTGCATATACACCTTTGAGCTCATCTGATCATGTGTGTGGAGTGAGTGTGAGTGTGAGTGTGTGTGTGTGTGTGTGTGTGTGTGTGTGTGTGTGTGTGTGTGTGTGTGTGTGTGGAGAGTCGTGCTCTGCATATTACTGAAATATCCTGGTATGCGAGTTGATCTATTTTTTTTGTACCATACTGTTCTAGTGACCTGACCTCTCTGATGAATTCACGTTATGCAGCTTGGCCCTGTCCAGCTTATCTTGGGTCAGCCGTATTTAGTGGTTGTTGCTCAGTGCCAGTGAGGGAGAATTTGATTATGTTTAGGATGGTTGTCGCCAGGATAGCACAAGTGTGTATTCTTTGGCACGTAAGGTAGTCTCCAATTATACAGAGGCTATTACAACAATGAATCTTTATGCATACATGCATGTGTGTATGTATTTCCTTTTTTCTTCATTGTATAGATTTTGTTGACCCGCTCTGTGATGGAGATATAAAGATTTCGTTTCTCCTGTGTATGGGAGAGGCCATCCTGAGAGATGGTAATTCCCAAGAAATAGTAACTCTAGCAGAGCTGGAGTTACTACTTGACAATATCCTCCTTTCCCTATCGAAGTCTCCCAGCTCAGGCTAACAAATTTCAACAGTGTGATGGAATATGACAATAAAACAATTAGCTTTTGTTCCCACTGTGTAACTGTAATGCAGAACTGAGTAGCAGTGTTAGTAGTACTGTGTACTCTGTGTACTCATACCAGTAACCGTTAGGTGAATCACTGACCGTTATGTGAGTCATTGGCTGTGACGTAACGAGCCCCTTTGAATGACGTGCGTGGCCTTGGGCTCTGCCCTCAGTTGAACACGGGTTATAGTAGAGGAGATAGGTCAGGCTCTGAGCGCTCTCCCTTATCATCTTAATATACGCTACCAAGACAACCTACGTGTGTGTTAATTATCCAAATCCATCACTGAATCCCCACGACAGCAGCACACTGCTGATGTTCCTCACCATCCTCTTTTCCAATCCCTCACCCTCATCTTTAACTGCTTGAGACGCGTCTTCACTGCTCTAGATACACAACACACGCACTGCTCTAGAAACACAACACACGCACTGCTCTAGAAACACAACACGCACTGCTCTAACCACACATTCACTGCTCTATACGTTCTGTTTCTGCTGACATCTCATACTAAGAGCCTAACCACCCCACCCTGGTGTGACCACCCATTCACCTGGCCCTCACCACACGCACAGGCACTCACCACCAACAGCCTGCCCCATCCACCCACTCCGAGGCACTCACCACCCAGGGAGTCACCACCCACACCTTGCCCCCATCCACCCACTCCCAGGCACTCACCACCCACACCCTGCCACCCACCCCGTAGTTCGTGTTGGGCTTTATTAATTACATTAATTAGTGGTAGATGAAAAAAACACCAATTCATAATTATAAAAAAAATCAAACAAAATTAAAATTAAAATTGATCAAAAACCTTAAGGTAGTAAAATATTACTGCAGCAGCAATTAATTCCTTCATGATACATAGCAAAGTTAACAACATTCTAAATAAGGAACTTTAATTTACTGGTTCTAGAACTTAGCTGGCAAGTTGCACCAGAAAAACATACGAGGGGGAACCACGTATGTTTTGACTTGTGTCACCTGTCAAGTTCTCATACACACTGACTTGTGTCACCTGCCAAGTTCTCATACACACTGACTTGTGTCACCTAGCCAGCTCTCATACACACTGACTTGTGTCACCTGTCAAGTTCTCATACACACTGACTTGTGTCACCTAGCCAGCTCTCATACACACAGACTTGTGTCACCTAGCCAGCTCTCATACACACTGACTTGTGTCACCTGTCAAGTTCTCATACACACTGACTTGTGTCACCTGTCAAGTTCTCATACACACTGACTTGTGTCACCTGTCAATTCTCATACACACTGACTTGTGTCACCTGTCAAGTTCTCATACACACTGACTTGTGTCACCTAGCCAGCTCTCATACACACAGATTTCACCTTGGCAGCTAGGGAAAGATAGTGGAGGGAAGGGGAGTGGAGGGAAGGGGAGTGGAGGGATGGGGAGTGGAGGGAAGGCTCACACAGACCCCCGCACCCTCAACCTAAACCATATACCGCATTTTCCGGCATATAAGGCGCACAACAGAAGTATCATTACGGTAAATCAGTGATCATATTCAAGGGTTAATTACTCTTACTTTACGTCAAAGCGCAACCTAAAGCCTACCCTTGACTCTGACCTTGAGCATTAAGGCGCACGCTGAGTTTTCCAAGACTTTTTGTGGGGAAAAATGGTTCGCTTTATATGCCAGAAATGTATGGTTGATTGATGTGTGGTTGGTTATGCGTGGGTATACAGGGTTGAAGCTAGGATGGGTTGGGTCGGGGTGGTATCGTGGGTGTCCGATTTTTGGACGTTTCGGGGGTTTTATGGGGTTGTAGGTAATTTTTCAGGTGTGTGTTGACTCAGACTTGGAGTGATGTTGGTTGGGGAGGGTCATAGGGGTCATGAACGCATGGGGTTTTCCTCTAGGATGTAGCAGTGTAATATTCTAAAGTTAAAGTAGTAGTGTTTGTCGGTGGTGATGTGTTGGCAGTTTGCATTTATGTGGCAGGTTTGAGGTTAGGAGGTGTTAGATGTTAGACAACCGACAGTGTGCAGGTGTGCAGGTGTGCAGGTGTGCAGGTGTGCTGGTGTGCTGGTGTGCAGGTGTGCATTTGTGCTGGTGTGCAGGTGTGCAGGTGTGCTGGTGTGCAGGTGTGCAGGTGTGCAGGTGTGCTGGTGTGCTGGTGTGCAGGTGTGCTGGTGTGCTGGTGTGCTGGTGTGCAGGTGTGCTGGTGTGCTGGTGTGCAGGTGTGCTGGTGTGCTGCAGGTGTGCAGGTGTGCAGGTGTGCTGGTGTGCAGGTGTGCAGGTGTGCAGGTGTGCTGGTGTGCAGGTGTGCTGGTGTGCAGGTGTGCTGGTGTGCAGGTGTGCTGGTGTGCAGGTGTGCTGGTGTGCAGGTGTGCTGGTGTGCAGGTGTGCTGGTGTGCAGGTGTGCTGGTGTGCAGGTGTGCAGGTGTGCTGGTGTGCAGGTGTGAAGTTGGCCCAGGTATCTGTGGCAATTCATGTAGGATTAAGTTGATGTTTTGCTATGTTTTTCTTAGGTTTAACGTTTTTAGTACTGTATTCTGTATGTGTTCCCTATCTTTTGTTTGAATTATACATTATGTGCAGCTTCTGCATATTTTTGTGTTTTTCTAGAGTGTTTGTATATGTATGCAACACAAATGTGTTTTGAGTGGTCTTATTCTCCGGTGTGGGAATGTGACGTTGTGTTGTAGACAGTGTTGTCTACGGTAGTGATGGCTTGATGTTAATGTATTTCTTATTTAAGATGATGTTGTGGTGTGACCCTTGTTTCGGGGGTCAGTTGTTTTTATGTGTTATTGTGCAACACCTGTTTTATAGGCAGAAAGTTTAAGGTTTTATTATATTTCATGCCTATGTACTGCGTTTTGTGGTAGGGAAGAAGTAAGAAATAATGTATGTACAGTTTCATTGACGGTGTGTTATGTTATTGTATAGAAAAAAATAGCTAGGATAGGTAGTAGGATGGACAATTTTTGTTTGTGCTTTTGGCACGGGTTCTTATTATAGGATATATAGACAGATGTGTTTATTCCTGTTCTGTTTGCTTGTTTTTGTTTATATGAGCCTGATTTATTTTTGGGCATTTATTGGATTGTTATGTATATATGTGTTTTTAAATAAAATATAAAAAAAATAAAAAAAATATGCCAAAAAATACTATAATATATATATATATATATATATATATATATATATATATATATATATATATATATATATATATATATATATATAATTTATAAAAAATTCAATCGAAAAGCAATACAAGATGCAAAACAACCACAGGGGGAGTTTAATGATAGCTCCAGGCCTTTCGTGTTGCAATGCTAAATTGCAAGCTCCTGATGTGTTAATTGCAGCAGTTACCATTTTGTCCTAGGCACATGTACTCACCTAGTTGCTGTGTTTGTGTGTGTGTGTTTGTATGTATGTCGTGCCGAATACGTAAAACTTGCGATTTTGGCTTAAATAGCAACGCATTTCTTGCCGAATAGGGCCAGCGAAAATTTGTGTATGCAATAACTTCGCAAAAATTATTCGGAATCTAACGAAAAAAAATATTTCATTGTGTTTATTAAATTATTGTAAACTTATCTAAAATATATTTAGATGGATTAGGCTAAATTAAATTGCACTTATCATAACGTTAGGTAAGTTTTTTAAGATTTTGGTACAAAATTATTTAATTTTACATAAACATAAATGAAAAAAAATATATCTTTAAACGTATAAGAGAAAATTTTAGAAAGAACTTAATTTTAAACGAGTTCTTGCTAATTGACCAGTTTTAGCTATTCGGCACACTGCTACTAGCCGAGGATTCGAACCCATGTCGTTTTGGCCCGCCTCATGGTGAAGGAAAATCACACATGACGCTCTAACCCACAGGACCACACAATCCTACAAGAATCACACCCAGCAGTGGCGGCTCGTGTATAGGCACTGCGCCCCCTATTTTCACTCGATATTATCGATAACATTCAATATAATGAGTTTTTTTCTTTAATTCTTTCTTTATACTTGTACATTATATAATCCTTAAGCTTAATGTCAGTAGCCATCCCTTAGTACATGAAAAAATTACAAACATGCTTGTATGGAACTGTGCGCTTCACAGTTCCAGCTACGAGCCGCGAGTGGCACCCAGCAGAGGTAGGTGTTTTACCGTGATCCGAGGACATACGATGGTGTGGGTGCCTCTGAGCTAATTTCATTCTACTCCCCGTTTGGTGTACTAGCCTCCACAAGCAGTATTTTATATTGTAACCACGAACGAGTGGTATTGAATCAATAACAACACTGCGACTAGCCGAGGATTCGAACCCATGTCGTTTTGGCCGCCTCATGGTGAGCGAAAATCACACATGACGCTCTAACCCACAGTACCACAGGGTTAGAGCGTTATCGTGATTTTCGCTCACCATGAGTGGCAAACGACATGGATCGAATCCTCGGCTATCAATGTTCTTATTGATTCAATACCACTCGTTCGTGACTATATATATATATATATATATATATATATATATATATATTAAATATATATATATATATATTCAATATATATATATATATATATATATATATATATATATATATATATATATATATATATATATATATATATATACTCACACAATGGTTCCCGCCTCGACACACAGTCTTAACCCACAATATTATTTATTACATGAAAGCATATGCGACTCTATGATTACCTCGGATCAGCTGCCATATACCGGCATGCCTCCCACACGTCCTGTTCTTGTCCTGGTCGTGTTTATGTTGTGTTTACCGGCATACGTGACTGTATCCCTAAGTTATTTCCTGATGAGAACACGTGTGATTGTCCAAGTGCTTGTTGGGTTTGTAATCTGATTGTTCCGTGTCTACGGTCAGGGCTGTCAAGTCTGAAGGTCGGAAGGGAGAAAAGAGGAAGAAATGAATAATAAGAGGAAATATGGATGGGAGGAATGAAAGATGGGATTATGGAATAGGTAGGCCACTCCCCACCCCCGCCCCACTGCCCTTCCCCCACACCCGCCCCACTGCCCTTCCCCCACACCCACCTCACTGCCCTTCCCCACAACCACCTCGCTGCCCTTTCCCTACACTCACCTCACTGCCCTTCCCCACACCCGCCCGCTCTCCACCTCCCCTCCACCCACCCCTACCCTCCGCACCCTCCCTCCATCCCTCCCCTCCGCACCCTCCCTCCTCCCTCCCCTCCGCACCCTCCCTCCTTCCCTCCCCTCCGCACCCTCCTCTCGCTATAATTGACAATCTGGGATGACCGACGCAGCCCTCCAATCTCACCTCTGTAATTGGCACTCCCTGAGAGCGGCACTCCTTGAGCCCCACTCCCATCTCCTCCTCCTGGACTGTGTGAGCTCTCTCACCAGTCCTCGACTGTGAGCTCTGTATCCCCACATACTCCTGGTCTCTGAGCTCTGTATCCCCACATACTCCTGGTCTCTGAGCTCGGTATCTCACGCACTCCTGGACTATATAGGTTTTAATATTACTCCTGAACTCCGTGAAGGGTTTCTTGCACCACTCCCGGACTCTCTGAACTTTGTTAGTTTCTCTCACACTCTCCACGGACTCTGTGTGCTCTGTAATTGTTCTCTCACTCTCCACGGACTCTGTGAGCTCTGTGTGTGATCACCCACACTACCTGTGTTTGGTGTGTGGCTCTTAATTGCTGACCTGTAATCAAGACCCTTCCCCCTCTCCCCTCATCTCTATCTTCTCCACTCTCCCCCTCTCTACCATCCCCACTCTCCACATCTCTTCCTTCCCCAATTTCCTCCCTCTACCTTCCTCACTCTTAACTTTCCTTACCCACTCTTTTCCCTCCTATTTATCTTCCAACTCGGCTCCTCTTACGCCTAAGGTTTATATATATATATATATATATATATATATATATATATATATATATATATATATATATATATATATTTTATATATATATATCGCACATGGAGACAGAAACTGAAGATTAATTGGTCTGTATATTTCGATCACCTTCTGGGATCCTCTTCAGCAGATACATAAATAAAATACGAGCAAGAATATGTAGGGAAGGTTACACCTCAGCCCGTACGCGTGAGTGGGTTTGGGACGGGTCAAGCAGTGGATGGGTGAGAACACAGGTCCAGAAGTGAAGCTAAACATATGGGTAGGAAGTTCCTTTTTACTATGTAATCCCTGGCATTCTGTGTTGCTATGTAATCCCTGGCATTGTGTGTTGCTATGTAATCCCTGGCATTGTGTGTTGGATTGAGCGCTGGTATGTACTTCTTGAGGGCGAATTTTTAAGTGACTTTTGGTTTCCATTGCCCCTGTGGGATGCTGAAATCGGCAGTAATAGCTATAAGGGCAGCTTCTATGATTTTGAATTTGTAGCTGCACGCACACGCGCGCGCACACAGAGAGAGATAATGGGAGGGGGGGGGGACATTATAACGACATATAAAATACTGAGAGGAATTGATAGGGTGAACAGAGACAGGATGTTCCAGAGATGGGACACAGGTACAAAGGGTCACAACTGGAAGTTGAAGACTCTGGGATGTTAGGAAGTATTTCTTCAGAGTTGTCAGAGAGTGGGATAGTCCGGAGAGTGATGTAGTGGAGGCAGGATCCAGACATAGCTTTAAGAAGAGGTATGATAAAGCTCATTGAGCAGGGAGAGAATGGACCTAGTAGCGATCAGTGAAGAGGCTGGGCCAGCAGCTATGATCCGACTCTTGCAACCACAATTAGGTGAGTACACACTCACGCGCGCGGTGTGTGTGTGTGTGTGTGTGTGTGTGTGTTGGTAAGGGGACATGTATATATGTAGGAATGCATGAGTATGTATTTATACATGTTTACATACGCATGTATATAAAGTTTTTGTGATGACATTTTCTAAAAATCCTTCTCCCCCATTGTGAATGTTGTAGGTTACTGTGAGAGACGCCACTGATCACAGTAACACTATCACTGTCCACTACACAGTAACACCATCACTGTCCACTACACAGTAACACCATCACTGTCCACTACACAGTAACACCATCACTGTCCACTACACAGTAACACCATCACTGTCCACTACACAGTAACACCATCACTGTCCACTACACAGTAACACCATCACTGTCCACTACACAGTAACACCATCACTGTCCACTACACAGTAACACCATCACTGTCCACTACACAGTAACACCATCACTGTCCACTACACAGTAACACTATTACTGTCCACTACACAGTAACACCATTACTGTCCACTACACAGTAACACCACTGTCGACTACACAGTAACACCAGTCGACTACACAGTAACACCACCACTGTCCACTACACAGTAACACCATCACTGTCAACTACACAGTAACACCATCATGTCCACTTCACAGTAACACCATCACTGTCCACTACACAGTAACACCATCACTATCCACTACACAGTAACACCATCACTGTCCATTACACAGTAACACCATTACTGTCCACTACACTGTAACACTATCACTGTCCACCACAGTAACACCATCACTGTCCACTACACAGTAACACCATCACTGTCCACTACACAGTAACACAATCACTGTCCATTACACAGTAACACAATTACTGTCCACTACACAGTAACACTATCACTGTCCACTACACAGTAACACCACCACTGCCCAATACACAGTAACACCACCATTACATTATTGTTATATCAACAAGAGGATGAATGACACTTGCAACACATGGGTGACTACTGGCTCGCCTTGCAACACTTGGGTGACTACTGGCTCGCCTAGCAACACTTGGGTGACTACTGGCTCGCCTAGCAACACTTGGGTGACTACTGGCTCGCCTAGCAACACCTGGGTGACTACTGGCTCGCCTAGCAACACTTGGGTGACTACTGGCTCGCCTAGCAACACTTGGGTGACTTCTGGCTCGCCTAGCAACATTTGGGTGACTACTGGCTCGCCTAGCAACACTTGGGTGACTACTGGCTCGCCTAGCAACACTTGGGTGACTACTGGCTCGCCTTGCAACACTTGGGTGACTACTGGCTCGCCTTGCAACACTTGGGTGACTACTGGCTCGCCTAGCAACACTTGGGTGACTACTGGCTCGCCTAGCAACACTTGGGTGACTACTGGCTCGTCTAGCAACACTTGGGTGACTACTGGCTCGCCTAGCAACACTTGGGTGACTACTGGCTCGCCTAGCAACACTTGGGTGACTACTGGCTCGCCTAGCAACACTGTGAGGTCTTGAACTGGTTACGTCGCCTAGCAACACTTGGTGACTACTGGCTCGCCTAGCAACACTTGGGTGACTACTGGCTCGCCTAGCAACACTTGGGTGACTACTGGCTCGCCTAGCAACACTTGGGGACTACTGCGCTAGCAACTTGGTGACTACTGCCTAGCAACACTTGGGTGACTACTGCTCGCCTAGCAACACTTGGGTGACTACTGGCTCGCCTAGCAACACTTGGGTGACTACTGGCTCGCCTAGCAACACTTGGGTGACTACTGGCTCGCCTAGCAACACTTGGGTGACTACTGCTCGCCTAGCAACACTTGGGTGATACTGCCTACCATGGACTCGCCCTAGCAACACTTGGGTGACTACTGGCTCGCCTAGCAACACTGGGTGACTACTGGCTCGCCTAGCAACACTTGGTGACTACTGGCTCGCCTAGCAACACTTGGTGACTACTGGCTGCCTAGCAACACTTGGGTGACTACTGGCTCGCCTGCAACACTTGGTGACTACTGGCTCGCCTAGCAACACTTGGGTGACTACTGGCTCGCTAGCAACACTTGGGTGACTACTGGCTCGCCTAGCAACACTTGGTGACTACTGCTCGCCTAGCAACACTGGGACTACTGGCTCGCCTAGCAACACTGTGACTATTGCTCTGTCCTTACCTTCAACACTTGGTGACTACTGGCTCGCCTAGCAAACTGGTGACTACTGCTCGCCTACAACACTTGGTGCTCTGCTGCCTAGCAACACTTGGTGACTACCTGCCTGCCTACGCTCCCTAGCCACTTGGGTGACTACTGGCTCGCCTAGCAACACTTGGTGACTTCCTGCTCGCCTAGCTGAACACTTGGGTGACTACTGGCTCGCCTAGCAACACTTGGGTGACTACTGCTCGCCTAGCAACCTTGGTGACTCTGGCTCGCCTAGCAACACTTGGTGACTACTCGGCCACTACGCTCCTAGCACACTTGGTGACTACTGGCTCGCCTAGCAACACTTGGGTGACTACTGGCTCCTAGCAACACTGGGTGACTACTGGCTCGCCTGCAACACTTGGGTGACTATGGCTCGTGACTTGGGAACTGGCTCCCTAGCATTAATTGTGGGGACTACTTCCCGTCTCGCCTAGCAAACTTGGTGATACGGCTCGTCCCTCAACTTGGGTGACTATGAGTGACTCTCCTACATCACTTCGGTAAGTGTTGATGGAACTTGGTCCTTAGTCCTTGAATTGTTTATATGGAGGATGATTCCATCCCTTACCTGACTGAGGTGTTTTGTCCTTACCTTTCAAATCCTACACTTTTCTCTCTATCGTTAAGAGACTCCTCCTGCCTCCAACCTCCTCCTCCTGACTCTCTCACTCTTACCCTCCCCTCTTTTCCCGCTCTCACTCCCTCTCCCTCCTCCTCATTTCCTCTCACTCTCCCTCCCCTCCCTCTCACCTTACCCTCCCTCCCTCTAACTAACCCTCCTTCTCCCTCTCACCTTCCTCTCTCCCACCCATCCTACACTACCTCCCATCCTATCTCTACCCCTCCCTCTCTCCCCACACCATCTCCTCCCTCCTCCCTCCTAAACCTACCTCCTATCCGTTAATCTTTGATGCGCAATACCTCCAATTTCCTCTTCCTCCTCCTCCCTCCTCCTATGTTGTGATGGAGGAGACTCCTCCTCCCTCCCTCTCTATGTTGTTGATGGAGGAGACTCACTCCTCCCTCCCTCCCTATGTTGTTGATGGAGGAGACTCCCTCCTCCCTCTCTCTCTATGTTGTTGATGGAGGAGACTCCCTCCTCCCTCCCTCTCTATGTTGTTGATGGAGGAGACTCCCTCCTCCCTCTCTCTCTATGTTGTTGATGGATCAGACTCCCTCCTCCCTCCCTCTCTATGTTGTTAATGGAGGAGACTCCCTCCTCCCTCCCTCTCTATGTTGTTGATGGAGGAGACTCCCTCCTCCCTCCCTCTCTATGTTGTTGATGGAGGAGACACCCTCCTCCCTCCCTCTCTATGTTGTTGATGGAGGAGACTCCCTCCTCCCTCCCTCTCTATATTGTTGATGGAGGAGACTCCCTCCTCCCTCCCTCTCTATGTTGTTGATGGAGGAGACTCACTCCTCCCTCCCTCCCTATGTTGTTGATGGAGGAGACTCCCTCCTCCCTCCCTCTCTATGTTGTTGATGGAGGAGACTCCTCCTCCCTCCCTCCCTATGTTGTTGATGGAGGAGACTCCCTCCTCCCTCCCTCTCTATGTTGTTGATGGAGGAGACTCCTCCTCCCTCCCTCTCTATGTTGTTGATGGAGGAGACTCCCTCCTCCCTCCCTCTCTATGTTGTTGATGGAGGAGACTCCCTCCTCCCCCTATTTGTGATGGAGACTCCTCCTCCTCCTATGTTGTTGATGGAGGAGACTCCTCCTCCCTCCCTCTCTATGTTGTTGATGGAGGAGACTCCTCTCTCTCCCTCCTCTATGTTGTTGATGGAGGAGACTCCTCCCTCCCTCATGGGTGAGGAACTCCTCTCCCTCATAGTTGTTGATGAAGGAGACTCTCTCCTCCCTCTCTCTAGTGTTGTTGACCTCTTGAGGAGACTCCCTCCTCCCTCCTCTCTATTTGTTGATGGAGTGTAGTGTCACTAGGACCTTCACCCTCATGAAGGTCTTGTGTCACTAGGGAACGCTTCACCTCATGAAGGGTGTAGTGTCAACTAGGACCTTCACCTCATGAAGGTGTAGTGTCAATTAGGGACCTTCACCCTCATGAAGGGTGTAGTGTCAGCCAAGGACCTTCACCCACATGAAGGGTGTAGTGTCAACTAGGACCTTCACCCACATGAAGGGTGTAGTGTCAACTAGGACCTTCACCTCATGAAGGGTGTAGTGTCAACTAGGAACCTTCACCTCATGAAGGGTGTAGTGTCAATTAGGGACCTTCACCTCATGAAGGGTGTAGTGTCAGCTAGGGACCTTCACCCACATGAAGGGTGTAGTGTCAATAGGACCTTCACCCATGAAGGTGTATGTCAACTAGGACCTTCACCTATGAAGGTGTAGTGTCAACAGGACCCTTTACCTGTGTAGGTGTCAACAGCGAGTTCACTCATTGTACGTGTAACTGTGACTTACACATGAAGGTGTGTAACAGGACACTTCACCCTGAGGGTCACAGCTCACGCTGAGGTGTACAGCTGACTCTGTACCTCGAGTGTACAGCTCACTTGCAAAAGGTGTACACGTTCACGTGCAGTGTGACACTGGTCACTATACCCGAGGTGTACACAGCTCTCTGTACCCGAGGTGTACACAGCTCACTGTACCCGAGGTGTACACAGCTCACTGTACTCGGTGTACACAGCTCACTATACCTGAGGTGTACACAGCTCACTGTACTCGAGGTGTACACTGGTTACTATACCCGAGGTGTACACAGCTCACTGTACCCGAGGTGTACACAGCTCACTGTACCCGAGGTGTACACAGCTCACTGTGCCCAAGGTGTACACGCTCACTGTACCCGACGTGTACACTGGTCACTGTACCCGAGGTGTACACAGCTCACTGTACCCGAGGTGTACACAGCTCACTGTACCCGAGGTGTACACAGCTCACTGTACCCGAGGTGTACACAGCTCACTGTACCCGAGGTGTACACAGCTCACTGTACCCGAGGTGTACACAGCTCACTGTGCACGTGTACACTGGTTACTATACCCGAGGTGTACACAGCTCACTGTACCCGAGGTGTACACAGCTCACTGTACCCGAGGTGTACACAGCTCACTGTACCCGAGGTGTACACAGCTCACTGTACCCGAGGTGTACACAGCTCACTGTCGGTATACCGAGGTGTACACAGCTCACTGTACCCGAGGTGTACACAGCTCACTGTACCCGAGGTGTACACAGCTCACTGTACCCGAGGTGTACACAGCTCACTGTACCCGAGGTGTACACAGCTCACTGTACCCGAGGTGTACACAGCTCACTGTACCGAGGTGTACACAGCTCACTGTACCCGAGGTGTACACAGCTCACTGTACCCGAGGTGTACACAGCTCACTGTACCCGAGGTGTACACAGCTCACTGTACCCGAGGTGTACACAGCTCACTGTACCCGAGGTGTACACAGCTCACTGTACCCGAGGTGTACACAGCTCACTGTACCCGAGGTGTACAGCTCACTGTACCCGAGGTGTACACGCTCACTGTACCCGAGGTGTACACAGCTCACTGTACCCGAGGTGTACACTGCTCACTGTACCCGAGGTGTACACTCACTGTACCGAGTGTACACAGCTCACTGTACCCGAGGTGTACACAGCTCACTGTACCGAGGTGTACACAGCTCACTGTACCGAGGTGTACACAGCTCACTGTACCCGAGGTGTACACAGCTCACTGTACCCGAGGTGTACACAGCTCACTGTACCCGAGGTGCACACTGGTCACTGTACCCGAGGTGTACACTGGTCACTGTACCCGAGGTGTACACTGGTCACTGTACCCGAGGTGTACACTGGTCACTGTACCCGAGGTGTACACTGGTCACTGTACGCGAGGTGTACACTGGTCACTGTACCCGAGGTGTAGACAGCTCACTGTACGCGAGGTGTACACATGTCCTGACTGTCACTCCCGAGGTGTAGACAGCTCTGTACAGTGTGCACTCACTGTACCCGAGGTATAGACAGCTCACTGTACCCGAGGTGTACACAGCTCACTGTACTCGAGGTGTACACAGCTCACTGTACTCGAGGTGTACACAGCTCACTGTACTCGAGGTGTAAACAGCTCACTGTACTCGAGGTGTACACAGCTCACTGTACTCGAGGTGTACACAGCTCACTGTACTCGAGGTGTACACTTGTGTTTGTACACTGCGCTTGTGCCACGTTCTCGCGCGCAGTGGTGTGCCATTACAATGCTCAGTCCTAGTACTGCGCACTCCTTGCAGTGCTCAGTTTTGGCAGTGAACAGCCTTAGATACACTTGCACATTCCTGCACAGTCTTACAAACTCACCGCACATCGTTGCTGTTCTCTGCAGTACAACTGTACACCCTCACTGAATTTATGTGCTCGTCAATGGGTCCAGATGCGCCGATTTAAGATCTCAAGTGCACTCTATGGCACTTACGCGAACACTTTTCAGGGTTTTAAGAGATCTAACGCACTCTACGACACTTGCAAGAGCACCTTTGCAGGGTTCTGGAAGGCCCAACTCACGCCACGACACTTTGTAAGCGCACCTTTGCAGGGTTTAGAGTGCCTTTGTGAGCGCGGTGGTGTCGGATAATCCATTAGAACGATCAGCGAGGTAATCCCGTGATATGTGGGTTCTAATCCTCTTTTGTGTAACATTCTCCAAATTCAACGACACTCGTATATGTGATGGTGTTATTTCCTGTTGCTTTCACTTCTTCCCTTCCCATCATTTTCACTTTTTTCTTTCAACCTCTTCGTCTTTTTCTTCCTCCCTATTAGTCATTTTCTTCCTCCCTATTAGTCATTTTCTTCCTCCCTATTAGTCATTTTCTTCCTCCCTATTAGTCATTTTCTTCCTCCCTATTAGTCATTTTCTTCCTCCCTATTAGTCTTTTTCTTCCTCCCTATTAGTCTTTTTCTTCCTCCCTATTAGTCTTTTTCTTCCTCCCTATTAGTCTTTTTCTTCCTCCCTATTAGTCTTTTTCTTCCTCCCTATTAGTCTTTTTCTTCCTATTAGTCTTTTTCTTCCTCCCTATTAGTCTTTTTCTTCCTCCCTATTAGTCTTTTTCTTCCTCCCTATTAGTCTTTTTCTAACTCCCTATTAGTCTTTTTCTAACTCCCTATTAGTCTTTCTTCCTCCCTATTAGTATTTTTCTTCATCCCTCTCGTCGTTTTCTTCATCCCTCTCGTCGTTTTCTTCATCCCTCTCGTCGTTTCTTCATCCCTCTCGTCGTTTTCTTCATCCCTCTCGTCGTTTTCTTCATCCCTCTCGTCGTTTTCTTCATCCCTCTCGTCGTTTTCTTCATCCCTCTCGTCGTTTTCTTCATCCCTCTCGTCGTTTTCTTCATCCCTCTCGTCGTTTTCTTCATCCCTCTCGTCGTTTTCTTCATCCCTCTCGTCGTTTTCTTCATCCCTCTCGTCGTTTTCTTCATCCCTCTCGTCGTTTTCTTCATCCCTCTCGTCGTTTTCTTCATCCCTCTCGTCGTTTTCTTCATCCCTCTCGTCGTTTTCTTCATCCCTCTCGTCGTTTTCTTCATCCCTCTTCGTCTTTTTCTTCCTCTGTTATCCTTCCCCTTCTTCGTCTTTTTCTTCCCCTTTCTTTTTCTTCATTGGTTTTTTGTCTTTTTCTCCCTCTTTGTTCGTCTTTTTTTCTTCGTCCTTTATATTCGTCTTCCTTTCTTCTGCCGGAGGACACAGTATTGCAGACAACTGTGAAGCCTGGGAGACATGTTGCAGACTAGACCTTTAAGTCACACTGAGTTCAAAGTTGGATGGAAAGGTGGTGGTACGAGTAGTAGTAGCGAAAGTAGTAGTAGTAGCGAAAGTAGTAGTAGTAGTAAAAGACTGGGCAGGCGGTGCAAAATACCCCCAATAAAAAGTAGGGGCGCCATTGGTACACTAAAACACCATAAGTGTCCCGGGCCCAAGACTGCTCAGGCCCTGATCCACCCGGAGGCCTGGTCGTGGACCGGGCCGCCTTGGCGTTGATCCCCGGAATACCCTCCAGGTAGTAGTTGTAGTAGTAGTTGGGGAAGTAGTAGTGGTAGTAGTAGTGGTAGTAGTAGTAGCAGCAATGGTGTGGTGGTGTGGTAGGAGTAGCAGCAGTGGTAGTAGTAATAGTAGCAGCAGTGGTAGTAGTAGTAATAATAGTAGCAGTGGTAGTAATAGCAGCAGTGGTAGTAGTGGTAGCAGTAGCAGTGGTAGTAGTAGTTTGTGATTGTTGTTGTGGTTATTGCTGGACTAGACCTTTTATTGCGCCTAACAAGTGTTCGATGTGTTAGTAAACAAGACCACGTGTCCTCTGACACGTGGTTCGCCACATCACCAATGTCAACACAATTTCTAATGTCAGTGGAAGGAACTGGCTGTCTTCAAGAAGGCACTGGACAGGCACCTAAAGTCAGTTCCTGACCAGCCGGGCTGTGGTTCGTACGTCAATTTGCGTGCGGCCAGTAGTAACAGCCTGGTTGATCAGACCCTGATCCACCACGAGGCCTGGTCTCAGACCGAGCCGAAGGGCGTTGATCCCCGAAACCCTCTCCAGGTATTCCACTAAACTTTTCTTATTCTTCTCTCATGTAATTTTTACATTGAGTGGTTATACGGAATTAACGATGAGAAATCCTTGAAGGATTTTACAAGTTAAGAGCTGTTAATATATCAGGATAATTTTAATCTCTATATCTCTATCTCTCTCTCTCTATCTTCTTCTCTCTCTCTCTCTCTCTCTCTCTCTCTCTCTCTCTCTCTCTCTCTCGGGTATGGACAATCAGTAACAAATGGAGTTCTTCCTACAAACCATTGCCCAGGTGTTAAATCCCTGAATGTGGCTGTTAATTATCCTAAACCCTTGTGTTAAACCCCTGAGTGTAAGTGTTAATTAACTTAAACCCTGGTGTTAAACCCTTGAGTGTGACTGTTAATGGACCTAAACCCTGGTGTTAAACCACTGAGTGAGTGTTAATAGTCTTTGCTAACAACGCTCACATTGTTTAATTATTACCCTGACTTCACCTTCCTAACTAATTAATTCCCGACCTTAGATAAAAAACGAACACATATTATCACTCACATTCTCTCTCTCTGTAAATGTTCGTGTGTGTGTGTGTGTGTGTGTGTGTGTGTGTGTGTGTTTGTGTACTCCCCTATATGTGCTTATATGGGTTGAGCCTCAGTTGCTGGGCCCGCCTCTTCGTTGGTCGCTAGTGGCTTCACACACTCTTGGCTTCGAGAGTCTTATCTTACGTTTTCTAAAAGTTTAGTAGTGCCGCCTGGGCGGCTAGTTTATTATGCACCTCCATAGTCATCCCGTGAGCGGCAGCGCAATACACAGTATTACAGAGGTCACAATGGGTGTTGGTCAGACCTCACTGAACATTGTTACATCATTGTCTTTCCGTATTTTACAATTACATAATCGTCGTACACAGTACAGTGAGGAATACAATATAAAAAAAATATATTTATTACCACTAAAAATTGTATAAATAGCATTGGTCATAGCTGGGTTGCAATCTCTATATTGTTCATCTCTTCGTTGCAAAATGTGGATACAACCTCAAGATTTCAGATATCTTGTCAGTGACAATGACGTGTTGTGTCATATCCTGTAAGGTTGACATGGAGGTGTCTTTGGAAGGTCGGATGTTTGGACACTAAAGATATAATGCTCCAGTGTATGGCCCTGTCTGTCCACACACTTTGCATTTAATGTCACTGACATCTTCATACAAACCGTAATTCCAGACATGCTTATACCCTAGCCATAGTTTAGTAGCATCACCTTGCGCTACACTCATCTGGTTACCTTCTCCATAGATATATTTAACTTGACATATTTCATAGTGATGGATAATGGCTCTGCTAATTCCTATCCGTACTGTTCTACTTTCTTCAAGTTTGTTTGCTAGTTCCTTTCTGACACTGTTTCGTAAACGTGTATTTGAAAAACCCAAGTTGTATATACTGAACTTTCTTTTTATTTAATGCTTGTTTAGGTAATTCATCAACTTTGTCATGCTCCTGGAGGCCTATGTGAGAGAGAATTCACAAAAGCTTAAAACTGCGATCCCATTCCTAATAATTCGTGTATATCAGTGCGTAGCTTCACACACAGGCATGCTACATTCAGGCCTCAAGCTATTTAGAGCAAGTAATGAGACGAGTCGGAAGTACAGTGCACACGGTCGTAGTTATTAATTCTAATACTTGTCTATTATAGTATCCTCGGGCTGGTGTACAGTAAGAGCAGTCCTTCCACTCCCACTGTCAAGGCTGAGGGTGACATTAGCGTAGATAGCGTGTGATAGCATCCTTTGATCTTAGGTCGTGTATGTGTTTCAGCTATGTATGGACCGCACCTCTACCACGCAACCATCCAGGTCCTTCCGCTTCCTGGCCACTCTAAGGATGAAGAAATACTTCCTAACATCCCTATGACTCATGTGTGTTTTCAACTTCCAGCTGTGTCCTCGTGATCTTGTTAGCCGTTTCTAGAACCATCTGTTCCTGCCCACCCTTACTATTTCTCTCAGTATTTTGTACTTTATCAGATCGCTTCTAGTCTTCCTTTCCTTTAATTTCATCAGGTTTAGTTCCCTTAATCTCTCCTCACAGAACATACCCCTGAGCTCCGTGACTAATCGTGTTACAAACCTTTGCACTTTTTTTTGTTCATTTTCTTGACATGGTTGATCTGGTTTGGGTTCCATACTGGCAGTAGTGTCGTGAATGATTCCTTGCTTAAATTCCTGAAAGCTAACCTTAGGTTGGCCGAGGGGCATTTCCTGCAGCAGTTATTCAGTTGATGTGCGCCTCTAGTGATATGCTACGTACAATGCACAACCCGACGTCCTTCTTGAGTAAGATTTGCAGCCTTTGTTCCCCGAACCTGTGCTCTATTTGCGGCCTTTGTTCCCCTGAACCTGTGCTCAGTTTGCCCATATACAATTTTAACTTTACATTTGCTGGGATTAAATTCTAGTAGCCACTTGTCAGACCAGACCTGCAGCCTGTCCAGGTACATTTGTAGTCTTTCCTGGTTATCCTTATGCAGAGACTAGTCTCCCACCACCACCTCCAAAAAAAAACCATTCAACTACCCCTTCCTCCCCACTTTACCACCTCCCCCACCCCACCTTTCCACCTCTCCCCACCCAACAACAACAAACTCACAGAATATAGAACACCACAAATGCTGTAATTTTCACATTGTCAAAGCTTGGTAATCTAGGTAATGCATCGCCCACTCTGCTAGCAGATGTGTGGAGGAGGAGATGGAGTAGGGAGGAGAAGGTAGGACAAAGATGGGTAGAAAGGGGGTGGAAAAGAAATCTATGGGGAAGAGATGCTGGAGTAGCAAGGAGATGGATAGTAAATGAGAGGAGGAAAGTGAGGAAAAGGAAAGCTACGAAGAGAGGAGAAAGAAGAGGATGAAGAGAAAGGGTAGGGAGAAAGGGAGGAGGTAGACGGAGAGGAGTGGAGGAGCCAGGGACAAAGAGAGGAGACTTACGAAAAAAAAATGAAGATGAAAAATAAGGAAGAAATGAGGAGGCAGCTTAAATGGAGGAAGGAGGACGAGGAAGCAGGAAGGGGGAGGAAATTAGGAGAGGGAGCAGGGACAGGTAGAGGGAAGAAAAAGAGAAGGAAGCGGAAGGGAGAGGAGGAGAGGGAGGAGGAAGAGGATCAACAGGGAGAGGAATTAGAGACTACAGTAGTAACACCTGAGAGAGAGAGAGAGAGAGAGAGAGAGAGAGAGAGAGAGAGAGAGAGAGAGAGAGAGAGAGAGAGAGAGAGAGAGAGAGAGAGAGAGAGATGAAGGCTGGGCAGGAGGGAGGTACTCACAGCACTCCCTTTCTCTCCATTACACCCTTTCCCATGGATTACTCCATTCCTCCCTCCCACGATTAAAGTACTGAGGTACTCCTTCGAATACTCTCCCAACCTCCCTCCCTAATAACTCTCCCTCCCTTCTAGGTAACTCTCCCTCCCTTCTAGGTAACTCTCCCACCCTTTCAGGTAATTTTCCCTTCTCTACGATTACTCCCTCCCTCTCCCTCGATTACTCTATTTCCAATATCATGTATTAATTTGTATTAATATTATTGAGAGAGAGTAGGTCGATGGAGAAAGTAGGTCGATGGAGAGAGAGTAGGTCGATGGAGAGAGAGTAGGTCGATGGAGAGAGAGTAGGTCGATGGAGAGAGAATAGGTCTAAGGAGAGGAAAAGGGACAATGGAGTTAAAATGATGAAAAGCGGTAAATAAAAAGGTTTCCTATTTTAAGGTGTAAAGGTGTGACGAGAAAGACAGGAAGAGAAGACAGAACGAAATACGAGAGAAGGAAATGAAGAGAAAAGGTGAGAAGGATCTGAAAGAGGAGAGGAAAACAAAGAAGAGGAGGCTAGAGAAGAGAATGAAGCAGGGAGTTAGAGAGTGAATGAAGGTAAGAAGCCAGAAGAAAGAACGGAGGGAAGAGGTGAGAGGAATAAATAATGGATGGAAGATGTGAAAGGAAAAAAACGAGGAGAATAGAGACATTATTATTATTATCATCCTGAGGAAGCATTAAACCCGTATGGGTCATATCGCTCATACGAGTTAAGGGAGATAAGGTTTGATCCAGGGTAAATGGACGGTGTGTAACATCAACACACAGTAACATGTATCATGCTACTGTGTGTTAATGTTACACATGTTAGGAAAGAATGCTAAGATGAGGACTGCAGGCCAGGAAGAGTGAGGGCTGCAGGCCAGGAAGAGTGAGGGCTGCAGGCCAGGAAGAGTGAGGGCTGCAGGCCAGGAAGAGTGAGGGATTGCAGGCCAGGAAGAGTGAGGGCTGCAGGCCAGGAAGAGTGAGGGATGCAGGCCAGGAAGAGTGAGGGCTGCAGGCCAGGAAGAGTGAGGACTGCAGGCCAGGAAGAGTGAGGGCTGCAGGCCAGGAAGAGTGAGGACTGCAGGCCAGGAAGAGTGAGGGCTGCAGGCCAGGAAGAGTGAGGGATGCAGGCCAGGAAGAGTGAGGGATGCAGGCCAGGAAGAGTGAGGGATGCAGGCCAGGAAGAATGAGGACTGCAGGCCAGGAAGAGTGAGGATTGCAGGCCAGGAAGAGTGAGGGCTGCAGGCCAGGAAGAGTGAGGGCTGCAGGCCAGGAAGAGTGAGGACTGCAGGCCAGGAAGAGTGAGGACTGCAGGCCAGGAAGAGTGAGGGCTACAGGCCAGGAAGAGTGAGGGCTGCAGGCCAGGAAGAGTGAGGACTGCAGGCCAGGAAGAGTGAGGACTGCAGGCCATCAAGAGTGAGAGCTGCAGGCCAGTAAGAGTGAGGGCTACAGACCAGGAAGAGTGAGGGCTGCAGGCCAGGAAGAGTGAAGGCTGCAGGCCAGGAAGAGTGAGGGCTGCAGGCCTGGAAGAGTGAGGGCTGCGGGCCAGGAAGAGTGAGGACTGCAGGCCATCAAGAGTGAGGGCTGCAGGCCAGGAAGAATGAGGGCTACAGACCAGGAAGAGTGAGGGCTGTAGGCCAGGAAGAGTGAGGGCTGCAGGCCAGGAAGATTGAGGACTGCAGGCCAGGAAGAGTGAGGACTGCAGGCCAGGAAGAGTGAGGGATGCAGGCCAGGAAGAGTGAGGACTGCAGGCCAGGAAGATTGAGGACTGCAGGCCATCAAGAGTGAGGGCTGCAGGCCAGGAAGAATGAGAGCTACAGACCAGGAAGAGTGAGGGCTGTAGACCAGGAAGAGTGGGGGCTGCAGGCCAGAAGAGTGAGGGCTACAGGCCAGGAAGAGTGAGGGCTGCA
Organism: Cherax destructor; assembly: GCA_009830355.1. Lineage (NCBI taxonomy): Eukaryota > Metazoa > Arthropoda > Malacostraca > Decapoda > Parastacidae > Cherax > Cherax destructor. The sequence goes on from WNWK01000125.1 coordinate 643,641, forward strand.
GACCCAGAAGAGTGAGGGATGCAGGCCAGGAAGAGTGAGGGCTGCAGACCAGGAAGAATGAGGGCTGCAGGCCAGGAAGAATGAGGGCTGCAGACCCGGAAGAGTGAGGGCTGCAGACCCGGAATAGTGAGGGCCGCAGACGAGAAAGAGTGAGGATTGCAGGCCAGGAAGAGTGAGGGCTGCAGGCCAGGAAGAATGAGGGCTGCAGGCCAGGAAGAGTGAGGGCTGCAGACCCGGAAGAGTGAGGGCTGCAGACCCGGAATAGTGAGGGCCGCAGACGAGAAAGAGTGAGGGCTGCAGGTCAGGAAGAGTGAGGGCCGCAGGTCAGGAAGAGTGAGGGCTGCAGGCCAGGAAGATGAGGGCTGCAGGCCAGGAAGAATGAGGGCTGCAGGCCAGGAAGAATGAGGGCTGCAGACCCGGAAGAGTGAGGGCTGCATACCAGGAAGAGTGAGGGCTGCAGGCCAGGACGTGTGAGGGCTGCAGGCCAGGAAGAGTGAGGGCTGCAGACCCGGAAGAGTGAGGGCTGCAGACCCGGAAGAGTGAGGGCTGCAGACCAGGAAGAGTGAGGGCTGCAGACCAGGAAGAGTGAGGGCTGCAGACCAGGAAGAGTGAGGGCTGCAGACCCGGAAGAGTGAGGGCTGCAGACCCGGAAGAGTGAGGGCTGCAGACCCGGAAGAGTGAGGGCTGCAGGCCAGGAAGAGTGAGGGCTGCAGGCCAGGAAGAGTGAGGGCTGTTGAGAGGCTTATCGCTGTAAGCCTGAATCACGGAGCTGATTACTGGATCTATCGTAGGCTTAATTTTCTTTGTTTTTTGTAAATTAATTAATACCCAGGGTATTAACGTTGATTGGGTGGCCTGGAGGGGCGATGTGGGGGTGAGGTAGGTTAGGTAGTGGGAGTAGGGAGGTCGGAAGGGTGATGGGAGGGGGATGGTTGGGTGGGTAGTGGGAGTAGGGAGGGGGAAGGTAGGCCTTTATAGACAACGTGATCACCTTTCATATCGGCGATAGTGTCACCGTTGGGATGAAATTTGTTGAGCGTTTTCACGATCCCCATCACCTTCATGGGCGCACCCCCTGCCTAGTCCTCTTCAGGGGCGCACTGCTGTCTAGTTCTCTTCAGGGGTGCAGTACTGTCCACACCTCGTCATGGACGCACTTCTGCTCAGTCTTCTTCAGGGGCGCACCCCTGACCAATCCTTTTCAGGGGCATTTGATAGATGTGGTCATAAGGTGCAGCAAGACAGGTAGAGATATTGATTTACAAATTTCTAACAAGGAAAAAGTGCGACGTTCGTGCGACAAACACAGAAGAGTGGCAGTAAACTTTTCTGTCATTCTTTGCAGATAATAACAAAACGTCAAAGTTGCTACACCGGAATACCAAGTATAAATAGAGGGATACCGACGAAATCTTCCAACGGGAAGAGGAAAATAAAAAAGGGTCTTTAATCGTGATTAATACCAACCGCTTAGATGTGTTAAAAGGAAAATAAATATTAACAAACACAGGATGTAAAATGGCGACAACCTATCCCATAGATGGCGGGTGAGGAGCTTTTGATCTATGGAAGTGGAGCTGTGCTCCACTTCCCTGATTTAAGTCTGAATGCCTTTCATCCTCCCATAATAAAATAATAATTATTATAATAATAAAAATAATAATAATAATATCCCATATATGGAAAGGTCCTTTAACGTTAAAGACCAAGGAATAATAATGTCAGATAACTTTTCGTTTAGAGAACAAAATAAGACAAACGCATCGAAGAACAGAAGGTAAAAAAAAAACCTTTGTCGTGGTGTTTTTAAATGACTTGTTGTGGCAGGTCCAGCAAGTGTATGGACACACATGCGACGTTTAGGACACTTCATTGCAGGCCTCGTTTCGCTACCGGGATCTTTGTCCAGCTTATGGTGAGCGAAATGTAGCCTTAATTATACGAAATACTATTCGTGTCCTTCCATAAATTAACCTTTACCGCCCGCATAGTCAATAAAATATTGAAACTTAAGGAAACATCTGAGAGCACTTGCAATAAACTCTCTGAAGCGAACCAGAGAGTAAGGTGATCATATATACTCGGGATATACTTAAGATCAGGTCTTAAATCTACTTGATACAATATGTCATTATCATCTTCCTAGTCACCTAAGTCTGTCTTTTGACTTTCTTCCCCTTCCTCTTTATTAACCTGTCTTCTGTCCTTTTTCTCGCTCAGTTCAGACTTGATAATGATCCAGAATCGACAGAAACCTCGTCCAAAAGTCCTTTTATTTCCAAGTTTCACCTATAAGAGACGCAATTATTAAATTATTTTTATTATTTTGAACAAACCGACCGTATCCCACCGAGCCTGGGTGACCTAAAAAGAAAAACGGAAGCTTTTCTTTGAAAATTTAGTAATGTATACAGGAGAAGGGGGTTACTAGCAAGTTGCTCCCGGCATTTTAGTCTCCTCTTACGATACGCATGGCTTATGGAGGAAGAATTCTGTTCCACTTCCCCATGGAGATGATATTAATTATTATTATTATCGTGGAAGCGCTAGTAGTTATACCATTATATTTTCTCAGTCAGTGTTTTAATATATCGTCTATCTGCTGTGTTGTCTCCGTCAGTGTTTTAATATATCGTCTATCTGCTGTGTTGTCTCCTCCCCGTCCTGTACAACCGTGTCTCCCACCCTATTATACAAACTTGTCTCCCCTGTTAAATTATATATTAATATTCCTGGGTATAGCCTCACTCGCGTTATAATATGGCTTGGTTCATTATAATATACCCGCCTCCGCTCCTATTATAGAACCCCCTCAGTCTCATAATCATACGTGCCAGATTATAGCCACAGATCTCATTCTATATAGGTATATCTGCCATATTATAATGTAGCACTTTACATGGTGTCATAATAATGGCACCTCCTGTGCCATGTCCCCTTTCACTTGTGTCATGTCCCCCTTCCCCGTGTCATAATATGGGCCCTTCCCCTCCAGTGCCATATGCACCTCTCGTGTTTTAATATGCCCCTTCCCACCCTCCCGTGTTATTATATAGTGGGAGGGGGGAAGTGGGAGGGGGGACGTGGGAGGGGGGACGTGGGAGGGGGGACGTGGGTGGGGGGACGTGTCGCAGGAAAGTCTATGAATAATACTTAGTTTATCGACGCCAACTTTGGTGGGACAATCCGTCTTGAAAGTTGTATTTTAGTTGAGTGAGCTAAATCTCCTTCTCCCTTGCTTCTGCCTCCTTCCTTCCTTCCTTCCTTCTCCCTTGCTTCTGCCTCCTTCCTTCCTTCCTTCTCCCTTGCCTCTGGTCTCCTTTCTTCCTTCCTTCTCCCTTGCCTCTGGTCGTCTTCCTTCTCCCTTGCCTCTGGTCGTCTTCCTTCTCCCTTGCCTCTGGTCGTCTTCCTTCTTCCTTGCCTCTGGTCGTCTTCCTTCTCCCTTGCCTCTGGTCGTCTTCCTTCTCCCTTGCCTCTGGTCGTCTTCCTTCTCCCTTGCCTCTGGTCGTCTTCCTTCTCCCTTGCCTCTGGTCGTCTTCCTTCTCCCTTGCCTCTGGTCGTATTCCTTCTCCCTTGCCTCTGGTCGTCTTCCTTCTCCCTTGCCTCTGATCGTCTTCCTTCTCCCTTGCCTCTGATCGTCTTCCTTCTCCCTTGCCTCTGGTCGTCTTCCTTCCTTCTCCCTTGCCGCTGTCTCCTTCCTTCCTTTTTCTCCCTTGCCTCTGGTCTCCTTTCTTCCTTCTCCCTTGCCTCTGGTAGTCTTCCTTCTCCCTTGCCTCTGGTCGTCTTCCTTCTCCCTTGCCTCTGGTCGTCTTCCTTCTCCCTTGCCTCTGGTCGTCTTGTTTCTCCCTTGCCTCTGGTCGTCTTCCTTCTCCCTTGCCTCTGGTCGTCTTCCTTCTCCCTTGCCTCTGGTCGTCTTCCTTCTCCCTTGCCTCTGATCGTCTTCCTTCTCCCTTGCCTCTGATCGTCTTCCTTCTCCCTTGCCTCTGGTCGCCTTCCTTCCTTCTCCCTTGCCGCTGTCTCCTTCCTTCCTTCTCTCTTGCCTCTGTCTCCTTCCTTCCTTCATTCATTCTCCTTCCTTCCTTGCTTCACACTCCGTGCATGCTTTTCTTTTTCACTTCCTCCTCTTCCAGCTCTCATTCTACCATGCCTCGTCTTCCCCTCTCAGATTTCCCTCTTAGTTTTTCTCTTCTTCGTACCCTCTTCCTCTGGCTCATCACGTTCCTCAACGCCTTTATTCTCTCTCTCTCTCTCTCTCTCTTTTCCTCCCTCTCTTCCTTCCTCTCTCTTCCTTCCTCTCTCTTCCTTCCTCTCTCTTCCTTCCTCTCTCTTCCTTCCTCTCTCTTCCTTCCTCTCTCTTCCTTCCTCTCTCTTCCTTCCTCTCTCTTCCTCCCTTTCTTTTCCTCCCTCTCTTTTCCTCGCTCATTTAAATTCTGGCTCAAGTGCGCTTGCAGGTTTTTACTGCTCCCGTTTTCTGTCACTGTAATTCCATTTTCTGTTGCAATACTTTTCCCGTTTTCTATTACAACACTTTTCTAATTTTAGTGTAATATTTTCCCAGTTTTCTTTGACACAACTTTTCCTGCATTCTGTTAAAATACTTTTCCTGTTTTCTGCTATAATATTTTTACAGTTTCCTGTTACAATACTTACCCCGTTTTCTGTTTATAGTAGCTTCTGTTTGAGTATTTCTCTCTCCCGTTTTTTTTTTCAATCTCTTCAGTGGTGCCTTCTCAGATGTTACATCCGTTTCTTTCACGGACACTTTCTCTCTCCCCGTTTGACTTTCTCCCGTTTCAGTGAGGACACCTATCATCTGCTGCCTGGCTGCTCCCTTTGTGAGGACTCTCCTTTCTTATACCTCACACTTCCTTTCTTACTCTTTCTCCTCTCTATTGTGTGTGAGTGAGTGAGTGAGTGAGTGTGTGTGTGTGTGTGTGTGTGTGTGTGTGTGTACTCGCCTAATTGTACTCACCTAATTGTGGTTGCAGGGGTCGAGACTCAGCTCCTTACCCCGCCTTTTCACTGATCGCTACTAGGTTCTCTCTCTCCCTGCTCAATGAGCTTTATCATACCTCGTCTTAAAGCTATGTATGGTTCCTGCCTCCACTACATCACTTGCTAGACTATTCCACTTCCTGACAACTCTATGGCTGAAGAAATACTTCCAATTGTGACCCCTTGTTTCTGTGTCCCCTCTCTGGAACATCCTGTCTCTATCCACCTTGCCTATTCCACGCAGTATTTTGTATGTCGTTATCATGTCTCCCTAACGCTCCTGTCCTCCAGTGTTGTCAGGCCGATTTCCCTTAACCTTTCTTCGTAGGACACTCCCCTTACCTTAGCTCTGGAATTAACCTTGTCGCAAACCTTTGCACTTTCTCTAATTTCTTGACGTGCTTGACCAGGTGTGGGTTCCAAACTGGGTGTGTGTGTGTGTGTGTGTGTGTGTGTGTGTGTGTGTGTGTGTGTGGGGTGTGTGTGTGATGTGTGATTGTGTGTGTGTGTGTGTGTGTGGGTGTGTGTGTGTGTGATTGTGTGATATGTGTGTGTGATATGTGTGTGTGTGTGTGTGTGTGTGTGTGTGTGTGTGTGTGTGTGTGTGTGTGTGTGCGCGCGCGCGCGCCTCTCACGTAGTTCTTCCGTCATTGCTGCGTTTAATCTGTGTGCACTTGTGCCCATACCCTGGCCTGGGGTACCGTGTACTCTGGCCTGGGGTACCATGTACCCTGGCTTGGGATTATGTACTCGACTCTCCGTTCCCCAGCTCTCATGTTTGTCTCCCCCAGTCATTCATCACACTGCAAAACCTCATTTGCGGGGAGCCGCTTGTAACCAAACCCACACTGCTTAGCACCGTGGGTAGCATGTGGGTGGTGCTGGCCTCAGTGAGGGGTGGTGGCAGGCCGCGGGGAAGAGTGGTGGCAGGCCTGGTGGATATGTGGTGGCAGACCTGGGGAGGAGTGGTAGCAGACCTGGGAGGCCTGGGGATGGATGGTGGGAGGCCTGGGGATGGATGGTGGGAGGCCTGGGGATGGATGGTGGGAGGCCTTGAGGAGATATGTTGGGAGGCCTGGGGAAGATATGGTGCCAGGTCTGGGGAAGGGGGTTGTGGCAGGCCTAGTGGAGGGGCTGTGGCAGGCCTGGGGAAGGGGTTGTGGCATTCCTGGTGGAGGGGTTGTCGCAGGCCTGGGGAGTGGTTGTGGCAGGCCTAGGGGAGGGGTTGTTTCAGGCCTAGAGGAGGGGTTGTTTCAGGCCTGGGGGAGGGGTGGTGGCAGGCCTGGGGGAGGGGTGGTGGCAGCCCTGTAGGAGGGGTGGTGGCAGTCCTGGGGGAGGGTTGGTGGCAGACCTAAGGTGGAGGCTGGTGGCAAGCTTAGGGGAGGAGAGGTGGTGTTGGCATCAGGCTTGCTGTAGTAGGGTCGTGTAGGTATCAAGGTTGCAGTAGTAGGGTCGTGTTGGTATCAGGCTTGCAGTAGTAGGGTCGTGTTGGTATCAGGCTTGCAGTAGTAGGGTCGTGTTGGTATCAGGCTTGCAGTAGTAGGGTCGTGTTGGTATCAGGAACGTGACATGTATTAAATAAAACGTTCAATACATTTGGATACAAACAGATCCACTACAATGCATCCAATAGATTCGATATAGTTACGTCTGGGCTCGATAGATATAAGAGTGAATGAGGAAGTTGTCGAAGGTCAAACTTTGAGACAACGTTTCGCTCTGTGTAGAGCTGTACCAGGTCATAAAGCATATACAGAACTCTTATCCATGAAGGAGAAGACAGGTGGATCCTAAAGGTGGAGTGAAGGAAGTGTAGCGTGAGCACTTCTGGATGATGCTGGAGCACTCCACCATGTATACTGACTGCTCAGTGTTCCTCAGTAGGTGTACTGCTCAGTGTTCCTCAGTAGGTGTACTGCTCAGTGTTCCTCAGTAGGTGTACTGCTCAGTGTTCCTCAGTAGGTGTACTGCTCAGTGTTCCTCAGTAGGTGTACTGCTCAGTGTTCCTCAGTAGGTATACTGCTCAGTGTTCCTCAGTAGGTGTACTGCTCAGTGTTCCTCAGTAGGTATACTGCTCAGTGTTGCTCAGTAGGTATACTGCTCAGTGTTGCTCAGTTGGTATACTGCTCAATGTTCTTCAGTAGGTATACTGCTCAATGTTTCTCAGTAAGTATACTGTTCAGTGTTGCTCAGTAGGTATACTGCTCAGTGTTCCTCAGTAGGCATACTGTTCAGTGTTGCTCAGTAGGTATACTGTTCAGTGTTGCTTAGGTTTTAGCAGTGGTGGTGGTGGTGTTGACTAACAGTGGTGGTGGTGGTGTTGACTAACAGTGGTGGTGGTGGTGTTGACTAACAGTGGTGGTGGTGTTGACTAACAGTGGTGGTGGTGTTGACTAACAGTGGTGGTGGTGTTGACTAACAGTGGTGGTGGTGTTGACTAACAGTGGTGGTGGTGTTGACTAACAGTGGTGGTGGTGTTGACTAACAGTGGTGGTGGTGTTGACTAACAGTGGTGGTGGTGTTGACTAACAGTGGTGGTGGTGACTAACAGTGGTGGTGGTGTTGACTAACAGTGGTGGTGGTGTTGACTAACAGTGGTGGTGGTGTTGACTAACATTGGTGGTGGTGTTGACTAACATTGGTGGTGGTGTTGACTAACAGTGGTGGTGGTGTTGACTAACAGTGGTGGTGGTGATGTTGACTAACAGTGGTGGTGGTGATGTTGACTAACAGTGGTGGTGGTGTTGACTAACAGTGGTGGTGGTGACTAACAGTGGTGGTGGTGGTGACTAACGCAGGTGGGAGGATGCAGGTTTGGTTCAGGACCACCACGTAACGACCTTCTCCCTGTACCTGACCATTGTCGGTTTAGCGCTTTATTTGATTATAATAATAATTCTCCCTGTACCACCTTGTTACACGTCTCAAAGAGGCAGAATCGGGGGAGGAGGAGGGGAAGAGAGAGGGGGGTTGGGGGGAGAAGGGAAAGAGATGCAGGGAACCATCACAGTGCCAACCAACGGTGGCACCATAAAGCTGACACTGGCGTTGCTGGGGTAAGAGTCTACCCACCTCGTTGAAGTGGCGGCTGGCACTACCCTCCCTCCCCAGCCCCTTCAATTGGAGGATTCTGGCACAATCTCATTAATGGAAAATCTATCTATCAGCCATGTTCACTATGGCCAGATTTAGGGCCGGGACCGCTTACAGGGGCCACGCCGGTTATAGTGGTGGTCTCTATGCGGTCTGTGTCGCTTATTAGGTCTGCCTGGGTCTGCAACACTCGGCTTATATACCTCTGTCCATTACCTTTACATCATTTTAATTGCCAGATATAAATCAGGGAGGGATTACATAATTTAAAATATCGTTTAATTAAGCGGAGTAACGGTCCAACTAGCGGGGTTGCCAACTAAATGAAATGCGCCCGCCGACCATGATCGATCGCGCCGTCCCTGTTAATATGCAGTTTAATTATAAAGTTATATTGAGTCATAGCCAGCCCTTGTCAAATTTAATAGGCAGACATAAATTCAATTTGTCCTGGCCGCCGGTAGGGAGAGTTGCCACGTCTTGCAATGTTTTCATACCAAACCCAAACTATTTTTCTCGCTGCCCCACTGTGCCTTAAAGGTTATTTCGTAGGGTGGGTAGTGGGCAGGAATGGGCAGCGGGCACGTGCGGGAGCACCCACCGCGGGTTTGGTAATTTGTTTATATATGCTGTGAGGGGCGTTGATGACTTGGTGGGTCGTGTTATCTGAGGGAATTTCTCAGTCCTCGTCTAGGTTATCATCCCCCACGCCTCTGCACGTTGTCGCGCTCCACCACAGTGTGTAATTACAATACCTTAGTTTACGGATGTTGAGAGCTAGCTCTTGGGCCTGCTTCTAAATTGTGTGTCGGTTTACTTGATGTCTTTGTATCCGTTCTTCAAGCTCCTGTTATAAACTTGCCACGTTGTTCCTCTGTCAAATCCACGTGTTACTACTCTGACTTTGTCAGGGAGTAACAGTCGTGACATGTACTAGACATGTATCTCACCTCATGTACTGTATATGCCATCTTTATATCAACAATGTATCTCTTAAATCTTTTGTACATATTATGTAATAAAATTATATATATATATATATATATATATATATATATATATATATATATATATATATATATATATATATATATTACAACACTAATAAAAAAAGGAGCATAAAACGCATCACAAATACGTCATACCACGTTCAAATAATCAGCCTCAGATAAAAAAAAAAATAAAGTTATTAATATAAAAAGAGACAGAGGTATTTCCTGACGTGTCTGACCCTATCTGTGCTCCTCTGGTCTTGATCCTTCCCATGGTAAACACTTGATGAAGATGAAGAACTAGACCCGTATGCAACATCTGGGTATCTTTATTTGTAGGCGTTTCCCCATCCAATGGCTGTATCAATACAAATTCAGGGACATAATGTTAAGACTGTAGAACTATATACCAAAGATGAGGTAATCAGTCCTTCAGTCCTTCAATCAGTCTGGCTGAGGGACTGATTACCTCGTCTTTGGTATATAGTTCTAGTTTTTTCATTGTGTCTTTGAATTTGTGCTGATAAAGCCGCTGGTTGGCGAAGCGTCTACAAATAAAGATACTTAGATGTTGCACACGTGTCTAGTTCTTCATCTAGTTGGTATTATATACCTGTATAGTCTCCGTAGTTTCTGTTTCTCGGTTCTGCTACCACCCTGGTGACGAACCTTCCAACTTTGTAAGGTTTATGTACTCTGTTAGTTGACGGCTCCTCGCCGACGTTACATATTCAAGGACTGATCTTGCGTATGTGGCAAACAGTACTTTGGTCTTGGCTTACACTCCTAAAGGATGTTGTTATAGTTTGTCAGGTTTGGCGCACGCAACCGGTACTGTTTGTGCGCATTTCTTCCTGGCTACACTCTAATATTATTGGGGGTTGATCTCCAGTGGCCACTTTTTATCATTCTTATAGCCTCTTGACTGGTCGCTCTCACACAATCAGAAACAGTATGGGCCCCAGGAGAGAGCCATATGGTACCCTGCTAGTTACATTCGCTAAGTCACCCTGGCTCTTTTCTCACCTACGACGCAACATTAAAACAATAATACATAAATAATCTATATTTTATCCTTTTTCAGCAAACTAATTTGAAGAGGGTCTAAGTGTAAGTTGATAGATAGTTGCTGAAGGAGTCAGTGTAGGTTGGTAGGTAGTTTGCCGAGGGACAGTGCAGGTTAGTAGGTGGTTTGCCGAGGGACAGTGTAGGTTGGTAGGTAGTTTGCCGAGGGACAGTGCAGGTTGATAAGTAGTTTGCCGAGGGACAGTGAAGGTTGGTAGGTAGTTTGCCGAGGGACAGTGAAGGTTGGTAGGTAGTTTGCCGAGGGACAGTGAAGGTTAGTAGGTGGTTTGCCGAGGGACAGTGTAGGTTGGTAGGTAGTTTGCCGAGGGACAGTGCAGGTTGATAAGTAGTTTGCCGAGGGACAGTGAAGGTTGGTAGGTAGTTTGCCGAGGGACAGTGAAGGTTGGTAGGTAGTTTGCCGAGGGACAGTGAAGGTTGGTAGGTAGTTTGCCGAGGGACAGTGAAGGTTGGTAGGTAGTTTGCCGAGGGACAGTGAAGGTTAGTAGGTGGTTTGCCGAGGGACAGTGTAGGTTGGTAGGTAGTTTGCCGAGGGACAGTGAAGGTTGGTAGGTAGTTTGCCGAGGGACAGTGAAGGTTGGTAGGTAGTTTGCCGAGGGACAGTGCAGGTTAGTAGGTGGTTTGCCGAGGGACAGTGTAGGTTGGTAGGTAGTTTGCCGAGGGACAGTGCAGGTTGATAAGTAGTTTGCCGAGGGACAGTGAAGGTTGGTAGGTAGTTTGCCGAGGGACAGTGAAGGTTGGTAGGTAGTTTGCCGAGGGACAGTGAAGGTTGGTAGGTAGTTTGCCGAGGGACAGTGAAGGTTGGTAGGTAGTTTGCCGAGGGAGTCAGTGAAGGTTACTTGGTAGTTTTGACAATGTAGATCATTCAGCACTGTTAATAACAAACACTTTTAAGACTAATAAAGTCAAGCTTAAGTAAATACACAACACAGTACTGTCGCACTAACTCAAAAGTAACCAGCATCAGTTGGAGAAAATCACATTAAACTGTCATTATCAAAAAGACTAAAGACTCCTTTACAACCAATCTGGTGGTGGTAGTAGTAGTAGTAGTAGTAGTAGTAGTAGCTAGTAGTAGTAGTAGTAGTAGTAGTAGTGACATTTTCATAGTACTCTGCCTGCACAGGCAATGTGATAATTTTAAAAAAAAGTGAAAAGACCTAAATCGTGGAGAGTTAGTGTGTGCCACAGTCAGCTGCAGGCCAGGTGTACGCGGGGCCTCATGACGGAGACCCTGGCGAAGCTCACCGGACTCAACATAGAGGCGTGCAACAGGCGTAGTATGGACTCATCCTTGCAAGGCAGTATCCCTAAGTGACGGCAGGATTTAGGAATTGCAGCAGAGAAGAGCTGTCCGAGGAGTAAGTCTGGCAGCCACATTCCAGCCAGGAACAGCACGAGGCTGCATACTGGCACAACATTGACCCACTGACCACGAACACTGACCACGAAACATTGACCACGGAACCTGTGCATTCCAACTATCAGGTACAGTGGGAGAGTACCCTCAAAACATCCAGTTTGAGGTTAATACGAGAGGTCCACGACAGGCCACAACATTGGTGTCACCTGGTGCACATAAAGCAGCAGTTAATATAGATGTCACCAGTGACATTTCAGACATGAGAAGTTCATCGTAGTAAACTGAACGTTTGTTTCGTTGTCAGGTAACTAGGCCTAATTATCTGTATTCTACACTAACCTAACACAACCTAGAATAAATACTGAATTCTTACAGAGGTTCAGATCGTGCAGAAATCAACGAGGTGTAATACGTGTGAATCTGCACGCCGCGGTGGAAGACGAGGTCGTCTGGACGCACCTCCCCAGTTTATTCCTTTTTTATTTTCCTTGGTATACTAGTCACTTATTCTCATATTTAATATTTGTTGATATTAATTTTTGAAATTTGTTCATGCATATTAACCGTATGTGATTGTGAAAATTTCGTGTGCTAGCACTCTCGTGTGTGTGTGTGTGTGTGTGTGTGTGTGTGTGTGTGTGTGTGTGTGTGTGTGTGTGTGTGTGTGTGTGTGAGTGGCAGAATACATCAGTGTTAGCCGGGCGCCACCAAAACCCAATATCTTTCATTGCTAACAAAAAACAAACCCCGGGAACGAGGGCGTGTATTGGCCAGGAGCGAGGGCAGGGGGTAGTGGGATGGGAGGGGGAGGAGAGGGTGAGTAGGGGGAGGAGAGGGGAGGGGGAGTAGGGGAAGACGGGGGGGGTGTCCCACTCCCCTCTCACCCCTCTGTTGCACAACACCCACGCTAATTAACCCTCCCAGCAAAGCTCACACAAACAGGTGATTACAGTTACGTAGTGTGTGTGTGTGGGGGGGGGGGGGCTGGCGCTTTCACAGGAGGGGAATTATTACACAGAATCAAAGTTCATCCTGAAATCACTTTTCTTACCAGAGACCTGAAACGAGAAAATTATTCTACCTTCTCTGCCAGGCCTTAGGCCTGCCTCTGACCAACAAAAAAGGTACACACGGACAAACATGAGAACCAAGAAATATTAAAAACTACTAATATAAACAAATACACGAACAAGCACAACACAGCTAACTAGTGCTAGCACGAACAAGCACAACACAGCTAACTAGTGCTAGCACGAACAAGCACAACACAGCTAACTAGTGCTAGCATGAACAAGCACAACAAATAGCTACAGTCATATTAGTAGTAAATCAGAGAGACGCGCACAGTAAGCCTCGATAAAAAGTCTTGCTGTTTCTGAAAACACACACACACAAGCACAAACATTTTGTGTGTATGTGTGTATATATGTGTGTGTGTGTGTGTGTGTGTGTGTGTGTGTAAAAGTTAAACTAGCCCTCTTCTGATTTCCCTAAAGTGTGAACAGAGAATCGAGCCTTCACTACGTGTGCTGAATGACCAATCAAGCACAGATAGTCCTTTACAAATTACCAAACAAGTCAGCAATGAACATTTACCAGAGCGTTAGTCAGTCTCACTGTCGGCCCAAGACCATTCAGTGCCCCCGGCTTTGTTGTTGTGATTTTTGTTACCGCTATGGTCTAGATTTACAGCATTTTTTTTTATTTCCACCCTCTCTCGTCGTATTGACATGGTTATCTAGGCGCGTGGGTTATGGCCACGCTTTATTAATTGTACGTGAAAAATGGTGGTATAAAGTTTGGCAGAGCAAGCAGAAGCCAGGCCACAAGTCATGTCCAAACACTGATGGAAGGGTGTCGATTTTCCGGCCAATGTGGCACACAAGAGCCAGAGGAAATATCAGATTTGTGTTTATGTATCGTGTGAAATTTGAAGCGCCGGCCCTAGAAAGCACAACGGGCGCTGGTGAAAGTGTGATCGCTGCTGCCGTAACTTACCTGTAAGGTTATTAAAAGGGTCATTGTAAAGGGGATGTATGAGATCTATAAAGTGTTATCTTAAGGGGTGTAAATGTAAGGTAAAATGTTAGTGCTGTAAGGGTGCTATTGTAGTGAAGTGGTCTTTGAGAGAGAGAGAGAGAGAGAGAGAGAGAGAGAGAGAGAGAGAGAGAGAGAGAGAGAGTGAATGAATGCATTTTGCCGCCGAAGTGGCTAGTTTATTGTGCACCTCATATCCATCCTGTGAACGGTAGCGTAAGAACATACTGATACACAAAATGCCTAAGAACTAGGCCCCAAAAGGGTTAGCAGGAGTACATCTGTAACAAGCAAATTTAGGAAATCTGCTTAATATTCCTCGTATCTTTATTTTCATTAATAAGATATGTTGACATCACATAGGTTATTATACAATCACTATATTACTCACTATGTGGACAATCGAGCACATAGTGTTCAAGATAGTGGCCAGAGGGTTGTCCATATACTTTGCATTTGGTTTCATCAAGTGTGTATGCCAGAAGTACCTGTAAACCAAGCCTGAGCCTGCCTACTAGTGTAGTACCTGTAAACCAAGCCTGAGCCTGCCTACTAGTGTAGTACCTGTAAACCAAGCCTGAGCCTGCCTACTAGTGTAGTACCTGTAAACCAAGCCTGAGCCTGCCTACTAGTGTAGTACCTGTAAACCAAGCCTGAGCCTGCCTACTAGTGTAGTACCTGTAAACCAAGCCTGAGCCTGCCTACTAGTGTAGTACCTGTAAACCAAGCCTGAGCCTGCCTACTAGTGTAGTACCTGTAAACCAAGCCTGAGCCTGCCTACTAGTGTAGTACCTGTAAACCAAGCCTGAGCCTGCCTACTAGTGTAGTACCTGTAAACCAAGCCTGAGCCTGCCTACTAGTGTAGTACCTGTAAACCAAGCCTGAGCCTGCCTACTAGTGTAGTACCTGTAAACCAAGCCTGAGCCTGCCTACTAGTGTAGTACCTGTAAACCAAGCCTGAGCCTGCCTACTAGTGTAGTACCTGTAAACCAAGCCTGAGCCTGCCTACTAGTGTATTAGTCTCAACTGGAAGATTTCTCTCGGCCGGAGAGAATATCGGCAGGCATTCCACTATGGAGCAGCGGCAGCGGCACTTTCAAAGGTTTCATTCCAGTAGAGTTGGAGTGAAAGGGAGAGGGAGAGAAAGGGAGAGGGATTTAGAATTAAGTGCGTGTACAATGACACCAACGAGAAGGTATCTCTCTCTCTCTCTCTCTCACAGACACACACACACACACTCGTCGAAGGTATATTGAAGAAAGTTTTTTTCTTCTTGGGAGTAAATGGCAAGGTGGTTGCTGCCATTTCCCCCCCTTTGTATTGGGTCTGGCGAGAGACTTACACTGCGGCACTGCGGCAGTGACCGCAGCTTGCGGCTAAGGGCGGCACTGCGGCAGTGACCGCAGCTTGCGGCTAAGGGCGGCACTGCGGCAGTCACCGCAGCTGGCTTCTTGTCCCGGCGACAATTAAGGCTGATTTATTGAGTGCTATTATCATTTGCAACAATTAGCAGCGACATAAATTGTGTTATAATTATATGTAACAGTTGAAGTGTTAAGGGCGGCAGTGTCGAGCAGGGCAACAGCAACACTAGCAGCACCAGGAGCAGCAGCAACAGTAGCAGCACCAGGAGCAGCAGCAACACTAGCAGCAGCAACACTAGCAGCACTAGGAGCAGCAGCAACACTAGCAGCACCAGGAGCAGCAGCAACACTAGCAGCACCAGGAGCAGCAGCAACACTAGCAGCACCAGGAGCAGCAGCAACACTAGCAGCACTAGGAGAAGCAGCAACACTAGCAGCACCAGGAGAAGCAGCAACACTAGCAGCACCAGGAGCAGCAATAACAGTAGTAGCACCAGGAGCAGCAGCAACACTAGCAGCACTAGGAGCAGCAATAACAGTAGCAGCACCAGGAGCAGCAATAACAGTAGCAGCACCAGGAGCAGCAATAACAGTAGCAGCACCAGTAGCAGCAGCAACACTAGCAGCACCAGGAGCAGCAGCAACACTAGCAGCACCAGGAGCAGCAGCAACACTAGCAGCACCAGGAGCAGCAACACTAGCAGCACGAGGAGCAGCAGCAACACTAGCAGCACCAGGAGCAGCAGCAACACTAGCAGCACCAGGAGTAGCGGCAACACTAGCAGCACGAGGAGCAGCAGCAACACTAGCAGCACCAGGAGCAGCAACACTAGCAGCAGCAACACTAGCAGCACCAGGAGCAGCAGCAACACTAGCAGCACCAGGAACAGCAGCAACACTAGCAGCAGCAAAAATAGCACCACCAGGAGCAGCAGCAACACTAGGAGCAGCAGCAACACTAGCAGCACTAGGAGCAGCAGCAACACTAGCAGCACCATGAGCAGCAGCAACACTAGAAGCACCAGGAGCAGCAGCAACACTAGCAGCACCAGAAGCAGCAGCAACACTAGCAGCACCAGGAGCAGCAGCAACACTAGCAGCACCAGGAGCAGCAGCAACACTAGCAGCACCAGGAGCAGCAGCAACACTAGCAGCACCAGGAGCAGCGGCAACACTAGCAGCACCACGAGCAGCAGCAACACTAGCAGCACGAGGAGCAGCAGCAACACTAGCAGCACCAGGAGCAGCAGCAACACTAGCAGCACTAGGAGCAGCAGCAACACTAGCAGCACGAGGAGGAGCAGCAACACTAGCAGCACGAGGAGCAGCCGCAACACTAGCAGCACGAGGAGCAGCAGCAACACTAGCAGCACCAGGAGCAGCAACAACACTAGCAGCAGCAACACTAGCAGCAGCAACACTAGCTTCAGCAACACTAGCAGCACCAGGAGCAGCAGCAACACTAGCAGCACCAGGAGCAGCAGCAACACTAGCAGCACCAGGAACAGCAGCAACACTAGCAGCAGCAACACTAGCACCACCAGGAGCAGCAGCAACACTAGCAGCACCAAGAGCAGCAGCAACACTAGCAGCACCATGAGCAGCAGAAACACTAGCAGCACCAGGAACAGCAGCAACACTAGCAGCACCAGGAGCAGCAATAACAGTAGCAGCACCAGGAGCAGCAATAACAGTAGCAGCAACAGCAGGAACAGCATTAGCAGCAATAACAGTAGCAGCAACAGCAGGAACAGCATTAGCAGCAACAACAGCAGGAACAGCAGCAACATCAACAATAACAGCAGGAACAGCAGTAATAACAACATTAGCAGCAACAACCTGGTTGACCAGACAAACAGCAGACAAGCCTTGTATTTAGACAGGGGTCTCCTGGACCTGCTTACTACTGCTGACATCAGCAGGTGTGCGTACCTTGAGGGTTTTGAGATCCCTTGAAACCCATCAAAAGTATGCACACCTTGTTGTTGTATGTTCGCCGGTACGTCCGGCCCGGGTCTTCTCCAAATGGTGACCCGGCACACCTTCTGACGGCGGCAGCAGCAGCAATAAGCAGGTCTAGGAGACCTCTGTTTAAATAGTCACCTGCTGAATACACCTCCCTACCTTACACCCCTCCCAAACCGTCAACACCCCACCCTCCACAGTAAACACCCCTCCCTCCACCGTACATTCCCCTCCCCCACTGTCCACACGCCTCCCTCCCTCCAGCTTTCTCATTCCACACCCTCCCTTTACCCTCCACAAACCACCCTCTATCTCCTCATCTTTTCCCTCCATCCTCCACGAGGGTTCCCTCTGCTCCACCAGGGCCCCACGAGGGTTCCCCCTTGCTCCACCAGGGCCCCACGAGGGTTCCCTCTGCTCCACCAGGGCCCCACGAGGGTTCCCTCTGCTCCACCAGGGCCCCACGAGGGTTCCCTCTGCTCCACCAGGGCCCCACGAGGGTTCCCTCTGCTCCACCAGGGCCCCACGAGGTTCCCTGCTCCACCAGGGCCCCACGAGGGTTCCTCTGCTCCACCAGGGCCCCACGAGGGTTCCCTCTGCTCCACCAGGGCCCCACGAGGGTTCCCTCTGCTCCACCAGGGCCCCACGAGGGTTCCCTCTGCTCCACCAGGGCCCCACGAGGGTTCCCTCTGCTCCACCAGGGCCCCACGAGGGTTCCTCTGCTCCCCAGCCCACGAGGGTTCCTCTGCTCCACCAGGGCCCCACGAGGGTTCCTCTGCTCCACCAGGGCCCCACGAGGTTCCTCTGCTCCACCAGGGCCCCACGAGGGTTCCCTCTGCTCCACCAGGGCCCCACGAGGGTTCCCTCTGCTCCACCAGGGCCCCACGAGGGTTCCCTCTGCTCCACCAGGGCCCCACGAGGGTTCCCTCTGCTCCACCAGGGCCCCACGAGGGTTCCCTCTGCTCCACCAGGGCCCCACGAGGGTTCCCTCTGCTCCACCAGGGTCCCCACGAGGGTTCCTCTGCTCCACCAGGGCCCCACGAGGGTTCCTCTGCTCCACCAGGGCCCCACGAGGGTTCCCTCTGCTCCACCAGGGCCCCACGAGGGTTCCTCTGCTCCACCAGGCCCCACGAGGGTTCCTCTGCTCCACCAGGGCCCCACGAGGGTTCCCTTGCTCCACCAGGGCCCCACGAGGGTTCCCTCTGCTCCACCAGGGCCCCACGAGGGTTCCTCTGCTCCACCAGGGCCCCACGAGGGTTCCTCTGCTCCACCAGGGCCCCACGAGGGTTCCCTCTGCTCCACCAGGGCCCCACGAGGGTTCCTCTGCTCCACCAGGGCCCCACGAGGGTTCCCTCTGCTCCACCAGGGCTCCCACGAGGGTTCCCTCTGCTCCACCAGGGCCCCACGAGGGTTCCCTCTGCTCCACCAGGGCCCCAGAGGGTTTCCTTGCTCCACCAGGGCCCCACGGGGGTTTCCCCTCTGCTCCACCAGGGCCCCACGAGGGTTCCTCTGCTCACCAGGGCCCCACGAGGTTCCCTCTGCTCACCAGGGCCCCACGAGGGTTTCCTCTGCTCCACCAGGGCCCCACGAGGGTTCCCTCTGCTCCACCAGGGCCCCACGAGGGTTCCTCTGCTCCACCAGGGCCCCACGAGGGTTCCTCTGCTCACCATGGCCCCAGAGGGTTCCCTCTGCTCACCAGGGTCCCACAGGGTTTCCTCTGCTCCACCAGGGCCCACGAGGGTTCCTCTGCTCCACTATGGCCCCACGAGGATTCCCTCTGCTCCACCAGGGCCCCACAGGGTTCCCTCTGCTCACCAGGGCCCCACGAGGGTTCCTCTGCTCACCAGAGCCCTACAGGGTTTCCTCTGCTCCACCAGGGCCCACGAGGGTTCCCTCTCTCCACCAGGGCCCCTCGAGGGTTTCCTTTGCTCCACCAGGGCCCCACGAGGGTTCCCCTCTGCTCCACCAGGGCCCCACGAGGGTTCCTCTGCTCCACCAGGGCCCCACGAGGGTTCCTCTGCTCCACCAGGGCCCCACGAGGGTTCCCTCTGCTCCACAGGGTCCCCGGGGTTTCCTTGCTCACCAGGGCCCCACGAGGGTTCCCTCTGCTCCACCAGGGCCCCACGGGGGTTTCCCCTTTGCTCCACCAGGGCCCCACGAGGGTTCCTTGCTCACCAGGGCCCCACGAGGGTTCCCTGCTCCACCAGGCCCCACGAGGGTTCCCTCTGCTCCACCATGGCCCCACGAGGGTTCCCTCTGCTCCACTATGGCCCCACGAGGGTTCCCTCTGCTCCACCAGGGCCCCACGAGGGTTCCCTCTGCTCCACCTGGCCCCACGAGGGTTCCCTCTGTTCCCCCAGTAATCAGAAGGAACCCCTGTGAGGTCCACCAGGTTCATTTGATCCCATGTTGGTTTCCTTTAATCCACTGGGTTCCACGGTGCCATCAAGTCTAACCTAGGCAATGTGACCCAAAAAAAAAGAAACACTTTCACCATCACTCACTCCATCAATCTTGCCAGAGGGGCACCGATACTACAGTTCTAAACTGCAAATATTCCCAACCCTCCTTCAGAGTGCAGGCACACTACTTGCCACCTCCAGGACTCAAGTCCTTGGCAGAACAAGAGACGATGAATGAACATAGAACACGAAGAACAAGGTATAAATGAACGTATGACAACAAGAGTGGCTGGAAGATCAACAGGAGTCACTGGATGAAAAAGAAACATTTATAAAATGATTTAGGGTACAAAGTGGAATAAGTAGTGACTTACTAGCATGTTGACGACCAGAACCAGTTGAAGACAACATACAGATGAGTAATAGACGACAGGAAACACCTTTAATAATGTCACAGTAATAAGACTGTGCAAAGTACTGGGAAGCAACACAGTGAGGCTGTAATAATAATAATATCAAAACAAACACGATATAAACAGGTCACATCAGTCAATTGAAAGTTTAAGAGGCGGGCCCAAGAGCTACAGCTCAATACCCACAAGAAAAGTGTGTAGCATCGGCGTGGAACCCACGCCAAAAGAAAATCGCCAAGGTTCCAATGTTTGTAACACGGCTGGTAGGGAAACCAGGTAATTCAGACAATACCTAAAGTGACCGCAGCATCTTGATCACACGACGAGATGACCAGAGTGAAGGAAGACATTCACATGTTGTATACCGTGTCAAAGAACAATGCTGTGTAATGGATGTTAAAATCTGTTGGGATGCAAAGATCAAATATCACGAGTACTCAAGAGACAATATGGACAAAAAAAAATCATTATTTTTAACTGGACGAATTCAGGAATTAGACATCGAATTGGCGCCGCAACAATAAATCACTTCATGAAAAAAAAATCGAAGGAATGTAAACCAGTTGCACCTGAGGACGTGACTATAGGAACCCCAGTTATTGCATGGCGGGGAGGGACATGCCCACCTTCCTCTAACTTTGTTAAAGACGAATTAAGCTTTACTCTAAAGAATTTACAAATATATGTCGTCATAGTAATGGAAATGTCAGCATCCATGCTGCGCATGTACAGTCACTCCTTTGATCAAGGCTAAGAGACTGAACGCCTATCAAGGTGAAGGGATTGATCGCCTCATCTTCCATTGTGTCCAATATGTAATCTGTGGCGAGTCGTGGTTGAGCCTCGGTGAACAGATGTGATGTGCTCCAGGATGGATTCTGAAGGTGCAAGTAGCGAACGATTTTACATTCTAATCCATCAACGGCGAATATGAAAACAAAAATAAACAAAGAAGATCTGATATCTGTGGAACCTAAATAATTCGTAAAAGATGTTAGGAAAACTTATTTTGTGTATGAGTAGTGGAGTCGCGGAACAGCTTACACCTAGAGAACCACACCAGGAGGAACTTTCCCATAACAAATCCCAAGTGTTGCACTACTGTCTCAGTCATCATACCAGGAAGAAACAGAGTACATGACTACTGTCCTATAGAACTTCAGATAAAAGTCATCCAAAGGAGAGTTAAGAGGCGGGCCCAAGAGCTGAAGCTCGAAACCCACAAAATTAACCAGGAAATTACAATTGCAACCACAGGTGTCCCGTAAATCTGGAACCATGGTTCGTTGAATAGGACATCGAGGGGCCTGTCGAGTGGCCGGTGAGGAGCCCTCGTCTCGCTCCTTAGGACTTTTATCTCTGGGGTCACTTCAAGGTGCTGGTCTCTGGGGTCACTTCAAGGTGCTGGTCTCTGGGGTCCCTTCAAGGTGCTGGTCTCTGGGGTCCCTTCAAGGTGCTGGTCTCTGGGGTCCCTTCAAGGTGCTGGTCTCTGGGGTCCCTTCAAGGTGCTGGTCTCTGGGGTCACTTCAAGGTGCTGGTCTCTGGGGTCACTTCAAGGTGCTGGTCTCTGGGGTCACTTCAAGGTGCTGGTCTCTGGGGTCACTTCAAGGTGCTGGTCTCTGGGGTCCCTTCAAGGTGCTGGTCTCTGGGGTCCCTTCAAGGTGCTGGTCTCTGGGGTCCCTTCAAGGTGCTGGTCTCTGGGGTCCCTTCAAGGTGCTGGTCTCTGGGGTCACTTCAAGGTGCTGGTCTCTGGGGTCACTTCAAGGTGCTGGTCTCTGGGGTCACTTCAAGGTGCTGGTCTCTGGGGTCACTTCAAGGTGCTGGTCTCTGGGGTCACTTCAAGGTGCTGGTCTCTGGGGTCACTTCAAGGTGCTGGTCTCTGGGGTCACTTCAAGGTGCTGGTCTCTGGGGTCACTTCAAGGTGCTGGTCTCTGGGGTCACTTCAAGGTGCTGGTCTCTGGGGTCACTTCAAGGTGCTGGTCTCTGGGGTCACTTCAAGGTGCTGGTCTCTGGGGTCACTTCAAGGTGCTGGTCTCTGGGGTCACTTCAAGGTGCTGGTCTCTGGGGTCACTTCAAGGTGCTGGTCTCTGGGGTCACTTCAAGGTGCTGGTCTCTGGGGTCACTTCAAGGTGCTGGTCTCTGGGGTCACTTCAAGGTGCTGGTCTCTGGGGTCACTTCAAGGTGCTGGTCTCTGGGGTCACTTCAAGGTGCTGGTCTCTGGGGTCACTTCAAGGTGCTGGTCTCTGGGGTCATCTTCGAGTATAGCTGGTCTCTGGGGTCACTTCAAGGTGCTGGTCTCTGGGGTCACTTCAAGGTGCTGGTCTCTGGGGTCACTTCAAGGTGCTGGTCTCTGGGGTCACTTCAAGGTGCTGGTCTCTGGGGTCACTTCAAGGTGCTGGTCTCTGGGGTCACTTCAAGGTGCTGGTCTCTGGGGTCACTTCAAGGTGCTGGTCTCTGGGGTCACTTCAAGGTGCTGGTCTCTGGGGTCACTTCAAGGTGCTGGTCTCTGGGGTCACTTCAAGGTGCTGGTCTCTGGGGTCACTTCAAGGTGCTGGTCTCTGGGTCACTTCAAGGTGCTGGTCTCTGGGGTCACTTCAGGTGCTGGTCTCTGGGGTCACTTCAAGGTGCTGGTCTCTGGGGTCACTTCAAGGTGCTGGTCTCTGGGGTCACTTCAAGGTGCTGGTCTCTGGGGTCACTTCAAGGTGCTGGTCTCTGGGGTCACTTCAAGGTGCTGGTCTCTGGGGTCACTTCAAGGTGCTGGTCTCTGGGGTCACTTCAAGGTGCTGGTCTCTGGGGTCACTTCAAGGTGCTGGTCTCTGGGGGTCACTTCAAGGTGCTGGTCTCTGGGGTCACTTCAAGGTGCTGGTCTCTGGGGTCACTTCAAGGTGCTGGTCTCTGGGGGTCACTTCAAGGTGCTGGTCTCTGGGGTCACTTCAAGGTGCTGGTCTCTGGGGTCACTTCAAGGTGCTGGTCTCTGGGGGTCACTTCAAGGTGCTGGTCTCTGGGGTCACTTCAAGGTGCTGGTCTCTGGGGTCACTTCAAGGTGCTGGTCTCTGGGGTCACTTCAAGGTGCTGGTCTCTGGGGTCACTTCAAGGTGCTGGTCTCTGGGGTCACTTCAAGGTGCTGGTCTCTGGGGTCACTTCAAGGTGCTGGTCTCTGGGGTCACTTCAAGGTGCTGGTCTCTGGGGTCACTTCAAGGTGCTGGTCTCTGGGGTCACTTCAAGGTGCTGGTCTCTGGGGTCACTTCAAGGTGCTGGTCTCTGGGGTCACTTCAAGGTGCTGGTCTCTGGGGTCACTTCAAGGTGCTGGTCTCTGGGGTCACTTCAAGGTGCTGGTCTACGATGAGAGATCAAAACAATGACTCCGCGCGCTGGTGGAAGAGGCAGTGAACGCCCCCCACACACAATTTAGGGGAAGGACCAAGAGCTGAGCTTGGCCGTTACATGTACTCTGGGAGTACATGAAAAGAGAAATGCAGGGGAGTATTATACACTCGCGCGAGTGAGTGGCTCTGCAGATTATACTAGATTGGAGAGGACATTATTACAAGATTAAGAACTATTAAGAAGTACTGTAAATACTAAAGGTATACCTGTACCTGTAGACGCTTCGGAAGGGCACCTCCTCCCGGCCCAGTACCGGCTACAGGTGCAGGTATTTCCTTGAGTATACTGAACGTAAGGGAGAGCCTACAAGACTTTCTCCTCTCAAGTGGGCACGAGACCACAAACAAGATCAGTAATCCTGTCATGAGGACAAAAAAAAAAATTGACTGATTTTCATTTCACACACACTTGACAGAACGGCAGTGTACATCAGTGGTATAATATACCGAGATGTATATTAATTAGAGTCAATATAATGTTTATAGCATAAACCACACAGTCTCTCTTCACCTACCAGACTGTAGCACCTACCTGACTGGTTGCTGTGTGCCCAGTGTACCAACTCACAATTTCAATCCCCCCTCTATCTCTCCCTCTATAAAAAAGTTGTTAAAACGGAAATTTTGACCATCTTAGTCAGAGTTAATACCTGAGTTATGATCTACCTCGTGTCGGGAGTAACTACAAACTTCGTGTAACTGCACTTCAAACTACCTTTATAACGATTGGCACGAGGGAGGAGTGTTGCAGGGTGGGCCAGCACCTGTGTTGCTGGGTGGGTCAACATCTGTGTTGCTTAGGTGGGTCAGCACATGGGTTACTGGGAGGGCATATATAACGTTAATAATATTAGTAATAATAATAATAATAATAATATTTAATAATAATAAAATATAATAATAATAATAATATGGGTCTAAGAGATAAGGTGAACCATAGAATTGACGAGGGAGACTGTGGGCGGTGCACAACGGTGACTGTTCTGATAAAGAACCTTTTTGATGGAGGCAAAAGGGGAATGTACCATAGTATAGTTGTACCAACACTGTTGTATGGGTGTGAAGCACGAGTGTTGAAAGTTGCAGCCAGGAAGAGGCTGAAGGAGGTGGAGATGTCATGCTTGAGAGCATTGTGTGGAGTGAATATTATGCAGACAATTCGGAGCGTAGAGATTAGGTACGGTTTACCAAACGTATTATTCAGAGGGCTGACGATGGATTTTTGAGGTGGTTTGGGCATCTAGAGAGGGTGAATCGAACTAGGATGACTAGAAGGGCATATAAATCCAGGATGGCGGGAAGAATAATTAACAGTGGTCCCAGAAAGGGGTTGGAGGGAAGAGAATGCTAGTCTTGGACACCCAACAGTCTTATGTGAACGTATTAAATATGAGTTTAGGCAAGTGGCTTTTATGATTTGACGTGCTGTTGGAGTGTGAGCAACGTAACATTTATGAAAGGTTTCAGGAGAAACCTGAAAGAGGGGTAGGAAAGTGGCTGCTCAGGTCATCTGAACTCTGATATTGGTACGTTTGTATGAAGAAAGCGATTAAGTGAACGATGGTGAAAGTTTTTCTTCTTTATCGAGTCACCCTGCCTTGGTGGGAGACGGCCGGTGTGTTAATAATAATAATAATAATAATAATAATAATAATAATAATAATAATAATAAATATCTTTCCCCACCAACTCTTCTCTCATTTTTTTGTCCCTAGAAGTTCCCCAACACACCCAGCTCCCCAACACCCCCAATCACAGGCTAGACCAGGATAAGCTAGCTGTCTGTGGCTAATTACCCGCCTGGTGAGTGGGCTATCTTTTGAAAGCTGTTCATTAGTGAATGAATCAAGTTGAAAAAGAGAGAGGAGAGCAGCGGTGATTTCATTACTTGGTTTGAAGTTTCTAATGAACAATCCAGCAGCCAGTAATTGGTCCCTTAATTATTAACGCTTCCATTTCTTCCCCTAACCCCCTTCCCCCACCCTCTTGTGTCTTCAACATTTCCCTCGTCACCCCCGTCTCCACCTTCTTCTGTGTATGGGATAGTCTATGATGAGAGATGGTTATTCCAGCGCTGATGGGGGTGACAGCACACTGCAGATGTATCCAGTCTTCAACTTCCTTCCACCTTCTTCCCTCCTAGTCCGTCCGGTATCTCCTAGTCCGTCCGGTATCTCCTAGTCCGTCCGGTATCTCATAGTCCGTCCGGTATCTCATAGTCCGTCCGGTATCTCATAGTCCGTCCGGTATCTCATAGTCCGTCCGGTATCTCATAGTCCGTCCGGTATCTCATAGTCCGTCCGGTATCTCCTAGTCCGTCCGGTATCTCCTAGTCCGTCCGGTATCTAGTAGTCCGTCCGGTATCTAGTAGTCTGTCCGGTATCTAGTAGTCTGTCCGGTATCTAGTAGTCTGTCCGGTATCTAGTAGTCTGTCCGGTATCTAGTAGTCTGTCCGGTATCTAGTAGTCTGTCCGGTATCTAGTAGTCTGTCCGGTATCTAGTAGTCTGTCCGGTATCTAGTAGTCTGTCCGGTATCTATAGTCGTCGGTATCTCATTGTCCTATCCTTGTATCTCATCCGTCGTATCTCATCAGTCTGTCCGGTATCTCATAGTCTGCCACCCCACCACACTCCCACTTGTCTGCCACCCCACCACACTCCCACTTGTCTGCCACCCCACCACACTCCCACTTGTCTGCCACCCCACCACACTCCCACTTGTCTGCCACCCCACCACACTCCCACTTGTCTGCCACCCCACCACACTCCCACTTGTCTGCCACCCCACCACACTCCCACTTGTCTGCCACCCCACCACACTCCCACTTGTCTGCCACCCCACCACACTCCCACTTGTCTGCCACCACCACACTCCCACTTGTCTACCACCCCACCACACTCCCACTTGTCTGCACCTCACCACATCTCCATCTTGTCTGTCACTCCCACTTCACACTCCCTTGTCCTCTACATCCCCACCACACTCCCACTTGTCTGAGTGTAGGTGTCCACGAGTGAGTGTAGGTGTCCACGAGTGTGTGTGTGTGTGTGTGGTGTCCACGGATGTGTGTGTGTGTGTGTGTGTAGGTGTCCACGAGTGTGTGTGTGTGTCGCTTGTAGGTGTCCACGAGTGTGTGTGTGTGTGTGTGTAGTGTCCATGAGTGTGTGTGTAGGTGTCCACGAGTGTGTGTGTGTGTGTGTGTAGTGTCCATGAGTGTGTGTGTAGGGTCTCAGAAGTGTAGGCGTCCACGAGTAAGTGTAGGCGTCCACGAGAAAATGTAGGCGTCCACGAGTGAGTGTAGGCGTCCACGGCTGAGTGTATTTGTCCACGGCTGAGTTTATGTGTTAACGAGTGAATATAGGTGTCCAAGAGTGAGTATAGGTATCCACGAGTGAGTATAGGTGTCCACGAGTGAGTGTAGGTGTCCACGAGTGAGTGTAGGTGTCCACGAGTGAGTGTAGGTGTCCACGAGTGAATGTAGGTGTCCACGAGTGTGTGTAGGTGTCCACGAGTGAGTGTAGGTGTCCACGAGTGAGTGTAGGTGTCCACTAGTGAGTGGAGGTGTCCACTAGTGAGTGTAGGTGTCCACGAGTACGAGTGAGTGTAGGTGTCCATGGGTGTGTGGAGGTGTCCACGAGTGAATGAAGGTGTCCACTAGTGAGTGAAGGTGTCCACGAGTGAGTGAAGGTGTCCACTAGTGCTAAGGCACAAACGAATGTGTTTGCCCACGCGCGCTCCACACACACACACACACACACACACACACACACACACACACACACACACACACACACACACACACACACAGAACAACACAACAACAGGCACGGAGGGCCGGGTTCATTCGGTGGGCAGAAACATTTCGAAGTGTTTCCTTACACACACATACACACACATACATACAACAGGCCTAGTGTCTAATTGACATGTGCCTAGGACAAAATGGTAACTAACAGGGTGTGTACTAACATTAACGACAGAAGGTTTTACAGGGGGAATGGGGTGCTGTGTGTGTGGGGGGGGAGGAAGATATAAGGAGCTGTGGGGGTGGTGTAAGGTGCGGCAAGGGGGGGGGAGGGGGGGTTGGGATTAATAATGAGCGAGCAGACAAGTTCTGGTCTCCGCTATTTGCCCAGTCTTAATTAACTGCGCCCTTGTTATGTCATTTTTCAAAAATGTTGACGAGGTTCCAATTAGACTAAGAGGCGCGCGCTGATCACACTCTCAAAGAATCTCCTCTATTTTTCCCTCCCGCTTGTATTCGAACTCGGGGCATTTTCATCACGTCAATTTAATTAAACGTTACGTTCTTGCCCCCCCCCCCCGGCCTTTTTTTTCCTTCCCCAACACAGGAACTTTGATTAATCAATAGGAGTGATATATGATCCAATTAAATTGGTATCCCCGCACCGTGGACCACCACTAAGGCAATCCAAGCCCAGTGCCATTACTGAGGGCCACCAGTCTGCTTGAGGGCCACCAGCCTGTTGAGGGCCACCAGTCTGCTTGAGGGGCACCAGCCTACTTGAGGACTTCTTGGTGGAGCACCAGGCAGGCTGGTGAGCACCAGGCAGGCTGGTGGAGCACCAGGCAGGCTTATGAATTACTAGGCAGGCTTGCGAATTACTAGGCAGGCTTGCGAATTACTAGGCAGGCTTATGAATTACTAGGCAGGCTTATGAATTACTAGGAAGGCTTGTTAACTAGCAGGCAGACTTGTCAACTACCAGGCACACTGAATTACCAGGTAGACTTGTGAACTACCAGGCAGGCTTGTGAATTACTAGGCAGGCTTGGTATGCAGACTACCAAGGGAGGCTTGCGTATAGCAGGCTTGTGAATTACTAGGCAGGCTTGCTAGAATACTAGGCAGGCTTGGAATTACTAGGCAGGCTTGCGAAACTACTGCAGGCAGGCTTGTGAACTACCAGGCAAACTTGTGAATTACTAGGCAGGCTTGTGAACTACCAGGCAGGCTTGTGAACTACCAGGCAGGCTTGTGAACTACCAGGCAGGCTTGTGAACTACCAGGCAGGCTTGTGAACTACCAGGCAGGCTTGTGAACTACCATTCAGTTTTATTCCTTTGCCTTTATATGGGGGATCGGAAAGTGGCAGGTGGGCAAGGGTTAGCCTGAAGGGCAGGAGGATAATCAAAGCAAGGAGGACCAGGCAAAGCAAAAGGAAAACAATAAGTAAAAACCGAAGGGCGAGGATAATAAAGTAAATAAAGAAATGGGAAATTAAAGAATACCAGAAAGAGAGCTAGTTGGATCGCTAGCGCACTCAGCTCACACACTGAGGTCCGGAGTTCAAATCTCCGGTACGGCATGAAAACATTAGGGACGTGTTTACGTAAGACACCTGCTGTCCCTGTTCGTCCATCAGTATAAAATGGGTACCTGGGTGTTAGTTGACTGGTGTGGGTTGCATCCTGGGACAAAACTGACCTAATTTGCCCGAAATGCTCTGCATAACAAGCCACTTTCTATATAGTAGTATGTCATTGATGTCAGCTAGGCCTGTATACCTTGTACATGTACTTGTAGAAATAAAGATATTATTATTATTATTATAAACAGTAGTAGATTCAGAGTTTACTTCCGAGGCCGTTAGTTTACACTGCACTTCATATCTATTCTGTGGACGGTAGCGCAAAAACGTATGGATACACAAAAGGCTTGGGAACTAGTCCTCAAAAGGCCTAGTTCCCAAGCAAATTTAGGGTATTTGCTTGATATGTCTGGTATCTTATTTTCATCAATAAAATATCTGGACATATCACCTATGTTTTTATACTATACATCGTCAGTATGTGGACAGAAGGTGAGTCACCAAGAAAGTGACTATAAAGCCGATCATATACTTTGCATTTAATTCGATCATTATCCGTGTTTTTGTTCAACGACAAGAAGTATTTGTAACCAAATCTAAGCCTGGCTGCCACGTCAGTCTGTTCACATTTCTAGTTACTCCGTAGACATGCTTACCTACGTTCATGTTATAGTGAGTGATATTTCGACTCAGGTTTCTAACTTTATTCTTATGATATTCACTTTCATTATTATTTCCTTCTAATATTATTCCTAGTGATAGATACAGATATATTAAGGTTATATTCTACATTTTCCTTCATGATACTTTCTCTGGTTAACTTATCAATTTTATCATGAAGGAGTAATTCAGTGTGTGGTGGAATCCATAAAATTGTCATAAGTAAACTTTAGTGCCATTAGCATGGCAAACAATTCAGTTTGCCGTGTAGACGCACAGTTGTTAACTCTTATGCCTAACTCAATATACTTGCTAGAGTTATCTAGGAGGTGGTAACAAAAGCAGATGCAGTCCTGCCAGCAGACTCCTGCTGAGATCCATCGGTGTATATATAATTTACGATATATTATTACTTAAAGTTAAGCGAAAAAATTCTTGAGCATTTGCTCTTGCTTGTGATTTAAGGAAAAGATTGGGAGGGACTTTCAGATGTGTGATATTAATTAAATGAATACAACTTCTGAAGGGTGAAATACTCTTGCTGTCTACAGTGATACAGTTCGTGCAGGTTATAAAACTTAATCTAGTAAGGATTGTAGTGACAGTCTAGTTCATTACTTAACATTCTAATATCAAGTACAGAGTTAATCTTAATAATCCCATCACTGATATTAAGGACATTCAGCTACTTTCTCATACTAAGGATTATTTCTAAGGGCCAGAGAGAATTTTGTTTTAGCTAACATTAACATGAGCGCAGCATAATTAAGGATCTAATATGCAATAGAGTATGCACATTATTCTTACTATTTTCCCAACATCTCCGAGAGCATTTAAATTATCTTTGCACTTCTTATTTAATTGTGGTATGATGGATTTATTAAAGGGTTCGTCTATACAAAGATATCTGTAGGATTTAAATTAGCTTATGTTTTTAACCAGCAATCTAATGGGTGGGACATGTTGTTTGTTTGGCAATATATTAGTCTTTGATGAAGGAATGACAAATACTAGTCGATTACTAATTGCTTGAACTTCGTTAAGGATGGTTTACATTATATTATGCTCTGTAGTATGGTTCTGTCATCAGCATAGCTTATAGCTCTTAATTTCCAGTGAGGTAGAACATTTAAAGAGCATTAATCAGGATATTAGATAGCATGGGACTGAGAACTTCCTGTCTAAATAGGTACATTTCTTTAGTTTCACTTCTAAAAGTTTGGTAGAGAACAGAGGATACTCTATTTGACAGATGACCTGTTATCCACCTGAGTAGGTTACCACCAACATTCATTTTGACTAGTTCACGTAGGATAACAGTTCTGTTTGCGATATTAAATGCAGATTTTAAATAAAGAAATGTGGTAAAACTATTAAAGTGTGAACAGTGAGAAAGGTGAAACTTGAATTCTGGGCAACTAGTTCTGGCAACTAGTTCAAATACACCAGTTCTGGCAACTAGTTCAAATACACCAGTTCTGGCAACTAGTTCAAATACACCAGTTCTGGCAACTAGTTCAGATACACCAGTTCTGGCAACTAGTTCAAATACACCAGTTCTGGCAACTAGTTCAAATACACCAGTTCTGGCAACTAGTTCAAATACACCAGTTCTGGCAACTAGTTCAAATACACCAGTTCTGGCAACTAGTTCAAATACACCAGTTCTGGCAACTAGTTCAAATACACCAGTTCTGGCAACTAGTTCAAATACACCAGTTCTGGCAACTAGTTCAAATACACCAGTTCTGGCAACTAGTTCAAATACACCAGTTCTGGCAACTAGTTCAAATACACCAGTTCTGGCAACTAGTTCAAATACACCAGGCCGTTGCAGCTTAGGAGTAGGCGCAATGAGACTATTGAACTAGAAAATAGAAAGGTCCCCCTGTGGATAACTAAGATTACACAGCGCTAACAAAGTGTTATCGACGACTTGCCTTAAAGGTCTAAGAATATCGTGTTATAGCATCATCTCAATGCGTTGATGATCGACCTTTAATTAATGCCATGTCTAGCTCGTACTCAGTCAAAAGGCAATCACTCTCATCAACATTTTGCCTCAAACCAATTTCAACCTTTCTTCAGAAATGAGTACTGTGTAGGTTTGTTCTGACATGAGATGGGAAATTTCATGCATGGGTGTTTTGTTCCAGTCATTTATGGGGTCATTAACTTTTTCAAGATAAGGATGAGCAAAATTCCCATTATTTTTCCTATTTATTAATACTTTTCCAGGCAAGCCTTAAAGAAGTACATCTGTTAACCCCACTAATAAATTGTCCCTATTCCTGCTGAATAAGCTATTTTTTCTGTTCGTCGCATTTCCTAGTACAGCTAGGAAGGTTGTGAGTGGTTCTGGGGTTCTACATACACCACAAGCTTCACCAGTTCTTTTAGCGTTAAAGTTCCGTAGATTTGGATCTTTATTGTACTTATGTGGTGTTTGTTGGCTGACCTGTGAGCAAGTTGGCACTGGTGGAAACTAAATCATTAAATTTGTGTGCCAATGAGCTCGTGATCCGTATATAACATTGATCCAAACGGTTAATGAAGTTATCTCTATATTCTGGGTTAAACACAAATTTGTTTTTCCTTTTGAATTTAGCTTTTTGAATGCTGGAAATACGATCAAAAGTTGTGAGTCTTGAAAAGTTATGAGACAGAAGATTATCAGCTATAACAAAGTTATGCATCACATATGATAAATTGAATCCTATATATATATATATATATATATATATATATATATATATATATATATATATATATATATAGTGGACCCCGACTAACGAGCAAAATTCGTTCCAGAATACTGCTAAAGTGCCATTACCGAACGAATTTACTTCCTTAAGAAATAATGTCACGTAGCTTAGTCTATTTCAGACCCCCACAAATACTCTTCCACAAGCACTTATAATATTATACTTATATAATTGTACGATTTCCGGGGTGCTCGTTAGGCGGGGGACCACTGTATTATGTCGTGCCGAATAAGTAAAACTGCTTAATTAGCAAGAACTCGTTTAAAATTAAGTCCTTTCTAAAAATTTCTCTTGTATGTTTAACGATATATTTTTTTCATTTATGTTAATGTCAAAATTAATAATTGTTTACAAAAAGAACCTTAGAAAACTTACCTAACCTTATTATAATAAGCGCAATTTAATTTAGCCTAATCCAACTAAATATATTTTAATTAAGTTACAATAATTTAATAAACGAACAATGATTTTTCCGAAATTATTGCATACACAAATTTTCGCTTGCCTTATTCGGCAAGGAGAGCGTTACTATTTAAGCAAGTTTTACCTATATGGCACCACACACACACGTATATATTATGAGTAGGCTCAATAGTGCCAGCAAATCTAGCTTTGCTTACTTAGAATGCTTATTTTGAAACTTGACTAATTTGGTTTTATTGGTATTTGTTATAGACTCTCCAATATTCTCATGTCTGGCATTAAAGTCACCAAGATCAAGATCACTACTGACGTGATCTGGTGAAACCTCAGATTGAAACCGATTAACTGTGACATAAATATTGTTATGGAGAAGTTATCTGCTTACACTTTAACACCACGATATTGCATGCAACTTTGCAGAGCCAGGAGTGAATGCAACAGATAATTGATCTTATATGCTGCATATCCAAGCACCTGAGGGAAAAGTTCTCCTCCTCGTAGTCTATATCTCTACAGACTACATCAATATTCTTGGTTGTATTAATGTGATTCAAATTCAAATGTTTATTTCTCTGTAAAGATTACAATGTGTGATTTACATATTATAGAATACTAATTACAAAGAGGGCCACTATCATGCCTAGCATGGCTAGGCATTTCGGGCAGGCTAATAATAAATCTAAATCTAAATTGATACAGGTTATGGAGCATATTGATATTATTGATGAGAGTTTAGCACCCGCTGGTTGGTGGAAGCAACGTTGTTAAGAAATTGTAACCCATCTAACTTAAGTAATTTATTACATGCTCTTGTTTATAAGATAACGTTACTATGCTCAAGAAATAGTGTAGAGGGGTGAGCCTGCCGGGTGGGCACGGGTGAGCCTGCCGGGTGGGCACGGGTGAGCCTGCCGGGTGGGCACGGGTGAGCCTGCCGGGTGGGCACGGGTGAGCCTGCCGGGTGGGCACGGGTGAGCCTGCCGGGTGGGCACGGGTGAGCCTGCCGGGTGGGCACGGGTGAGCCTGCCGGGTGGGCACGGGTGAGCCTGCCGGGTGGGCACGGGTGAGCCTGCCGGGTGGGCACGGGTGAGCCTGCCGGGTGGGCACGGGTGAGCCTGCCGGGTGGGCACGGGTGAGCCTGCCGGGTGGGCACGGGTGAGCCTGCCGGGTGGGCACGGGTGAGCCTGCCGGGTGGGCACGGGTGAGCCTGCCGGGTGGGCACGGGTGAGCCTGCCGGGTGGGCACGGGTGAGCCTACAGGGTGGGCAAGGGTGAGCCTACAGGGTGGGCAATTATGATCCTACAGGGTGGGCAATTGTGATCCTACAGGGTGGGCAAGGGTAAGCCTACAGGGTGGGCAAGGATGAGTCTACTGGGTGGGCAATGGTGATCCTACAGGGTGGACAAGGGTGATTCTACAGGGTGGGCAAGGGTGAGTCTACAGGGTGGGCAGCAAGATAGGCAAAGCAAGGAATACCAGGGAAAGTCAAGAGGATAACAGTAAGTATAAAGAAGACCAGACGAAAAGAAAGAAGTCCAAGTAAATGAAAAAGGACCAGAAAGAAAGAGGAAGATCAGGAGAAGCAAAAGAGGAATAGTAGAAACTGGACCAAGAGAAGTAAAGGAAATGAGAGAGGAAAAGATTAAGGGGGGGGGGAGTTGTGACTGACACTGTGTGGGAAGAACGTTGGTGATGTTGGTGAAGGAGTGTGGGAGGAACGTTGGTGATGTTGGTGAAGGTGTGTGGGAGGAACGTTGGTGATGTTGGTGAAGGTGTGTGGGAGGAACGTTGGTGATGTTGGTGAAGGTGTGTGGGAAGAACATTGATGATGTTGGTGAAGGTGTGTGGGAGGAACGTTGGTGATGCTGGTGAAGGTGTGTGGGAAGAACATTGATGATGTTGGTGAAGGTGTGTGGACGAACGTTGGTGATGTTGGTGAAGGTGTATGGGAGTAACGTTGGTGATGTTGGTGAAGGTGTGTGGGAGGAACGTTGGTGATGTTGGTGAAGGTGTGTGGGAGGAATCGTTGGTGATGTTGGTGAAGGTGTGTGGAGGAACGTTGGTGATGTTGGTGAAGGTGTGTGGGAGGAACGTTGGTGATGTTGGTGAAGGTGTGTGGGAGGAACGTTGGTGATGTTGGTGAAGGTGTGTGGGAGGAACGTTGGTGATGTTGGTGAAGGTGTGTGGGAGGAACGTTGGTGATGTTGGTGAAGGTGTATGGGAGTAACGTTGGTGATGTTGGTGAAGGTGTGTGGGAGGAACGTTGGTGGTGATGTTGAAGGTGTGTGGGAGGAACGTTGGTGATGCTGAAGGTGTGTGGGAGGAACGTTGGTGCTGCTGGTGAAGGTGTGGGAGGAACCTTGGTGCTGCTGGTGAAGGTGTGGGAGGAACCTTGGTGATGTTGGTGAAGGTGTGTGGGAGGAACGTTGGTGATGCTGATGAAGGTGTGTGGGAGGAACGTTGGTGGTGGAAGGTGTGTGGGAGGAACGTTGGTGATGCTGGTGAAGGTGTGTGGGAGGAACGTTGGTGATGCTGGTGAAGTTGTGTGGGAAGAACGTTGGTGATGCTGGTGAAGGTGTGTGGGAGGAACGTTGGTGATGTTGGTGAAGATGTGTGGGAGGAACGTTGGTGATGGTGAAGGTGTGTGGCAGGAACGTTGGTGCTGCTGGTGAAGGTGTGTGGGAGGAACGTTGGTGATGCTGGTGAAAATGTGTGGGAGGAACGTTGGTGATGCTGGTGAAGGTGTGTGGGAGGAACGTTGGTAATGCTGGTGAAGATGTGTGGGAGGAACGTTGGTGATGCTGGTGAAGGTGTGTGGGAGGAACGTTGGTAATGCTGGTGAAGGTGTGTTGGAGGAACGTTTGTGATGCTGGTGAGGGTGTGTGGGAGGAACGTTGGTGGTGCTGGTGAAGGTGTGTGGGAGGAACGCTGGTGATGCTGGTGAAGGAAGGTGTGTGGCAGGAACGTTGGTGATGGGTGTTGGAGTGTTCCCGTGTCCGACACGTCCTGGAGATGTGTTGGAGGAAGGTGTTTGAGAGGGAGAATTGATTGCTTGGATCACTGGTGGAGAAGGGTTGAGGAGCAGAGTAGTTTGGTGTGATGGAGAGAAGATAACTTGGGATCAAGGGAGATCTTGGGCTGATATTGGCAGCGTCTCCCAGAAAAAAAAGACTGGTGTAAGGAGGTAGCAGCTGTAAGCGGCCAGTCTGAAGAACTCGTGGTAGTGTGGTGTCAGTGTGGTGTCAGCATGGTGTCAGAGTGGTGTCAGCGTGCACTAACAGCCTCACCACTACCATCACTGTCATTGTTACCACCCCGACAATCATCACAAATCGACCTGTATTTAAAAACCAGGAGAGCCATCACTACCACCACCTTCCACTATCATAACCACCATCATTACCATAACCATTAATATAACCACTACCCTCCACTACCATACCACTATTTTCACCTTAATTAGAAAATGTGTTTGTGGAGATAAGTGATAATGAGTTGCTAGACATTCATGTTTGTGTGTTGCTAGACAATCATATCTGTGTGTTGATAAACAGTCCTGTCTGGGTGTTGGTAGACAGTCATATCTCCAAGTGCACTGGTAGACAATCATATTTGCGAGAGTGCTGGTAGACAGTCATGTATGTGTGTGGGTTGTCAAGTGTGTGTGTGTACGTATAGTGTTGACACACACACACACACACAGGACGCAGTTATCCCTCACTCCACACAAAAGGAATCAAACTCTTGCAGGGAGCACCCCCCTCTCTCACAACCCAACACTACTGTTGCAAACCCTCTCCCATAATGCATCGACCCTTTCCCGCATGGCTTCACGCACTTGAACCTCCAAAATGAACCCTCACTTCTCCTCGATCTCTTAAAGTAACATGTAGAGTGTTCCAATCCTTTAATTAAGTCTCTCCAAGAGGGTGACACTCATTGCAAAATGCCACCACTCTCAGTGGTACCCTAGTAGGAGACTATCTGGTGTAAAACTCCATAGAGGGGTGCCAGAGTGCCTCAACTCACACACCAGTGTCATTCAAACTTTACTCATTAGTTGGGTTGGCACTCTCGCTATAAATGTGCCATTACCTTTTGAGTTTCCCCTTTCATTCCATGAATTTCCTCGTGTATATTGTGAGAGTTTCGTTAAGTGTTTTGGCAGAGAAGTCCACTTGAGTTGTAGGAGCACTGGAGCTGCAGGAGCACTGGAGGTGCAGGAGCACTGGAGGTGCAGGAGCACTGGAGGTGCAGGAGCACTGGAGGTGTAGGAGCACTGGAGCTGCAGGAGCACTGGAGCTGCAGGAGCACTGGAGCTGTAGTAACACTGGAGCTGTAGTAACACTGGAGCTGTAGTAACACTGGAGCTGTAGTAACACTGGAGCTGTAGTAACACTGGAGCTGGGCAGTGGAGCACTGGAGCTGCAGGAGCACTGGAGCTGCGGAGCTGGTAGTAAACACTGGAGCTGTAGTAAACACTGGAGCTGTAGTAACACTGGAGCTGTAGTAACACTGGAGCTGTAGTAACACTGGAGCTGTAGCAACACTGGAGCTGTAGTAACACTGGAGCTGTAGTAACACTGGAGCTGTAGTAACACTGGAGCTGTAGTAACACTGGAGCTGTAGTAACACTGGAGCTGTAGTAACACTGGAGCTGTAGTAACACTGGAGCTGTAGTAACACTGGAGCTGTAGTAACACTGGAGCTGTAGTAACACTGGAGCTGTAGTAACACTGGAGCTGTAGTAACACTGGAGCTGTAGGAGCACTGGAGCTGCAGGAGCACTGGAGCTGTAGTAACACTGGAGCTGTAGTAACACTGGAGCTGTAGTAAACACTGGAGCTGTAGCAACACTGGAGCTGTAGTAACACTGGAGCTGTAGTAACACTGGAGCTGTAGTAACACTGGAGCTGTAGTAACACTGGAGCTGTAGTAACACTGGAGCTGTAGTAACACTGGCAGAACTGGCTAGTAACACTGGAGCTGTAGTAACACTGGAGCTGTAGTAACACTGGAGCTGTAGTAACACTGGAGCTGTAGTAACACTGGAGCTGTAGTAACACTGGAGCTGTAGTAACACTGGAGCTGTAGTAACACTGGAGCTGTAGTAACACTGGAGCTGTAGTAACACTGGAGCTGTAGTAACACTGGAGCTGTAGTAACACTGGAGCTGTAGTAACACTGGAGCTGTAGTAACACTGGAGCTGTAGTAACACTGGAGCTGTAGTAACACTGGAGCTGTAGTAACACTGGAGCTGTAGTAACACTGGAGCTGACGCTGAGTAACACTGGAGCTGTAGTAACACTGGAGCTGTAGTAACACTGGAGCTGTAGCAACACTGGAGCTGTAGTAACACTGGAGCTGTAGTAACACTGGAGCTGTAGTAACACTGGAGCTGTAGCAACACTGGAGCTGTAGTAAATATGGAGCTGTAGTAACACTAAAGCTGTAGTAACACTGGAGCTGCAGGAACACTGGAGCTATAGTTACACTGGAGCTATAGTAACATTGGAGCTATAGTAACACTGGAGCTACAGGAACACTGGAGCTACAGGAACACTGGAGCTACAGGAACACTGGAGCTACAGGAACACTGGAGCTACAGAACACTGGAGCTACAGGAACACT
This sequence comes from Cherax destructor, assembly GCA_009830355.1. Classification (NCBI taxonomy): domain Eukaryota; kingdom Metazoa; phylum Arthropoda; class Malacostraca; order Decapoda; family Parastacidae; genus Cherax; species Cherax destructor. Next base: position 681,548 of record WNWK01000125.1, read on the forward strand.
GGAGCTACAGAACACTGGAGCTACAGGAACACTGGAGCTACAGGAACACTGGAGCTACAGGAACACTGGAGCTACAGGAACACTGGAGCTACAGGAACACTGGAGCTACAGGAACACTGGAGCTACAGGAACACTGGAGCTACAGGAACACTGGAGCTACAGGAACACTGGAGCTACAGGAACACTGGAGCTACAGGAACACTGGAGCTACAGGAACACTGGAGCTACAGGAACACTGGAGCTACAGGAACACTGGAGCTACAGGAACACTGGAGCTACAGGAACACTGGAGCTACAGGAACACTGGAGCTACAGGAACACTGGAGCTACAGGAACACTGGAGCTACAGGAACACTGGAGCTACAGGAACACTGGAGCTACAGGAACACTGGAGCTACAGGAACACTGGAGCTACAGGAACACTGGAGCTACAGGAACACTGGAGCTACAGGAACACTGGAGCTACAGGAACACTGGAGCTACAGGAACACTGGAGCTACAGGAACACTGGAGCTACAGGAACACTGGAGCTACAGGAACACTGGAGCTACAGGAACACTGGAGCTACAGGAACACTGGAGCTACAGGAACACTGGAGCTACAGGAACACTGGAGCTACAGGAACACTGGGCTACAGGACACTGGAGCTACAGGAACACTGGAGCTACAGGAACACTGGAGCTACAGGAACACTGGAGCTACAGGAACACTGGAGCTACAGGAACACTGGAGCTACAGGAACACTGGAGCTACAGGAACACTGGAGCTACAGGAACACTGGAGCTACAGGAACACTGAGCTACAGAAACACTGGAGCTGCAGAGCACTGGAGCTATAGTAACACTGGAGCTACAGGAACACTGGAGCTACAGGAACACTGGAGCTACAGGAACACTGGAGCTTAGGAACACTGGAGCTACAGGAACACTGGAGCTACAGGAACACTGGAGCTACAGGAACACTGGAGCTACAGGAACACTGGAGCTACAGGAACACTGGAGCTACAGGAACACTGGAGCTACAGGAAGCACTGGGCTCAGGAATCACTCAGAGTACAGGAACTGGAGCACAGGAACACTGGGCTAAGGAACACTGGAGTTGGAACACTAGGCTACAGGAACACTGGAGCTCAGGCACTGGAGCTACCAGGAACACTGGAGCACAGGAACAGGCTTGGACTACCAAGGCAGGTTGGATCACCAAGGCAGGCTTGGATGCACAGGCAGGTTGGATCACCAGGAGTTGAACACAGAGTTGAATCACCAAGGTAGGTTGGATCACCAAGGCAGATTGGATCACCAAGGCAGGTTGGATCACCAAGGCAGGTTGGATCACCAAGGCAGGTTGAATCACCAAGGCAGGTTGAATCACCAAGGCAGGTTGAATCACCAAGGTAGGTTGGATCACCAAGGCAGGTTGAATCACCAAGGCAGGTTGAATCACCAAGGCAGGTTGGATCACCAAGGCAGGTTGGATCACCAAGGCAGGTTGGATCACCAAGGCAGGTTGAATCACCAAGGCAGGTTGGATCACCAAGGCAGGTTGAATCACCAAGGCAGGTTGGATCACCAAGGCAGGTTGGATCACCAAGGCAGGTTGGATCACCAAGGCAGGTTGGATCACCAAGGCAGGTTGAATCACCACGGCAGGTTGATCACCAGGCAGGGTTGAATCACCAAGGCAGGTTGGATCACCAAGGCAGGTTGGATCACCAAGGCAGGTTGGATCACCAAGGCAGGTTGAATCACCACGGCAGGGTGACTCACCACGGCAGGGTGACTCACCACGGCAGGGTGACTCACCACGGCAGGGTGATCCTAAGATAACATTCATTTGCTCTTTATTTGGTTAGCAATTACATTGGCAGAGGTAAGCAGACACTTGACCCCCGCCATCTTACGTCTCCTGATAGCTGATTAATAACTCCTTTCATTTTTATCTATACTTGCTAAAGAGAGACATTATATTTGTATAATGTGTTGTATTAAAGAAGAATCACGGAACGGTTGGGGCTTGAAACCATGGCAAGCGAGTCCTAACACTCAGATGCATTTGTTTGCAATCGTGTTATTATGACTTCGTGTGTCTTGTGTTGTGTTGTTATCCTCTTGGCAGAATGCGAATGATGGGAAGCGATGAGGAAAGATAATAAAAAGGCATGAAATGTGAGATTTTTTTGTTTGTGTAGATTTTGCCGCCGAAGTGGTGGCAAAATATCCATCCTGTGGAGGGTAGCGCAAGAACATATGGATACACAAAAGTCCTAGGAACTAGGCCTCGTAAGGGTTATCAGGAGTACATCTGGGTTTGTATCTACAGTTGTCTGATCTGATGCATGCAAATTTGAGATATTTGTTTAATATGTCTGGTTTCTTATTTTCATTAATAAGATACCTCATCACTTGGTTTATTATACTATGCATTCTTCAATAAGTAGACAGAAGGAAGAGGAGGGGAAGAGTGGAAGAGGGGGAAGAGAGAGTGGGAAAGGGGGAAGAGAGTGGGAGAGGAGGAAGAGAGAGGGAGAGGAGAAAGAGAGAGTGGGAGAGGAGAAAGAGAGAGTGGGAGAGGAGAAAGAGAGAGTGGGAGAGGAGAAAGAGAGAGGGAGAGAGGAGGAAGAGAGCGAGGGAGAGAGGAGAGAGAGAGAGAGAGAGAGAGAGAGAGAGAGAGAGAGAGAGAGAGAGAGAGAACGTGAGATGGCATTAAGACTTTCACCTCCTCAACCTCAAAGGCTTTATGACGTTCTGTCAAGGGTAAGAGAGTAACTAACTGTTCAGATTTCCCACAAGGTAAAAAAACCCTTCTCCCACCAGTGCTGGGTCACCTTAACGTGGTGGTCAAGGTTAATGTGACCCACCAGTGCTGGGTCACCTTAACGTGGTGGTCAAGGTTAATGTGACCCACCAGTGCTGGGTCACCTTAACGTGGTGGTCAAGGTTAATGTGACCCACCAGTGCTGGGTCACCTTAACGTGGCGGTCAAGGTTAATGTGACCCACCAGTGCTGGGTCACCTTAACGTGGTGGTCAAGGTTAATGTGACCCACCAGTGCTGGGTCACGTTAACGTGGTGATCAAGGTTAATGTGACCCAGCAGTGGTGGGTCACCTTAACGTGGTGGTCAAGGTTAATGTGACCAGTGCTGGGTCACCTTAACGTGGTGATCAAGGTTAATGTGACCCACCAGTGCTGGGTCACCTTAACGTGGCGGTCAAGGTTAATGTGACCCACCAGTGCTGGGTCACCTTAACGTGGTGGTCAAGGTTAATGTGACCCACCAGTGCTGGGTCACCTTTAACGTGGTGGTCAAGGTTAATGTGACCCACCAGTGCTGGGTCACATTAACGTGGTGGTCAGGGTTAATGTGACCCAGCAGTGGTGGGTTACCTTAACGTGGTGGTCAAGGTTAATGTGACCTAGCAGTGCTGGGTCACATTAACGTGGTGGTCAGGGTTAATGTGACCCAGCAGTGGTGGGTTACCTTAACGTGGTGGTCAAGGTTAATGTGACCTAGCAGTGCTGGGTCACATTAACGTAGTGGTCAAGGTTAATGGCCGATTCTCCGGGAGGTGCGCCATTCACCCCACAGGGTGCTTGCCTGACTGAGGGCCCAACATCTCTTTCGACGTAAATAATGGGGAAATATTCCCCTTTTGTCTGCATTTCATGACAGCCGAAGACACGGTGCGAATTATGGATGCAGATCGGAGTACGTGAAGAACTGATTTCAAACAGCTTTACTTTGCTTATTATAGTTTTATGTAATTTGACAGCGAATTTATCATGCGCGTAGCACGTTGATAAGTGTACAGTTGAGTATTTGTTCGAAGTGCTGAATGATTAAGTGGTTCTTGTGTTTTGTAAATGACACAAACACACACTTAAAAGGTACACCATTACATAATGCTTCCTGTTAGTATCTGTTCAGACGTACCAGTATTCTGCATGGCGGTCGCAGAATTAGACACATGGAAAGGTCCTGGCTGAAGTATACCTCAGGAAGGCAGAAGAAGAATGAGACACTTGTGCAACATTTGGGATTCTTTATTATGGAAACGTTTCGCCAGCCAGTGGCTTCTTCAGTCCAATACAGAGAAGAACGGTGGAGGATGAGGAGTTTAAAGTAATTAGTCCCTCAGCCTGGAGTCGATGTGTTCAGTCCATCAATCTTGAGAAAACATCGACTCCAGGCTGAGGACTGATTACCTCAAACTCCTCTTCATCTTCCACGGTTCTTCTAGTTACTGGACTGAAGAAGCCACTATCTGGTGAAACGTTTACGTAAATAAAGTTTTATAAACGTTGCACAGTCGTCTCACTCTTTAACTTGTCAGTTTTCTAAATCGTTTACATCATAAAGTAGTAGAACTAGATACCAAAATATGTCTAGTGCCGCTGAGGTCTTCACCGACGAGTTGATGAGGTCTTCACCGACGAGTTGATGAGGTCTTCACCGACGAGTTGATGAGGTCTTCACCGACGAGTTGATGAGGTCTTCACCGACGAGTTGATAAGGTCTTCACCGACGAGTTGATGCAGCGCTGCCACTGACGCCAGCGATACGGTGGACATGCTCGCCCAGTACCTGAATAAATGCTAATTAAAACGAGTGTGTGTGTTTCCTGTGATGTATTGACTTGCAGCCGCAGACTATTGGACCGTCCCACTTGACTGCTTCTTGGCGAGCACTGCAGTCATGCTGGTCCCTGACCCCGTGACCTCTAGCACACTGACCCTGTGGGATTTTTATTTATTATTCTACCACTGTTATGGATGCACTAACAATAACATCAATTGACTTTAGCTTTAATCCAGTTCCAGCAGCCTCTCCCTGATCTCTCCTTCGATAGAGTGTTAATTGAGACTTCGTAGCTGTAGAAAAATTAATTTGATAAGGTTAGAGGTTTCCCATACCTCTTGTATTTAATATTTCAAGCAATTTCACGTTTCACTGCTTAAACGTGAGCTGACTAAGCAGAAATCTGAAGCCAATGCACTACACTAAATTCGACAGTTCGTTTACTCACACTCGCTGTCTATGATTATGGGACCTTTCCATGGAACCGTTGACTGTGTTAGTGGTTATTTACCACCGCAAGCGACTAATTTGCCGCAACAAAGACGTATCTCGTCACGCAAGAAGTGTACTCTTAAGTATTCTTTAAGCAACAGCCCCCCAAGGCGTTCTCCGCTCTTGGACGATGATATTGTTAATCTTGCAAGCATTTACGATTTAATGATGCCAACCATTGCCATGGCGCCATGACTAATGATTATCATTCTCTGAATTCTAGTGTGTTCCTTAATCTAATATCATTATCAATGTGTAGTTATCATGAGTTGCCGCTACGCTTCTTATCACCATCCTCGAGATTTGTCGTCTTGACCCCTGGGGGAGGAATGGTACACTTTCTTCTTTCTCCTCCCCTCCCCTTCCCTGACTTCCGGCATGTAGGCAAATTCCTCAACAGACCCCCGTCACCTCTACCTACTTCATGCTCCTACATTCCCTTTTCCTTACCTACTCTTATCTTCCCTTTCTCCTCTCCCCCTCACGCCCCTTAATAATATCTTTCTGCACACTGTTTTTCCCTTCACTATTCACCAATATCAAACCCCATCATTTACCACTATCCCACATCATCATTTACAACTATTCCACCATCATTCTGCCCTCTCCAACCCGTTATTCACTTCTCTCACCTCGCCACTTCTTCATTCACATCTCTTCCACCGTTATTATTCACTTCTCCCACCACCATCATTCGCTCCCCTCACCTACACCATGCACCTCCTTCCCACATTATTTACCTCTGTTCTACCCAGTTAGCATCTCTCTCCCACTGCAGTATTCTCTCCCATCTTTACCCTAGTTTGTTTACCTGTCGAGGGTGTGGGGAGCATGTTGCTAGTTTCTGCATGCTGGGAGATGCAACGCCTCGTATATAATCACCCCAACTCCCATTCCTACGCTACTGTTTCTTCCAGCCCGTCCTCTTGCTACGACAGTCAAATGGGTGACTGTTTAAGAGTTTAGAGCGTCGAGTTTTCATCACCTTTTTCATATATTTTATTTGTTTCCATTATGGTATACTGTAACTGGTAAATATTTATTGGCAGAGGACCTAATTTAAATAATGTAAATCTAGAAATTTACTACCAACTGTTTGTGAAAATTCATACAGAATTGTTGAGAATGGATGGATTCCTTCACTGCTGTGTTATTCTAACCTCAACCACCTAGACGGAGAGGTAACTAGACTGTAGTTTGTATTTGAACAAATAAGATGTGAATCATTCAAGCTTCGTTGGAGGCTCGATCCTTGCGCTAATTGTGTACAGAGGCGCCGTCATTCACTGGTTTATTGCGCACCACTTGCTCGCGCAGTGAGGTACCACTTGCTCGCGCAGTGAGGTACCACTTGCTCGCGCAGTGAGGTACCACTTGCTCGCGCAGTGAGGTAGCGCAGGATGACTGTGTTCCTGCCACACCCAACTAGGCTCAAGTTACGTCTTTAAAAATATTAGTAGTTTTGTATATTACAATTTCTTCACATAGCTAATCCTCACAATATATTACGTAGATACAATATCAAGTGAGTTTCAATTATCTAATAACACTGAAAATATTAGTCATTACTAGATTACAATTTCCTCAATGAACTATTCACTCGTCTAGCGGATGCCAGATGTGGATACAGTCCCAAGATTTCAAATGACTTACTATTTACTGTAGGGTTTGTAGAAATGTTTGGATGTTAGGACACTATTAAATAATGTTCCAGTGTTGGGTCATGTCTGTCCACACACTTTGCATTTCATGTCACTGGCATCTCCATACATATCGTGGTACCAGAGTAACAACGTCTTGTGGTCTACTGATCTAGTTTCTTGTTCCTTAGACATGTTTTACTTAACACATTTCATTATGATAGGCAATGGATCTGCTCGTTCCTATCTATATTCTTTCTTCAAACTCTTTTTCAATTCTTCACTGAAATTTTTTTTAAACCTCGGACTGTAAAACCAAAATAATATTCGGCATTTTCTCTATTTAGTCCACATTTAGCCAAGTCATCGACTTATGGTAGCAGAGGCCTATGTGAAAGGGACCCCCCAAAAAATTGACCTCTTAATCCATTTCAATAATTAGTGCATAGCTGTCTGTCTTCTTTTACATGTGTGTCGTATTTAGATCTCAGGCTGTTTAGAACAAGTAATAAGGGTAGGGAGTTAGAAACAAAATGTCTGTATAATATACGTGTGCTTGCCTTTTCATGTACTTCCCTGTAATTCCGCGCTCACTCCTTCAGTCTGTACCTTCTCCTATTTGTCTCTTCCTCATCGTCTCACATGGTCCACTTAACATTACGCTTATCCTTCTCGCTCTTTCCGTTTTCCATCATTCAGCACACTCAAGTGTTTCTCTCATTCCCCTCACTCTCCCCCCTCCCTTTCTCTTTCCTTCTGCCACTTACCACCTGCCCCAGCCTTCAACTCCCTCAGAGGGCAACGTTACCCCCGCTACCAACAACACTCACCCCTGAAGTCTTTGACCATTTACTCTCACCCGCTGGTCAAAGTCTTACTTCTACAGACGGGGGCTTATTTGTCCAACTTTCTTGCAAGATTTTCTCGCCTCTGATCTGGCTGGTGCATTCGAGCATCCAGGCGTGTGTGTCACCAGGAGCGACTCAGGCAGGTGTACCAGGCTGGCTAGATATTAGCTGTATACACACATACATCGGCGATTGAAGGTGGACTGGAGTGAAGGTATTTTCTTCGTCTGGAGGAACACGCCTCCAGACGTTAGAGCTTGGTTATCATTCGGTCATATTCAGAATGTTGGTTTTGTACTATATGACATCTCTAAATAATTCTAACAATGTAACACGCAAAATGGAAAAAAAAATACCTAACCGGTGAGCATGTTCTATCACTAACAGCGGGTGAACATTATGCTTTATGATCTATAGACAGAATCAACGCTGAGACAGAGACAACGCTAATTTTTCAACGGCATCAGCAGTTTATGCAGCTCAAATCGCTGAGTGTCTGGTTTGTATCGAGTTAAAGCCAGTCTAGTGTTGCATTTACCCTTCACCGGCAACAAGCCTCTTCACCCCCTTGAAGGCTATCAACAGCTTTAATTATAAGTAAACCCTTGATTTAATGGACCTCGATCTAACAGACTTCGTACATACGGGACAAAATACACTGTAATTTGATTCGGAAACAATGGATAAAATCCGCTGGTTACACAGTTGTCTCTTGTTGTTACGACCACGACACAACACTTGCATCTCTCTCCTCCACAATCATTTCCCTATTTGGCCGTTCAGTTGAGGCCAGGTAGACGCACATGACCACCAGCTCAGTAATTATGAAACAGCAGACGTTACCGCCCTGGATATCAACACAATAAAAAAAGTTAAGAATGAATATACAGATGGAGTGGTCCTCCAGGTGCAGGTGTGGGGACCCATAGCCTCGGAGAAGTAAACTAAAAAGGCTTCAAGAAAAAAGGCTAAGATTCTCCTTGAGGCTGTTGGAATAATTTATCCTCCCTCTCACTCCATCTTTTATATATATGTATGTATGTATATATATATATATATATATATATATATATATATATATATATATATATATATATATATATATATATATATATATAATATAAAAAAATATATATATAACGAACAACTAAAGCAGGGAGAGAGTTCTCAGGTAGTGTAGTGCGGATGTGTCACCGTCCACGGTTACCCTTAGAGTGGTGACACATCCGCACTACGCTACTCTGAGAACTCTCTCCTGCTTAGTTGTTCTCTTGCTATATATATATATATATATATATATATATATATATATATATATATATATATATATATATATACATACATACATACATATATATAAAGATGGAGTGAGAGGGAGGATAAATTATTCAACAGCCTCAAGGAGAATCTTAGCCTTTTCTTGAAGCCTTTAGTTTACTTCTCCGATATATATATATATATATATATATATATATATATATATATATATATATATATATATATATATATATATAATATATATATATATATATATATATAAATATATATATATATATATAATATATATATATATATATATATATATATATATATATATATATATATATATATATATATATATATATATATAGAATGAATTGTGCCTTCTTTATTAGCAAAAATTTTAGATTATTTTGATTTTTGCTCTTATGGTTAAATCAATATCTCTACATACTCAGTTTAACTAAGTTTAACTAGTTTTGGGTTACATGAACATCAATAAACAACATCAATAAAAACGTGACGACGGTTTGAAGCTTGACCTGAACACTGGGATCCACTGAGACGACTCAGTAATAGTTAAGTAAAAACCCATGTTAGGTAACAAGACATTTAGATGAATGGTTCAGAGAACCGACAAGTTGTTAAATTAGACACATATCTTTATTGAGGAAACGTTTCGCCACACAGTGGTTCAGAGAACCATTCATCTACATCCTGTCTGACACAGCAACTTCTTGGGATCTTGATACAAAGGGATTCTTCAACATTTGTCCAAACCTTTGGACAAGGACTTACTTCGACTAGTGGATGATACCACTATGACCCGCCTCCTCCTGCTTCATCTCACCTGTCTACAGTATATAAGCAACTTCTATTTGCCTTATGTTGTATTTTCTTCAAGATTGATGGACTGAACACATCGACTCCAGGCCGAGGGACTGATTACCTCAAACTCCTCCTTTTATTACTACTTTCTTCTTTGTATTGGACTGATGAAGCCACTGTGTGGCGAAACGTTTCCTCAATAAAGATACCCAAGTGTTGCATATGTGTCTAATTTAGTAACAAGACATGTAGAGTATTACAAGGTTTTATTAAGACAACGTTTCGCTCTGTTAGAGCTTTACTAATTCATGATAAAAACTCTCCTTGAGCTAAACACTGTTTTTAATAAAGGTATCCACTGTGTGGGAGAAACTTTGTGGTTAATAAAGGTATTTATTGTATGGGAGAAACGTAGTGGTTAATAATCGTAGTCATTATGTGGGAGAAACATTGTGATTAATAAAGGTATCCACTGTGTAGGATAAACGTTGTGGTTAATAAAGGTATCCACTGTGTGGGATAAACATAATAAACGTATCCAGTGTGTGAGAGAAATGTTGTAGTTAATAAAGGTATCCACTGTGTGGGATAAACATAATTAATAAAGGTATCCACTGTGTGGACGAAACTTTGTATTTATATACAGTGATTTATGAGTTTCGGTAATCGAGTGTGTCACTCCTGCCCCACGAGCACTAACATCGGCCTATGAGACCATATCATATCTATTCTTGAAACCGTGTATTGAGTAACTTGCTTCCACCATTGAGTGCGATTAACTTATTTGTTATCTACAAGAGCAGTGCTATGCTCCTGGTGTGTCATCTTTAATTTCGTTAGAATATATGACAGAGAGAGCTTGCGTTGTTATGGCATTTATGGTGCAATGATTCGGTGATGCATACGTCTAATCCCTTCCCTGCGTTTCTCCTCCGTCAGGTTCTGCGTCGGGGACCGGTTTTACCTGTGCGACAACAAGATCCTGTGTGAATACGACTACGAGGAGCGGATGGTGTTCGCCAACATGTCATACTCATCCGACTCTCTGGCCCACATCAAGAGACAAGTTAGTGACCTCCAGGTAGTGTTCGTTCATCTGCGCACTGCTACTACCACAAGCACCCACCACCCTCTCTCTCTCTCTTCTATGTGTGTGTTATATATATATATATATATATATATATATATATATATATATATATATATATATATATATATATAATGTCGTGCCGAATAGTTAAAACTTGTGATTTTGGCTCTAAATAGCAACGCTCTTCATGCTGAACGAATAAGGGAATCGAAAATTTGTGTATGCAATAATTTCACAAAAATCATTCCGAACCTAACGAGAAAAATATATTTCATTGTGTTTGTTTATTATTAAATTATTGTAAACTTATCTAAAATATATTTAGTTGGATTAGGCTAAGGTAAATTACGCTTATAATAAGGTTAGGTAAGTTTTCTAAAGTTCTGTTGGTACAAAATTATTAATTTTAACATAAACATAAATGAAAAAATATAACTCTTTAAACGTATAAGACAAAATTTTTAGAAAGGACTTAATTTTAAATGAGTTTTTGCTAATTAATCAGTTTTACCTATTCGGCACCATATATATATATATATATATATATATATATATATATATATATATATATATATATATATATGTTTCTCTAACTTTTAAAAATGATTTCGATGTGTTATCTTAGTTAATTGTTTTTAGTTCTGTCATGAGTTTACATATTATCTAGTTCTGTCCAGGGTTGATGCATTTTGATTTCTCATTGTTTCCTTAGATCTGCCTATGTCTGTCTCCTTCCCCTTCCATCCTCCCTTACCCTCGGTCCCTCCCTCACCCACACTTCCTCACTCTCCCTATCTCCCTCACCCACACTTCCTCACTCTCCCTACCTCCCTCACCCACACTTCCTCACTCTCCCTACCTCCCTCACCCACACTTCCTCACTCTCCCTACCTCCCTCACCCACACTTCCTCACTCTCCCTACCCTCCCCACCCCCCACTCTTCCTCTCACTCTCCCTACCTCCCTCACCCACACTTCCTCACTCTCCCTACCTCCCTACCCACACTTCCCTCACTCCTCCCTACCTCCCTCACCCACACTTCCTCACTCTCCCTATCTCCCTCACCCACACTTCCTCACTCTCCCTACTCCCTCACCCACACTTCCTCACTCTCCCTACCTCCCTCACCCACACTTCCTCACTCTCCCTACCTCCCTCACCCACACTTCCTCACTCTCCCTACCTCCCTCACCCACACTTCCTCACTCTCCCTACCTCCCTCACCCCCCACTTCCTCACTCTCCCAACCTCCCTCACCCACACTTCCTCACTCTCCCACCTCCCTACCCACACTTCCTCACTCTCCCTACCTCCCTCACCCACACTTCCTCACCCTCCCTACCTCCCTCACCCACACTTCCTCACCCTCCCCACCTCCTCACCCACCTTAACACTCTCCCCTACCTCTCTTACCCACACTTCCTCACTCTCCCTACCTCCCTCACCCACTTCCTCACTCTCCCTACCTCCCTCACCCACACTTCCTCACTCTCCCTACCTCCCTCACCCACACTTCCTCACTCTCCCTACCTCCCTCACCCACACTTCCTCACTCTCCCTACCTCCCTTACCCACACTTCCTCACTCTCCCTACCTCCCTCACCCACACTTCCTCACCCTCCCTACCTCCCTCACCCACACTTCCTCACCCTCCCTACCTCCCTCACCCACACTTCCTCACCCTCCCTACCTCCCTCACCCACACTTCCTCACTCTCCCTACCTCCCTCACCCACACTTCCTCACTCTCCCTACCTCCCTACCCACACTTCCTCCTCTCCTACCTCCTCACCTCCCTACCTCCTCACCCACACTTCCTCACCCTCCCTACCTCCCTCACCCACACTTCCTCACTCTCCCTACCTCCCTCACCCACATTTCCTTGTTACTCTACAACACATCAACCTTTTCATTGTCTCCAACAACGTCCTTTCCCTTTCCTCTGCAACACCTCTCCTCCTCCTCCCGCTGCAACACCTCTCTTCCTCCTCCCGCTGCAACACCTCTCTTCCTCCTCCCGCTGCAACACCTCTCTTCCTCCTCCCGCTGCAACACCTCTCATCCTCCTCCTCCTCCCGCTACAACACCTCTCCTCCAACAACGTCCTTTCCCTTTCCTCTGCAACACCTCTCTTCCTCCTCCCGCTGCAACACCTCTCTTCCTCTTCCCGCTGCAACACCTCTCATCCTCCTCCTCCGCTGCAACACCTCTCCTCCTCCCGCTGCAACACCTCTCTCCTCCACTCTTCCTCCTGCTGCAACACCTCTCTTCCTCCTCCCGCTGCAACACCTCTCTTCCTCCTCCCGCTGCAACACCTCTCTTCCTCCTCCGCTGCAACACCTCTCATCCTCCTCCTCCCGCTACAACACCTCTCCTCCAACAACGTCCTTTCCCTTTCCTCTGCAACACCTCTCTTCCTCCTCCCGCTGCAACACCTCTCTTCCTCTTCCCGCTGCAACACCTCTCATCCTCCTCCTCCCGCTGCAACACCTCTCCTCCTCCCGCTGCAACACCTCTCCTCCTCCCGCTGCAACACCTCTCCTCCTCCCGCTGCAACACCTCTCCTCCTCCCGCTGCAACACCTCTCTCCTCCTCCCGCTGCAACACCTCTCTTCCTCCTCCCGCTGCAACACCTCTCCTCCTCCTCCCGCTGCAACACCTCTCCTCCTCCCGCTGCAACACCTCTCCTCCTCCTCCCGCTGCAACACCTCTCCTCCTCCTCTTCCCGCTGCAACACCCCTCCTCCTCCTCTTCCCGCTGCAACACCTCTCCTCCTCCTCTTCCCGCTGCAACACCCTCCTCCTCCTCCTCCCGCTGCAACACCTGGCAAATCTTAGTGTTGAACATCTCAGTTTTTTCAGTAATACAATTCAAAGCTTTTAAAACAATCCTTGGGTATCTTGTTTTTTGGATTTTAATGACGTCTTTCTTTGTTTACTTTATGAGAAGTCAGGTGTCTGTATTATTGTCTGTCGTCACTGTGTCTCTCACTGTCTGTGTCACCTTGTGCTGCAGTGTCACTGTCTCTATCATTTGTATCTGTCACTGTGTGTCACTATATTTCATTGAGTATCACTGTGTATCACTGTCACCGTTTATCACTGTGTCACTATCATTATCATGTGTCACTGCTATATTTCGTCTTCTCTCTTCATAAATATATTCTCTCTCCTACCTCTCTATCCATTTTCTTTTCTTCCATCACTTCTTCCTTTACCTCCTGTCTCTTCCTCCACTGACAATGCAGTTTGTAATACAGATCTTACGACCACTTGAGTCAGCAACATTGGACAGATTACCCACAATACTCCAGTAACTCCGCAGAAGTTCGTCACGTATTTATTTTGTACAATAAGATTATTTAATACCACTATAGTGGTGGGGTGTAGGGAGGCAGCTCCTTACTTCATGTTCTCTCTCTCAGTGTTCCTTCTTTCTTATGTTCTCTCTCTCTTTTACACAGGGTTTGACAAGCTTAGGTTAAGGATCCCTTACTTTATTGACAAGCTATTTACAAGTTAAGGGTTACTAACTTTATTGACAAACTAAGAGCTGTTACCTAGGTCAGCTCATTTGAAAGCATTTTTATTGTTATGAAACATACAAGTAGGGAACAGGATGAAGTTGGATCCATCTGTGGGCCAGTATTTTCATTTGATCAACTGACTTTATCTCGTTGACATCATTATGCTGTATGAATGTGTTCCAGACTCGAGTCATCCTGGGGATAAATGATCTCAGATGAAGTGATGTTCTGGAGAAGGTTACAGCTAGAGTGAAGTTGCTACTTTCTGCCCGTCTTGTGGTATAGAAGCTTGCTCCTCACTGTCCTCGAAGTGGAGCCAAGTGTGGTACTTTGACAATATTGGCCTTGTACATAACAGTAAGTCCACCCACATCCCTCCTGTGTTGAAGGCTCGGCTGAAAAGACAGATTTATCCAGGATGGGTCCAGGAGAGAGATGAGAAGTCTTGCTCTGTTCTCTACTCTGTCATGCAGTCGCAGATGAGAGGGGGGCGGGAGCAGGCAAACCAAGAAAGTGGAGCATACTCAAGGTGTGAGCGTACTTGTGCCTCATACAGAATTTTGCAACCCCTACTGTCAACCAAATGCGAGATGCGTCGAAGCGTTGTAAGCTTCCTGGCTGACTTGTTTGCAAGATTTATAAATCGTGGTTCTTCATGGTCAGTTTGGAGTTAAATTTCACCCCAAGGATATCAACTTCTTCCCTCGATCTCTTTCTCTTTTCTCTCTTCTTTTCACTCTTCTCTCTTCTCTTCACTCTTTCTCTTCTCTCTCTCTGTTTTCAAGGTGAGTGCACGAGTGCACTGCGTAATCTCAGCAAGATGTCTTAACCATGGTAACAAAACAGGGGTGACCACCTTAATTGTAGCTGCATGAATACCATCCGGGTTATGCACATGGGAGGGGGGAAGTAGGGAAAGGAGGGAGGATAGGGGAGGGAGGATAGGGGAGGGAGGATAGGGGAGGGAGGATAAGGGAGGGAGGATAGGGATGGAAGGAGGATGCAATCCTCCTTCAGGATCACCAAAACCTCAGAAAAGCTGCAGTCGTTATGTTCCGCTGGTACAGCATCGTCACTCATGTAACTTCAGTGATACAGAACATGTAACCTACTTGACCTCATGTAAGGTAACATCAAGTACCTAATGTGCACATTTCAAGTTCACTAGTGATGTCAAGAACAATCATATGGTATTTAAATAAGTATTTGGTACAGCGCTTAAGGTTAGATCTAGTACAATAATAAGTTCAATACAATATTCAAAGACTGGATATAGTACAGTTTTATTACTAGACCCAATACAATATTCGGCCCTTATGATGTAGGTCAACTGAGGTCACCTCAGTTGACCTACATCACAAGGGCCGAATATTGTATTGGGTCTAGTAATAATACTGTACTAGATCCAGTCTTTGAATATTGTATTGAACTTATTGTACTAGATCTAACCTTAAGCGCTGTACCAAACACACATGCAGAGTGGGTAAAGGTCTCACACCCTAGGCACCGCTTTATACATAACCAGTGGTAAGGACATCCTCCGTATTCCCGTTTTTCATACAGACAAAAAAACTATCACAGTTTTCGCTCACATTTCCATTCCTAATTGATGTGTTGCGTGTCCGTGTTGCTCAGTGTTTTGCTAGCATTTTTGTGTGTGCGCGTTATTGCGATGTACTCGCTATTTTCCAGTTTTGTTGTTACAAAGACATTTTATATTTGTTTATGAGCTTCATCTAACATGGTTAATCCCAGTCCCTTATAACATGGTTAATCCCAGTCCCTTATAACACGGTTAATCCCAGTTCTGTATAAAACTGTTAATCCCCAGCCCCGTATAACACTGTTAATCCCCAGCCCCGTATAACACTGTTAATCCCCAGCCCCGTATAACACTGTTAATTACCAGCCCCGTATAACACTGTTAATTACCAGCCCCGTATAACACTGTTAATTACCAGCCCCGTATAACACTGTTAATTACCAGCCCCGTATAACACTGTTAATCCCCAGCCCCGTATAACACTGTTAATCCCCAGCCCCGTATAACATTGCTAATGAACACGCAGCCTTTTGTGGATAATGTTAAAATTACATTTAACCTTTCCATGATCTGTGTTAATGACACACTTTCCATGATACCTCGTGTTAATGGCACCCTTCTCCTGATACCTCGTGTTAATGGCACCCTTCTCCTGATACCTCGTGTTAATGGCACCCTTCTCCTGATACCTCGTGTTAATGGCACCCTTCTCCTGATACCTCGTGTTAATGGCACCCTTCTCCTGATACCTCGTGTTAATGGCACCCTTCTCCTGATACCTCGTGTTAATGGCACCCTTCTCCTGATACCTCGTGTTAATGGCACCCTTCTCCTGATACCTCGTGTTAATGGCACCCTTCTCCTGATACCTCGTGTTAATGGCACCCTTCTCCTGATACCTCGTGTTAATGGCACCCTTCTCCTGATACCTCGTGTTAATGGCACCCTTCTCCTGATACCTCGTGTTAATGGCACCCTTCTCCTGATACCTCGTGTTAATGGACTCTCTGATACCTCGTGTTAATGGCACTTCTCCTGATACCTCGTGTTAATGGCACCCTTCTCCTGATACCTCGTTATGGCCCCTTCTCCTGATACTCGTGTTAATGGCACCCTTCTCCTGATACCTCGTGTTAATGGCACCCTTCTCCTGATACCTCGTGTTAATGGCACCCTTCTCCTGATACCTCGTGTTAATGGCACCCTTCTCCTGATACCTCGTGTTAATGGCACCCTTCTCCTGATACCTCGTGTTAATGGCACCCTTCTCCTGATACCTCGTGTTAATGGCACCCTTCTCCTGATACCTCGTGTTAATGGCACCCTTCTCCTGATACCTCGTGTTAATGGCACCCTTCTCCTGATACCTCGTGTTAATGGCACCCTTCTCCTGATACCTCGTGTTAATGGCACCCTTTCTCCTATCCTCGTGTTAATGGCACCCTTTGCTCTACTCCTCGTGTTAATGGCACCCTTTGCTCTACTCCTCGTGTTAATGGCACCCTTTGCTCTACTCCTCGTGTTAATGGCACCCTTTGTCTCTACTCTCCTCGTGTTAATGGCACCCTTTGCTCTACTCCTCGTGTTAATGGCACCCCTTTGCTACTCCTCGTGTTAATGGCACCTTGCTCTACTCGTGTTAACACTTTGCTCTACTCCTCGTGTTAATGG
This sequence comes from Cherax destructor, assembly GCA_009830355.1. Classification (NCBI taxonomy): domain Eukaryota; kingdom Metazoa; phylum Arthropoda; class Malacostraca; order Decapoda; family Parastacidae; genus Cherax; species Cherax destructor. The sequence goes on from WNWK01000125.1 coordinate 699,023, forward strand.
ACCCTTTGCTCTACTCCTCGTGTTAATGGCACCCTTTGCTCTACTCCTCGTGTTAATGGCACCTTTGCTCTACTCCTCGTGTTAATGGCACCCTTTGCTCTACTCCTCGTGTTAATGGCACCCTTTGCTCTACTCCTCGTGTTAATGGCACCTTGCTCTACTCCTCGTGTTAATGGCACCCTTTGCTCTACTCCTCGTGTTAATGGCACCCTTTGCTCTACTCCTCGTGTTAATGGCACTCCTTTGCTCTACTCCTCGTGTTAATGGCACCTTTGCTCTACTCCTCGTGTTAATGGCACCCTTTGCTCTACTCCTCGTGTTAATGGCACCCTTTGCTCTACTCCTCGTGTTAATGGCACCCTTTGCTCTACTCCTCGTGTTAATGGCACCCTTTGCTCTACTCCTCGTGTTAATGGCACCCTTTGCTCTACTCCTCGTGTTAATGGCACCCTTTGCTCTACTCCTCGTGTTAATGGCACCCTTTGCTCTACTCCTCGTGTTAATGGCACCCTTTGCTCTACTCCTCGTGTTAATGGCACCCTTTGCTCTACTCCTCGTGTTATGGCTCCTTTTTGTTCCTGTCACTCGTTAATGGCACCCTTTGCTCTACTCCTCGTGTTAATGGCACCCTTTGCTCTACTCCTCGTGTTAATGGCACCCTTTGCTCTACTCCTCGTGTTAATGGCACCCTTTGCTCTACTCCTCTTGTTAATGGCATTCTTGATCCTTCAGGCTAATGGGAACGTTATTTACTTGTGTTAATTAATGTGTTTATCCTCCTCCTTTCTTCAGTTAAGGAGGACACCTGCCTCTTCCTTCTTATACTCCTGCTTGAGTCAGTCTGTAAGTGCTCAGCCTCGTGCCAGTCTTACTGTCATGTCAGGCATCTAACACTGGTTAATTTTAATATACTTGTGACCGGTTTCCAGGAGTTTTCTAGGTTAGGTTAGCTAAGGTTTGTCAGGAAACAGGACAAGTGTCTCCTGACGCGGGTCTTAGTCAGATGATGACCAGCAGCTGGAGCCTTTGGTTATCTGACGGAGGCCTTCCGCTGGCTTACCGGTTCACCCCTTTAAAAATTATGGTCATGGTTATAGCCATTCAGTTTAAGGAGTTTTCTAGGAGCTAGCACTGCCAGGCTTCCCTGATTAACCAGTCTATTGCTACTGGCGGCTCGCTAGCCCACAGAGCCTGGTTGGTCTGGCACTTGGACTACTACCGACAAGAGTGAGGGAAACGTACATAACAATATTAAGTTGATGTTGTAAAGCTTTACACAGGGCGAAAAGTGACCCCCTAACAAGAGCTTTATCTGCGCCTCTTTCTTTTCCTCGATGGCAACTTTCTCTTCTCTAGTGGAAAATTTCTCTCCCCCACTGGCGACTTTCTCTTACCAATGGCAACTTTCTCTTCCCCAGTGACAACTTTCTCTTCCTCAGAGGCATATTTATCTTCACCAGTGGCAACTTTCTCTTCACCAGTGGAAAATTTCTCATCCATAATGACAACTTTCTCTTCCTAGGTGGCAGCTTTCTTTTCCTAAATAGCAACTTTCTCTTCCTCAGTGGCAACTTTCTCTTCCTAGGTAGCAACTTTCTTTTCCCCATTGTCAACTTAATTTTCTCTTCCTCAGTGGCAAATTTCTATTCTTCAGTGGCAACTTTCTCTACCTCAGTGACAACTTTCTCTTCCTCAGTGGCAACTTTCTCTTCCTCAGTGGCAACTTTCTCTTCCTCAGTGGCAACTTTCTCTTCCTCAGTGGCAACTTTCTCTTCCACAGTGGCAACTTTCTCTTCCTCAGTGGCAACTTTCTCTTCCTCAGTGGCAACTTTCTCTTCCTCAGTGGCAACTTTCTCTTCCTCAGTGGCAACTTTCTCTTTTAAAATTTGACTGATAGATGTTTTTTTTTCCTTTTAAAGGTGTCAAGGCCAATATGGTCATGTTTTTTCGTATTGACTTCAAGTAAAAAAAAATCTGTTTCCTCAAATTTGAAAACTTATCATAAAAATGAGGAAATTCGCTTGTTCCTCCCTGGAGAAGAGCTCTTGATCCAGGGGATATAGAGCTGCCCTTCCCTTGGATCAAACCTAATTAACTATTCTCGTATGGTAATACAGCGTCTGGGGGGATACGAGGCCGTCTGGTTTGATCCAAGGAATGAGAGGGAAGCTCTGTGTTCCTGGAACAAGAACCCTTCACTAACGTTAAGGCATTTATACATAATTTTTATTATGCACTAGAAACCGCTAAATCCTCGCCCAGTAATTCCTAGTTAAGCTTCGTTAAACATCCCACAGCCACCTTAACTTTTTTTTAACCGATTAGTTCTTCCTTTCGTTAACCAGTTCCTCTTGTCGTTAAGCGGAACTGGTTAACGAGAAGCCGTTTCCGCTTTGTGTCCAGTCCCAGCCAGTTCTCCTTTCCAGTATTACTCTCGTTAAACACCTCTAGTTCCCTTCTCGCCTACCGTTCCCTCCTTTCGTTAATCAGTAATTTTCTCCACTTTACCTTTCGTAATTCAATTGCGTTGACCATTCATTTCCCCTTTCCGTTAACCAGTTAAACTTCATCCAACAGTTAACCATCACCCCATTCGTTAAATACTCCCCATTGTGTTTACTACTACTGCTGCTTGTTAAGTGCTCTACTTTTCGTTGAATAATCTAGTTCGTGAAGCACCACCTTCTTTCGTTAACCACTCCACTTTTTTTAACATTAATCAGCTACTCTTTCGTTAACCTCTTCACTTTTCAGAACCACTCCCTTTTTTCGTTAACTACTTTCGTTATCCCTCTCACTAAATTTGTTAACCACTCCATAGTTTCATTAACCACTCCCTCCTTTCATTAACCACTCCCTCCTTTCATTAACCACTCCCTACTTTCATTAACCACTCCCTACTTTCATTAACCACTCCCTACTTTCATTAACCACTCCCTACTTTCATTAACCACTCCCTACTTTCATTAACCACTCCCTACTTTCATTAACCACTCCCTACTTTCATTAACCACTCCCTACTTTCATTAACCACTCCCTACTTTCATTAACCACTCCCTACTTTCATTAACCACTCCCTCATTTCATTAACCACTCCCTACTTTCATTAACCATTCCCTACTTTCATTAACCATTCCCTACTTTCATTAACCATTCCCTACTTTCGTTAACCATTCCCTACTTTCGTTAATCACTTCTTACTTTCATTAACCACTCCCTACTTTCGTTAATCATTCCCTACTTTCGTTAACAAATATCTGCTTTCGCTGGCAATCCCTACTTTCACTAGCAAATCCCTACTTTCGACAACCACTCCCTACTTTCGTTAACCACTCCCTACTTTCGTTAACCACTCCCTACTTTCGTTAACCACTCCCTACTTTCGTTCCAGAACGGGACGACGAAAGTACCCTTGAAGGACATGCCTGAAATGCTTACGTCGTGATGGTGTAAGGTTAGTCAGGCTGCTGCTGCTAACTGTTAACACTACCCTCCCTCCCTGCCTCCCTCCCTGGCTGCTGCTGCTAACTGTTAACACTACCCTTCCTCCCTGGCTACTGCTAACTGTTAACACTAACCTCCCTCCCTCCCTGACAGCTGCTAATTGTTAACACTACCCTCCCTACCTTCCTGGCTGCTGCTGCTAACACTACCCTCCCTACCTTCCTGGCTGCTAGCAACACACTCCTCCTCCTCCTGGCTACTGCTAACTGTTAACACTACCTGCCTCCCTCCTGGCTGCTGCAATTAATCTACCCTCCTCCTTCCTGGCTCTGCTAACACTACCCTCCCTTCCTCCCTCCCTGACTGCTGCTAACTGTTAACGCTTCCCTCCCTCCCTCTCTGGCTGCTGCTGTTAACACTAATGGCTACTGCTAACTGTTAACACTACCCTGCCTCCCTCCCTGGCTGCTGCTAATTTATACTACCCTCCCTCCCTTCCTGGCTACTGCTAACACTACCCTCCCTTCCTTCCTCTCTGGCTGCTGCTGACTGTTAACACTACCCTCAATTCCTCCCTTCCTGACTGGTGTTAACTGTTAAAACTACCTTCATGGTTTCCTGGTAACTATTTACACTACCCTTCTTCACTGGCTGCTACCTGTTAATACTAACCTCCCTCCCTTACTGCTAACTCTTAATACTACCCTCCCTCCCTTTCTGTTTCTAACTGTTAGCACTATCCATTCTCTCTGTTACCTTTAACACTAATCTCCCTGGTTGTTGCTAACCGTTAACAGTACCCTCCCTGGCTATCACTACTGTCTCTGACTGATGATATCACTACCCTCCCTGGCTGCTATCACTACCCTCCCTGGCTGCTATCACTACCCTCCCTGGCTGCTATCACTACCCTCCCTGGCTGCTATCACTACCTCCCGGCTGTCACTACCCTCCACGGCTATCACCACCCTCCCTGGCTGCTATCACCACCCTCCCTGGCTGCTATCACTACCCTCCCTGGCTGCTATCATTACCTCCTCGGCCGCTAACACTATCTCCTGGCTGCTATCACTACCTCCTCGGCCGCTATCACTATCTTCTGGCTGCTATCACTACCTCCCCGGCTGCTATCACTACCTCCCTTTCTTCTATCACTACTCTCCCTGGCTGCTATAACTACCCTCCCTGTCTGCTATAACTATCCTTTGTTGCTGTTATGCCTACCCTCCCTGGCTGCTATGCCTACCCTCCCTGGCTGCTAGCCTACCCTCCCTGGATGTTATCACTACCCTCCTTGGATGCTATCACTACCCTCCCTGACTTCTCTTAATGTTACCCTCCCTGACTTCTCTTAATGTTACCCTCCCTGATTTCTCTTAATGTTACCCTCCCTGACTTCTCTTAATGTTACCCTCCCTGGCTATCACTACTTTCTCTAACTTCTGCTAACTTGTAACACTACCCTCCCTGGTTATCAATACTACTCTCCCTGACTATTATAACGCCCTGGATGCTACTGTTATAACTATGTGCTCTGGCTACCACTAGCATCACTAATCTCCCTGGCTACCCCTTTTACTAATTTCCCTGGCTACCCATATTACTACTCTCCCTGGTTACCAATAGTATTCTCCCTGGCTACCACTATAAAAAACAACAACTGGAAAACATTATCACTCTCCCTGACTACCATTATCACTGCTATCCCTGGCTAGTACTATTATGTCTACTCTCCCTGGCTACCACAAACACCCACCACTCTCCTCCCTGGCTACCACTATCACTACTCTCCCTGTCTATTACTATTATGCCTAATCTCCTAGCTACCACAAACACCACCCTTCTCCCTGACTGCCACTATTATTACTCTCCCTGACTGTCATTATTATACCTACTCTCCCTATCTGCCAATATTTTTCCTGGCTGCCATTGTACCTATTCCCTGGCTACCACTCTCACTACTGTCCCTGGCTACAGCTATCACTACTCTCCCTGGCTACAGTTATCACTACTCTCCCTGGCTACCACTATCATTACTCTCCCTGGCTACCACTATCACTACTCTCCCTATCTATTATTATCACTACTCTCCCTGGCTACCACTATCACTACTCTCCTTGGCTACCACTATCACTACTCTCCCTGGCTACCACTATCACTACTCTCCCTGGCTACCACTATCACTACTCTCCCTAGCTACCACTATCACTACTCTCCCTAGCTACCACTATCACTACTCCCCCTGGCTACCACTATCACTACTCTCCCTAGCTACCACTATCACTACTCCCCCTGGCTACCACTATCACTACTTTCCTGGCTACCGCTGTTAACGCCACGTACATTTAGAAGGCTAGAGCAGTACCATGGGTGCACTACGTAATGCACGGTACACAGCTTCAGGAAGAGGTATGTCAGTATCACAATCACATTCCGTCAGACAATGTTTTAACTTGAGAATTACGAGTTCGAACCAACAGTTGGTTTGTTTTATATTTCACGAGGCGCTAAACCCGAGTGAGTCGTTCAATTCAAACAGTTCATCCTTGAAGAAGAAAGATGTGCAGCACATGTCGAACACATGTGCTACATATGTTGAATACATGTGTAGCACACGATGAACAGATATGCAACACATGAACACAACATGTGCAGCACGTGGGTATATCGCCGAAACTTGTCGCCTGCACAGCAGGCTCCGCAGTCGGATACAGACAAAAAAAAAAAAACCACTGAATGCATAAGTAATTCGAGGTGATGAGCCCATCAGCCTGGACAGAATGTGGTCAGTCAGCTGAGGGAACGACTTCCTCCTGTCAAGGATGAGGGACTGATCACCTCAAGTTATTTGACTGTCTCCACTGTTTTACTCGACTGAAGTCTGTCTCCTTCGAATACAGAGGTGATTTAAGTACTGCAGACAGTGGAAGAGGTGGATAAGGTATTTCTGAGGTATTTATTTCCTTAATTTTGACTGGAAGTGGTCTGACCCTTTGCTTTGTTTGACGGTAATCAGTCCCATATCCCTGGTTTGGTGGTCAGTCCCATATCCCTGGTAGGTGGTCAGCCCCATAGCCCTGGTAGGTGGTCAGTCCCATAACCCTGGTAGGTGTTCAGTCCCATAGCCCTGGTAGGTGTTCAGTCCCATAGCCCTGGTAGGTGTTCAGTCCCATAGCCCTGGTAGGTGTTGAGTCTCTTTTATACCACAAACTCATTAACAAATTCGACCTGAAATGCTTCTTCCTTTACCAAGATAACAAAACCAAATGTGAAGAATTGATTTCTTTAGGAACACAAAGTTTGTGAGGTGCAGCTTAGCATTCCTTGAAGTGGAATGTCGCGTGATATTACATGTTTTTCTTTGCCCTAAAATTCCCTCCAACTTGCACTGAAGAGCCCAACATATACTCGAAAAATCTAAGAAAAGTGATGAAGGAAGGCCGTATTGTTGTACCCACAAGATCAACCACTCCTGTCATACAAACAACTTAATGCAAGTTCTGACATCCAGAACCATTCGTGATCTAACCAGACTATTTCGAGCCGAACTGACATCAAAGTCAGGGTCTACACGAACCGTGTGTAGGATGTGATGAATGTTGGGGGGTCACATGGTGACATCAACAACAGGAGTCAGGACCATAAATATGCATGCAGAACCCACATCAGCAATGCATGTGTTATTCACCGGAATAATATGCATTATTGATATGAATGGCATGGAATGACACTGAACTCATCAAAGAGAAAAAAAATCCTGGAAACAGCAATCATTGAAACACACATCATAGAACAAAATCAAGATGTCTTCAGCATCGTTGCAAGCCCAGCACGACGCTGCCTGCCTGACCAGACAATACATGTAATCAGGTGCGGTACCCAGTACCCACCAACCTTTCCAGACACTGACACCTGACCCAAAACTCCCTACAACTCATCGCAAGAACTTATGGGCAGCTTATAAGCCTGAATGACTTGAAAAACTCACCCGTGTATGAAATGTTTTTCAAATAAAGACTTGTTCTGTTGTGTGTTTGTGCAGTTGACAAGCTTAACATGCAAACTGATGGAGAAAACAACAAAAAACTCTTGCAAAACACCTTCAGGAACAACATTCATTTCAGAATATGGTTTTAAGAATGGAAAACTATGCTTCGCCACCCAGCTTCTCACGGAAATAATACAAAAAAGAAGAATGGGCCAACTGCATCTCCCTCGACTGCAAGAAAACCTTTGATGTAACATCCTACAGCAATTAAAGCAAGCAAATAGTTAAGGATAGGACACAGGATGATGAATAAGGACATATGCGTAACACTTGGATATGTTTACTGATGAAGAAAAATAAAATAGTCTCATGGTGAGATAGAAAGTGTCAGAATGAAGGACTGCCACAAGCTAAGTTCCACAAAAGTAAGTCCCGGGACCTATACTATTCCTAACATGTTAGCGTTATCTCAAGTCTCCAAGAATCTTATATGTTAGTAGACGATATCAAGCTCAGGAGAATCCAAGCAGACTGTCATGAACTGCTAGATGAACTTGAACGGTTACAAATTTGGTCAGAATAGTTCATGTTCGAAGTAAATTCCATTAAATAGAAAGTAATGAACCTACAAGTGGGTGCAAGATAAATTTACCACATGGGCGAAGAGCAACTAGGTTAATCAATCAACGAGAAAAACCTTGACATAAACATACCACAATTATATTCTGAAGCCCCTCTCTCTTAAAAGCAAAATGACGGCGGCATAGGCTAACTTAGCAAACTTCAAAACGACATGGACTAAATGATGCAGTATTTAGTAACTTTTCCACATCGCTTAGGAAATCAGTTCTAGAATACTTATCCCCCAACCTAGTCAAACAAGACTGTCCTAAAATTCGTAACAAGGTTGAGGCATGGACACATACTACGGATGGCTAGACTATATAGACAGCGACAGGCTTTTCATACACACACAAAAGAACCTGAACGAGGGGTCATATACTAATCATATTCGCAGAGACTAAAAGGTATTTCTTAGTGCAGTAAACAGTGGATAAAAAAACCAGAAAGCGACATAGGTGAAACAGTGCACGATATTAAAACGGAGTATTATAAATTCAGATAAGTGTAGTGAAAAGGAAAGTCAGGAGGCTGGCGAAGAGCTTGAAGCTGCAAAACATAACTAGTCAATTAAAGAGCTCTAGTGCCCACATTTTGACACCACTTAAGTGTGCATGATAGTCGTGGAGCGGAGAGGAACGAGCTATTGACAGAGACTGAAGGACCTGAATATAACAAGAGATATAACTACGACGTACATAATACTTAAGATGATTTGCTAGGGACGATCGATGAGATAATCACTGAACATACGAACATCACTAGTGTCTCAGGGGTGGCATAAGCAGTTGCACGAGGAAATGATAGAGGAGAAACTTCATACGCAGCTTTAAGAGCAGGTACGTAGGGCCCCAGGTGCCAGGAACCTGTAATGCTGGTCAGTATTAGCTTAAGCTGGAGCCAGGAACTGAGAGACTGGCAGCTTTGTTAGCGTTCAAAGCGGTGTCACTAACAAGTCTACTCAATGATGCTCTTCCTACTCTACTGCACAAACCTTTTATTGAATTGAAGTTCATTAATTGAATTGGACAGACACCTGCCTACTACTCTCCAATTAGCGATTATCGGGTTAGGCCTCGTTCCACATAGGTTCATCTTTCCGAAAACAAGGCTCTTAATGGGGAGCCTCTCTTACACGCCCTTTCCATGTTCGGCTAAATTCTCCTATCATTCCCTCTGTTGAAACTGTCATTCTTCCTTCCATTTTAAGGTTCTTATTCCCTCCCCCCATGTATCCTTCCAAATGACCTTACTGTCATCCACTAAGATTCTTACGTATTCCCCCATGTATCCTTCCAAATGACCTTACTGTCATCCACTAAGATTCTTACGTATTCCCCCATGTATTCTTCCAAATGATCTTATTGTCATTAAAGCTGCAATTCACCTGTACAATAATATTCAACACTTTATTAATTAAAACAGTGTAAATAGAAATACACACCTTAGTGTATATACACAAACACCTGTGTATGGGCACAGATCTGGTTTTCTTTGTTAACCCTGTCAGTGGAGGGTTGTGTTAACCCTGTCAGTGGAAAGGTTTGTGTTAACCCTGTCAGTGGAGGGGTTGGTGTTAACCCTGTCAGTGGAGGGGTTGGTGTTAACCCTGTCAGTGGAGGGGTTGGTGTTAACCCTGTCAGTGGAGGGGTTGGTGTTAACCCTGTCAGTGGAGGGCTTGGTGTTAACCCTGTCAGTGGAGGGTTTGTGTTAACCCTGTCAGTCGTGGGGTTTGTGTTAACCCTGTCAGTGGAGGGGGTTTGTGTTAACCCTGTCAATGGAGGGGTTTGTGTTAACCCCGTTATTGGAGGGGGTTTGTGTTAACCCTGCCAGTGGATGGGGTTTGTGTTAACCCTGCCAGTGGAGGTGGTTTGTGTTAACCCTGTCAGTGGAGGGTTTGTGTTAACCCTGTCAGTGGTGGGGTTTGTGTTAACCCTGTTAGTGGAGGGGGTTTGTGTTAACCCTGTTAGTGGAGGGGGTTTGTGTTAACCATGTCAGTGGAGGGGGTTTGTGTTAACCCTGTCAGTGGAGGGGGTTTGTGTTAACCCTGTCAGTGGAGGGGGTTTGTGTTAACCCTGTCAGTGGAGGGGGTTTGTGTTAACCATGTCAGTGGAGGGGGTTTGTGTTAACCTGTCAGTGGTGGGGTTTGTGTTAACCCTGTCATGTGGGGTTTAGAATATAACCCTGTCAAATGTTGGTTGTGTTAACTTGTAAGTGGGGGTATCTCATACCCTGCCATAGTGGCAAGGTACGAAAATAAACTAACAAATATTGCTTTCTACACGATTAATGACTCTCACATACCCACACCACTAGTGTGACTCACGTACCCACGCCACTAGTGTGCCTCTCACATACCCACGCCACTAGTGTGCCTCTCACATACCCACACCGCCAGTGTGACTCGCTCATCACCGCCAGTGTGACTCACGTACCCACGCCGCCAGTGTGCCTCTCACATACCCACACCGCCAGTGTGACTCTCACATACCCACACCGCCAGTGTGCCTCTCACATACCCACACCGCCAGTGTGCCTCTCACATACCCACACCGCCAGTGTGACTCTCACATACCCACACCGCCAGTGTGACTCTCACATACCCACACCGCCAGTGTGACTCGCTCATCAACGCCAGTGTGACTCGCTCATCAACGCCAGTGTGACTCGCTCCCACACCGCCAGTGTGACTCCTCATCCACGCCGCCAGTGTGCACTCGCTCCCCCACCGCCAGTGTGACTCGCCATCAACGCCAGTGTGACTCCCATCAACGCCAGTGTGACTCGCACATCACCGCCAGTGTGACTCCTCATCAACGCCAGTGTGACTCGCTCATCAACGCCAGTGTGACTCGTCTCACGCCATACCCCACCGCCAGTGTGACTCGCTCATCAACCGCCAGTGTGACTCGCTCATCACGCCAGTGTGACTCTCACATCACACGCCAGTGTGACTCGCACATACAACCGCCAGTGTGACTCCCATCACACCGCCAGTGTGACTCACATCCAACGCCAGTGTGACTCTCATCCAACGCCAGTGTGACTCTCACGTACTGCCATCAACGCCAGTGTGACTCTCATCAACCGCCAGTGTGACTCGCTCATCAACGCCAGTGTGACTCCCATCAACCCCCAGTGTGACTCGCTCATCAACGCCAGTGTGACTCGCTCATCAACGCCAGTGTGACTCGCTCATCAACGCCAGTGTGACTCGCTCATCAACGCCAGTGTGACTCGCTCATCAACGCCAGTGTGACTCGCTCATCAACGCCAGTGTGACTCGCTCATCAACGCCAGTGTGACTCAGCTCATCAACGCCAGTGTGACTCATCAGCAGTCGATCATCACGCCAGTGTGACTCGCTCCATCAACGCCAGTGTGACTCGCTCATCAACGCCAGTGTGACTCGCTCATCAACGCCAGTGTGACTCGCTCTATCAACGCCAGTGTGACTCATCAACGCCAGTGTGACTCATCAACGCCAGTGTGACTCTGCTCTATCAACGCCAGTGTGACTCATCAACGCCAGTGTGACTCATCAACGCCAGTGTGACTCATCAACGCCAGTGTGACTCATCAACGCCAGTGTGACTCATCAACGCCAGTGTGACTCATCAACGCCAGTGTGACTCATCAACGCCAGTGTGACTCATCAACGCCAGTGTGACTCATCAACGCCAGTGTGACTCATCAACGCCAGTGTGACTCATCAACGCCAGTGTGACTCATCAACGCCAGTGTGACTCATCAACGCCAGTGTGACTCATCAACGCCATTGTGACTCATCAACGCCAGTGTGACTCATCAACGCCAGTGTGACTCATCAACGCCAGTGTGACTCATCAACGCCAGTGTGACTCACTCATCAACGCCAGTGTGACTCACTCATCAACGCCAGTGTGACTCACTCATCAACGCCAGTGTGACTCACTCATCAACGCCAGTGTGACTCACTCATCAACGCCAGTGTGACTCACTCATCAACGCCAGTGTGACTCACCCGTCATCGCCAGTGTGACTCACTCGTCATCGCCAGTGTGACTCATTACCGCCAGTGTGACTCATCACCGCCAGTTGACTCATCACCTTCAGCTGTACTTTTTGCTTCTGGACGTAATCGGATTTTTTTCCCCTCGTGTGTCTCTAATCCAGTCCCTTCACTGTTATTCCTTCCCTTCCTTCGCTAGCATTCGTTCCCTGCTTTCACTGGTATTCCTTCCCTTCCTTCACTGGTATTCCTTCCCTTCCTTCACTGGTATTCGTTCCCTTCCTTCACTGGTATTCCTTCCCTTCCTTCACTGGTATTCGTTCCCTTCCTTCACTGGTATTCGTTCCCTTCCTTCACTGGTATTCGTTCCCTTCTTTCACTGATATTCCTTCCCTTCCTTCACTGGTATTCCTTTTCTTCCTTCTCTGTTATTCCTTCCCTTCCTTCACTGTTATTCCTTCCCTTCCTTCACTGTTATTCCTTCCCTTCCTTCACTGGTATTCCTTCCCTTCCCTCACTGTTATTCTTCCTCTTTCCTTACCGTCACTCAAGTTCCTCCCTTTGCCCCATCGACATTACCTTGTTTTCCTTCCCACCTCCATTCCACTTTCTCTCCTCATAGCTACAGATCTTTCCCATTCCTCTTCCAAGTTCATTTATATCTGATCTTCCTCTCCTTATCCTCGTGTCAAACATTTCTATGTTACTGTCCTACTAGTCTAGTCTTAGGTTTAGCAACGAGTGAGCAACACGTGCAAGATGCCTTGGTGCTGGTCACTAGCTCTTGATCCAAGAGATGTTTGATTCTTAGAGTTGTGCCTAAGCATCGGTGAGTATCGGCGAGAAAGTTGCCGATACCAGCTGCTACTATAAGAAATTAGTATTGCACATGGGCTCAAAAGTAGCAAAATTAACACATTGCCTCACCACTGTGTGGGTAACCCACACTCAACTAACTTCTACAAAGGATAATCGTAACAATTTTGTTAGAGTGACTGAAGGAACAAGATACAACACCTGTTGTACTTTCTTCACTCACTTAACAGGTTATCCACGCTTGTATCCTGCAGCAGAGCATGATAAGAGACGACATTGATCACTGTGTAGGTAAATAGAGAGCCACTCTCCTCTCCTCCAGCTTTCACTAAAAAATTGAGAATCGGTATCGCCAAAAATTTGGGTATCGTATCTTTCCTAATGACGCTTCCGCGTCAGTAACACAAAATATGAGTAATATCTTCACATTAAGCATGAGTATTGTAAATATTCTGTGTTATTTTATCGTTTAAGTTAATCTGTACCTAAGTTGGACATCATGTACCACTGTACCACGTTGAACATCATGTACCACTGTGCCACGTTGAACACCACGTACCACTGTAATAAGCTGGACATCATGTACCACTGTAATAACCTAGACATCATGTACCACTGTAATAACCTAGACATCATGTACCACTGTAATAACCTAGACATCATGTACCACTGTAATAAGCTGGACATTATGTACCACTGTAACACACGGGAAATTGATAATGGGGACAAATTGTGTGATTATGCAATATTTATTTACAAAGTCTTCTTCAGAATCTTTTAATTCTTATTTCTTGTCTGTCTGTCTGTCTGTCTGTCTCTCTGTCTCTCTCTGTCTCTCTCTCTCTCTCTCTCTCTCTCTCTCTCTCTCCCTCTCTCTCTCTCTCTCTCTCTCTCTCCCACACACACACAGTCTCGGGGCCAGGAGCTAAGTCTCGACCCCTGCAACCACAATTAGGTGAGTACAGTCACTATCTTCCTCACCCATATAGTCGTACTGTACTCACTAGCTCTAGCATAGCATAAACACACTCACGGTCAGTATTTACTTCTCTGCTGGGGATCTGCTGATCATTCTGACTGGGTATGACTCTCATTCTAGCTTTCATTATGGTACATCTGGCATGATTTACGATTTTTCTTTAAGTTGAATATCATTTACATTTAATGTTCATTTTAATGACTGTATAAAATCACTGAAGTCAGTAGTTTCTTCCTTAACTTAAATCCTCTTCCTACCATAATTCTCCTTAACATTCTATAACACCTTCCTTCACCTGCACTTCACATAAACCCTCTTTAATTAACCTCTCATTTTTAAAGACCTTCCTTTTATTGTTCATTATTAACGTAGCTAAATGCTTGCCTAAATGTAACTTACAATTCATGTGTCAACAAATATTTACCTAAAAAATCTCCCTTAATACTATTAATGCTACTACTGCTACTAATTAAAAATAATATTAATAATAATAATAATTCTAATTACACCTAATATTTTCTTCTTCCATCTTGTGGCATAAATCACGTATACTTCGTGATTCATCTGCATATGAATATGCAAGTATACATCTTACACAATGTGCTTGTACAGTATTCTTATAGCTCCTTAACCTTGTGTTTCTTATCTTTGCCAGCAGCCCCCGGAGGAATCTGGCTTAGCTCAACGTGGCAACGCCTCTACCCATGGCACAACCCTCCCCAGCAACCCACTCAGCAACACCAATTAGGCATGAACGGCATGAGTATTGGTGGGGCGGCGGGAAACGGCCCGGGCACATCGGGGATGCTGCTACCCACGCCCCTGGCGGACCGTGGGGCCCTAGCGGAACACCAACTAGGAGGCGCCGAGGGTATACTCAAAGCCCCTTCTGCGCCCCAGCAACCCAGCTCCTCTAACCAGGCGGTGGCTGACGATGCCTCAAGTGGCTACGGTAGTCCCGACTCTCTCACCATGGAGGACCGATGAGACGCGGCCGGGAGGGGGCGGAAACGGCGGCGGACATGACCATCACAGCCTCCATCGCAGCAGCAACCGCATGTACCGTCGCAGCTACAACCATCACAAATGCCCCATACGTCATCTCAGGCACCGCAGTTTCCATTCCAAATGCCACAAATGCCGCCACCTCACATGTCTCAACTGCCTTCTGCAATGGCACAGTTGCCACCGATGCATCTACAACAGCGGCGGGCGCAGGCAACGCTCCAGCACACCCTACACTCTCAAGCCTCAGAGATGTTTCGGGGAGCGGCAGGGCAATCACATCCACAGTGGAGACCCCCATTCTGATCAGCAGTAATTAATGAAAGCCACCCACCAGTCAGCCATGACTCCTGCAGCTGTATCTGCACTGTTAGCTAACACTAACTGCTTTCAGTGATGGGTAAAGCAGACCAAAGACGATAAAACACGTCTGCAAAGTGTCTTGTCCAGCTGGATCGAGACACTTTATTGGTGCCCGTGTGACGGTGTTACAGATGACATTAGTGGAGTGATAATGATGTGTTGTCCTGACAAGATCAAGTCAGACAGCGACGGTAGCGATGGACGCCAGCGATGAGTAGAGTTCCCCCCCCGCTAGTAGCCCCCTCCCCAGGTCACTCACCTGCCCAGACTACAAATAAACCCCAGCAACTAAATACCAAGTTAAAACTGATCAGCAATCAACATTTTATAACGGTAGAACAAGAGAGTCCCACGGAGGACAAGGGCGTTGCTACCACGTTAAATTCTCGCTAACAGAAGCAAAAGAACCTATTAATAATTTTTTAACGCTCTGTTATGTGATATGTAAAGCATTATTGTAATGAACAGTGAAATCCTCAAAGAAGCATGATTAATATTATTTGTAAATATAATCTTAAGGTTATTGTGTGAGGTTACGGACTCCCTTCTTTGAGTGTTCACATCAGAAATGGACGCCCTCAGTTGTATGTACAGTGACGGAAAACTTTCCTATCTTGGTGTGCCATAAAGACTACATTTTAGCGGTTAACTTAGTTTTTCGTCCCTACGAGCCTGTAGGGTTGATCATATTACAGTCTCGTGAACTGAAAAGCTGCACTAGTCAAAGTGAAGAGGCAGAACAAAGTGGAAGAACAAAAACAATAATAATCACACCAGAAGTGCTCGCAAGGAATACATGTGTATGTGTGTGTGTGTGTGTCCACCACGAGCTGGAGAAGGGTAACGCTGGCCTACGATGTGTGACGGCTCAAGTGTATATAACCTCGTCACTCGAACAGAAACATGCTTGGGCAACCGCTTGTTTATGTTCTCGCATACGTAACCAGAGTAGTTCCGTAACCCAAACTCAAGACCATACACGATCAAGTAGCACCGGACAGGTTGACTGTATATAATGTGCACATTTGCTTTCACCAACCTGATCTGGTTTCCCATTTTTCTATACACACACCTAGTCGCAGCTCACACGAATTTACACTGTGTTTCAACTTAGCTTTGCAAGATTAACTACATTTGGTCTTCGCCCATCGCTCTACAATTAGTAAAATCCTACTCCTAAATCTTGTCTGCGAAAATGGGCGGAATGTCCGTGGCAACAGGATGCAAATACTTAAAACTGAAGGTCTGTCAGCAAAATGTCAGTAGGGATTCGTCTTTGCTTTCATTTTGCAAGACACGCAAAGTCGTGCTTGGAGACTCTTGCAGGCTGATGGGCGGAGGACAAGTGACTTGACATCTCGAGGCTTATGTTGACATACAAGACATGTGATACTTGTGACAGCAGCATACAAATATGTGAGTGAATGAGAGAAGACATTATTCCATAAAAATGATAGTCTTTTTAAAGATACCGGAAGATGAAGTTTATTATTTCTTTTGACTTATCTAATGTTATGGAATAGTGATTGGTGGCGTGTGGACGGTATCGTTATGACTGTTTTCTCCTATTCTTGTTGTTTATTTACTGTATGTACAAAGTTTAAATGTTATCATCAAGGACATTAAATGATTATAATAATTATCACAACTGTTTCCATAATTATGTTTCATTCTATTTAGTTTTAGCATTACACCAACAATCTCGTAATATCCTTCGAAATCTTTTTTTTTTTTTTGTATTCTGTCATGGTTCACTGGTGTACGTCTCTTGATGTTACCTACGGCCAGTTTGGGTGTCTGGCGTGTGAAACAGCGGCTGAGGCTCTGGCCCGATGCACCAACACAAGCAAATTTGTTAATTCATGTTAATGTACACTCACGTATCATTTGTCCTCCATTATTACTTACCAAAACGATAGTGTTAAGCGAGTTTCCGGCAGCAGAATCTCAAAGCTGTGCATCCCGACAAGTGAGCAGCGACCAGCGTTACGTTACACACAACAATAGCTCGGTACGACTCCGATGGGTTTCCAGTGCTGTTTCAAACGCGTCTGCACCCTTCCCCACCCACCCCCTCCAACCCGTACCCAGAATATGCCTGTCGCATGATGCGGTTTGCGTTAGTTTAATCACTTGACGGACTTGTTTACTTAGTGCTCACATTATTCAATGACATTATAGAAAGTTAATGCACCGGGAAAGTGTTTTAAGGGCTTCTTTGTTTTAGAGAAGGAATCGTGGTCCGTTCATAGAGTAGACGACGCAGTCTAGATGGGTCCACATCTTTTGGGAAACCTTTTATTCTGCTGTATGTGGAAAAAAAAAAAAAGACCAAATCAGGAGTTTAGGCACGGTATGATAAAAATTGTATTTAAATGCATCAATATGTTCGGTTCCTCACAGAGCGTTGTTAGTCATACATTTGATCCCCATTTTTTTTTCTGGGACGGTTCCCACCCAGGCGAAAGCATTGAGCAATGATTACATTTGTTCACCCCAGTGCACTGTGAACAAACTCAACCATGGTACAACTCTTAAAAGGATATTCGCGACAACAGTTATAAATATCATGCGAGATTATCTGAACTTGTCATCCTCAAGTATACGCTAATTATTCTTTAACACAGTTTGTGTGTGACGTTATCAGCGTGCTTGTGGCTCTCCAGGGACAAGGTTCCTAGGGAAGCCTCTCCGGGGAAAGGTTCCCCAAGGAAAAGGCTTTCAAAGGGAAAAGCTTCCCAGGGGAAGATTACCCAAGGTAAAGGTCTTTCAAAGGGAAAAGCTTCCCAAGGGAAGGCTACCCAAGGGAAAGGCTCGTAGCCTTCCCTGGAGTCCACTTTGCATGCCTCATCTTCTGTTCATATTTATTGAGAATGTATGTAGTGACGTCCAGTGCTAAGATACAAGTCAGACTGGAGAAAAACAAAACAATTTGCGCAGTAATAAGGTAGACCCAAATATTTCAACTATTGCTAAGATGTTCAGGACTGTGGCGAGACAGTGGCTGGCAAGTATCTTAGTACAGACTGTTTCCCATCCCCCCATTCCCTTCATATCTTTGTTAAACTATACATGTGCTCAACAACCCTAACACTCGTTTCTCAGCATTTTGCCCTGTTTTATACATAGTGAATAGTATTTTGATAGACTGATGAAGATGGAATTGCCTTTAATCGCTGACGATCGTCAAAATTCCTTACAGTTGCTGGCTTTCGGTTCTGGTATCTGAAGTTTACACACACATCTTTTATGATATTCTGATATTGACATGTATTTGAGTTGTGATACATTTGTGATACTGTGTATGTTCACTTATTCAGTTATAACTATAGTAAGCAATCTGGAACACTGCTGTTTTTGGTTAACCTTGACTTTAATCAACTTAAAAAAAAAATCGTTTATGGACAGTTCGATTATTTTCTGTAATGACTTAAATATGACAAAACCCGTTGATAATAAAAATGGTAATAATTTTTATTATCATTCGTTTTTTGAAGTGTGATGATCCTCAGAGTTCCAAAACGATGGTGAGAAAGTATGTTTTTTATTCTTCCTCAACTAGATTTGGTCTTCATATTGTTTTATAACATTCCTTTTACCCTCCCCTTCCCCCTCCCTTTTTTGGGTTCTTCAAAATGTGAAAAAATTACCAAAACTCAATTTAAAAGTTAAACCCAGCTGCGGTCTCCGGTTGATGGGTCAGTTTACGCACCAGCTGAACGGCCTGAACGAGTGTCAAAATCCAAGACCATTTGAAAACAATATTTATACCACCATAGCTGCCAGCTGTGGCGGTGCAAATAGTGTTGTCCTTCACCATGTATTAATAACTGTTCTGTTTGTTTGGAACTGACAAGTGTAGCAAAGACCCACTGGATCTCGCAAACTTACGAGTGTGCAGCCGCAGGTTGTAAGATTTAAGTTACTGGAATAGGCCCAAGACTGACAGTCCAAGTTGATCACAGTCACTGTTGCAAATCTTAACCACAGATTGTACTAAAACCTCTCAATGGTGGAGTCTGCAGATTATACCAAGATCTATCAATGGTGGAGTCTGCAGACTGTACCAAGATCTATCAATGGTGGAGTCTGCAGACTGTATCAAGATCTATCAATGGTGGAGTCTGCAGACTGTACCAAGATCTATCAATGGTGGAGTCTGCAGACTGTACCAAGATCTATCAATGGTGGAGTCTGCAGACTGTACCAATATCTATCAATGGTGGAGCCTGCAGACTGTACCAAGACCTATTAGTGGTGGAGTTTGCAGACAGTACCGAGTGTGTTCAGTGATGCAAGTTGCTGACACCACAGTGATAACAGGACACTGCATATAAGTCAAATGTGCAGTCTGTACCAGGACAGTAATTGGGATGTGCGTAGTAAAGGCTAAAAGTAAAACTACAGTCGTTAAGCTGTACAAGACTGCACAGATATTAAGGGAGTCACATCATATTAGAAAAGCTACAGTTGCTGGTAAAGTTAGTAAGGTAGCCAAGTCTTTAGTACAGCCCACAAGGGCTATCTGGATAACCAGTTACTGGTGTACGTTCCAGTCTTACCAGTAAGACTGCACACATGTACAGGCTGAACCTGAATAGCCACAGATACTGGCGCAAGCTGAAGACTGTACCGGGAGAGCCACAGTCACTGGTACAGTGTGCAGAGTGTACCAGGATGACCAGTCACCGGTGCAGGCCGCAGACTAGTCCCTTCTTCATCCCTTCATCCCCCCCTCCCTTCCCTACTCTTGTTACCAAAGTTATTGTCTAGAATTGCACTTTTCTTAAAGTGAATATATTTTGTACAAAGGAATGTTACTTTGTTTTATTTTCCTCCTGATCACAATGACCTAAAGAATATTGACCTAAAGAATATTGACCCAAATAATATTGACCTAAAGAATATTGACCTAAATAATATTGACCCAAATAATATTGACCCAAATAATATTGACCCAAATAATATTGACCTAAAGAATATTGACCTAAAGAATATTGACCTAAAGAATATTGACCTAAAGAATATTAACGTAAAGAATATTGACCTAAATAATATTGACCCAAATAATATTGACCTAAAGAATATTGACCTAAAGAATATTGACCCAAATAATATTGACCTAAAGAATATTGACCTAAAGAATACTGACCTAAAGAATACTGACCTAAAGAATATTGACCTAAAGAATACTGACCTAAAGAATACTGACCTAAAGAATATTGACCTAAAGAATATTGACCCAAAGAATATTGACCCAAAGAATATTGACCTAAAGAATATTGACCTAAAGAATACTGACCCAAAGAATATTGACCTAAAGAATATTGACCCAAAGAATATTGACCTAAAGAATATTGACCTAAAGAATACTGACCCAAAGAATATTGACCTAAAGAATACTGACCCAAAGAATATTGACCTAAAGAATACTGACCCAAAGAATATTAACCCAAAGAATATTGACCCCAAAGAATACAGACTCAAAGAATACAGACCCAAAGAATACAGACCAAAAGAATGGAGACCCAGACCAAGTCTTAAGATATTTGTGATATGCTTCAGCATACGTATCATAATTGAAGAAATTAAAGAATATTTATATCACTCCTGTATGAGGCACTTTTACTTAGTACCTGGAAAAAGTAGGCCATTAGACCTACACAACAACCTGGGCAACAATTTACGATATAGTAATAAAAATATTTTAAGATAATGAACAAGATCAAACAAAATAGCAATAAAACCAATGATAAAAAATAACAAAACCAATGATAAAATCTAAAAATGTTTCAGAAAATGACCAGAAAAAAATTATCATTCATAACATGATCAAACGCACGCGCGCGCGCGCGCACACACACACACACACACACACACACACAGGTATTGTCAAGATGGATATGGACAATATTTCAGAGATGTGACACAGCAACAAGGGGTCACAACTGGAAGTTAAAAATCTCAGATGAGTCACAGGGATGTTTGGAAGTATTTCTTCAAGCATAGAGTTGTCAGGAAGTGGAATAATCTAGAGAGGGACGTAATGGAGGCAGGATGTGTACATCGCTTTAAGAAGAGGTATGATAAGGCTCGTGGAGCAGGGAGTGTGTGGACCTTTCTAGAGACCAGTGAAGAGGCGGGGCCAGGAGTTATGACTCGACCCCTGCAACCACAATCAGGTGAGTACACACGAATGCAAAGTTGAGAAAAACGTAAACTGATCTTTGGTTAGTAAACCTTGTCTTAAAAGTACAGTGTATCTGAGAAGCTAGACCGGCAGCTATACTGAAAACTCTGAAGTGTTTAAGATTTTTATTGTTGATATTAGTAAAACAGGGAATGTATGTACGTGAGTCAGGAAGACTTACATAATACTAAGAAAGGTGTAGAATAATGCTGTATCAAAATGCCATTGGCTGCCATCTTTAATTTTATACGGAAGGTGCCACAGCTTTTTATTTGCTGGTGGAATTTGGACCCCAGAATTTCCTAGATACAACACACGCCAGCAGTTCATAAAGATGAAGCAGAATTGAAATCGTGTACTTGTATAACATATCAACCGCTTATAGACATGATCCCTTCACACCCTGGATAAAATAATGACCTCACTGCTCAGGCTCGGCGTTTTACTGTAATAGCAATACAGGAGGTGACTGTATCTACCTGTGACCACCAACTGTATCAAGCTGCTCTTCAGGTAATGTGGGTGTATCATGACAGTTTTTTCTGATGTTATATTGAGACTTGTTTAGCGCTTCCTTTTTGATTATAATAATAATATATTGAGACTTGGAGGAATGCATTTATTGAAGAGCTTCAGTGGGGAAAACCATATCACGGATGGGGTTCGAACTCGCGGTCAGAGAGTCTCAAAACTCCAGACCGTCGCGTAAGCCACTGGTACAATTGGTGGTCAATACGATTTCGTGAGTCAAGTTCAGTGGGTGTGTTGACACATTAAGACTGGTTTAACAGAGGTCAGTGGAGTTAAATGGAATAAAATACTGACACGATGGAGAAGTAGAGACAAATGCCGTATAATGCGATCCTTTATAATGTTCCCAATATATTCTCACGTACTCTCTGCTCTGTTTGTGGCTTGATAAAGCCCACTGTGTGGGCGAAACGTAGTCAATAAAGTATCGGATTATTCTGCATTTGTGTGTATTTTTCAATCCTTAGCAGAGATCACCAGAGATGCTCGGTGTGAAAAATTTCCTCAAAATGTCAGATCTCTTTCCATGGTTGTACAAGAAATCATGGGTAGTATATTTGAGACCTATGAATATGAACCTACAATCAGCAATAGATTAATGTATACTCTGGATGATTTAGCTTCCAAAAGATAACAAAGCTCTGTATTGTCTCACTAAACCAGTTTTCTAAATGATGATGGACCTGAGGGCAGAGAGAGAGAGAGAGAGAGAAAGAGGCAACTGGCTACTCACTAAATGTTGTCTTACTGTAATGCAGCAGGTCAACAAAATTATGGCCGTTATGGTTTGTTCTGCATAAAATCAATTGAATTAATGCCTATCAAGGGGGTTGACACATTTCCCAGAAGATGACCATGTGTTGCGCCATATTCCTTGACTTTTGGAACAGAATTTGGAGTGAAATGTGGATAGAAGAGACTTTAATGCTGTACGCTTAGGTTTAAAGGGATCACTGGAATCACCTTGAGACCAGAAATGTTCAAGACATGGGCACTAAACCTGCATGTCTGCGTCCAACTCTAGGAAGATGTTTGCAGCACTCGTGATCAGCAGTACAAGTTCAGGTAAGATAATCACAAAGAAGAAATGAAACCCAGAGTAGCAGCAAATGCCGAAGACAGAGAAGGTACTCGCCACAAATTCCAAACAGATGCAATGGATCCAGAATCTCACCCAGAAAACATTGTGAACATTATTTCAGGCAGGATACAGCCTCCAAATATTGCTGTTCACAATGCTCTACGCACAGCTGCACAACAGTGGCTCAAAGGATTTCTTCACAAAATTCCCCAAAAGCTTACTGCACCGGTGACTGGAGGCATCAATCACTGGAGTGATTTTTGATAATGGCTTGATACATTGTCACGTGATTGGACTACAATCACGTGAGTTAACGTAAACGAGGTCATGGTTCACCAGTCAACACTAGTTTCTACTTCCAATGTTTAATGGTTTCTGAGAGAAGAGAATATGCAATTCAGAGTAAAAAAAAAAACAAAAAAAAAAAAAATTAAAGTTTGCGCAGTGCAAGGTGTTTACTTCCCCAGCAGGACAACAGACTCCGGGTGCTCAGTGATTTATGGATCATCATTATTATGCGCCATTCCTCTGTCTACTCATGGCACTCAGTGACTTTGTCCAGCTTCAAAACCGCAGCCAGCTGTCATTACTGACGCAGCAGACTCGCAGCCAGCTGTCAGTACTGACGCAGCAGACTCGCAGCCAGCTGTCAGTACTGACGCAGCAGACTCGCAGCCAGCTGTCAGTACTGACGCAGCAGACTCGCAGCCAGCTGTCAGTACTGACGCAGCAGACTCGCAGCCAGCTGTCAGTACTGACGCAGCAGACTCGCAGCCAGCTGTCAGTACTGACGCAGCAGACTCGCAGCCAGCTGTCAGTACTGACGCAGCAGACTCGCAGCCAGCACTGACGCAGCAGACTCGCAGCCAGCACTGACGCAGCAGACTCGCAGCCAGCTGTCAGTACTGATGCAGCAGACTCGCAGCCAGCTGTCAGTACTGACGCAGCAGACTCGCAGCCAGCTGTCAGTACTGACGCAGCAGACTCGCAGCCAGCTGTCAGTACTGACGCAGCAGACTCGCAGCCAGCTGTCAGAACTGACGCAGCAGACTCGCAGCCAGCTGTCAGAACTGACGCAGCAGACTCGCAGCCAGCTGTCAGAACTGACGCAGCAGACTCGCAGCCAGCTGTCAGTACTGACGCAGCAGACTCGCAGCCAGCTGTCAGTACTGATGCAGCAGACTCGCAGCCAGCTGTCAGTACTGACGCAGTAGACTCGCAACCAGTTGTCAGTACTGACGCAGAAGACTCGCAACCAGCTGTCAGTGCTGACGCAGCAGACTCGCAGCCAGCTGTCAGTACTGACGCAGCCAGTACCACTTCTTATGCAGCAGACTTGTAGCCAGCTGCCACTACTGATGCATCAGACATGTAGCCAGCTGCCACTACTGATGCAGCAGACTTGTAGCCAACTGCCACTGTTGATGCAGCAGACTTGTAGCCAGCTGCTATTACAGGATTGTGATTGTGTAAACACCTGCGCTGACCGGTTCAAGGTTCTTCACTTTGGTCCTGGTCATGACTTTGATGGTTGTGAAGGCGACTCTAGTGTTGGCTTGTGCAAGTACTTTGGGGACGTTAGGTAATAGGACACAAGTTCAACTAATGCGACATTTTATTGTGGCAACGTTTCACTCTCCAGAAGCTTTGTCAAGCCGTTACCGACTTGACAAAGCTCCTAGAGAGCGAAACATTGCCAAAATAAAATGTCACACTAATTGCACTTGTGTCCTTTTACCTAACATTTTGTCGGTAATTTTACCAACATTATTGCTTTCGAGACGTTCAAGGCTGTTGGGAAGGATTATGACTTCGGTGTAACGCGTGCTGAACTGACAAAAAGAGCCCTCCAGATCGTCAATTCACCACGAACTAACACCACATTAAACAAAGTCATAATCCTTCCCAACTGTCAAGTACGAAGACATCTTGCTCTCTGCACCTCAAGGTAGGTCGGTTCTCTCCATCATCCCTCCAATATACCTGTACCTACTTTATCATCACCTAGACTGTATGTGAAAGTTTCCTTACGCCTGTGTGTCTAGAAATGTTACAAGCTGTGTCAGGTTCCCAGGGTCCTTCTAGCCAGGAGCGGCATGGTGACACTCGTGTATGAACAGGTAACCTCGTCACATAAGCACAATTCCTTTGAGTGTCCTGGTACCTGGAGGCCTCCAATTGAGAACAATAACCAACAGACCCTCCCAACAGAGCCAACAACCTCCCGGATTTTATCTCATCAGAGAAATTAACAGCTGCTTTAAAAGTAACATCTGTCAGAACGTTGCCACACATCCTCAAAGCAACTCACCTTCAAGCTTCTGCCAGATTCAATGATAGGTTGGAAAATGAAATCTTAGTGATGCCTTATAAACCACTGGATCCTGTCACCATCTCTTTCTGTTTGGTTATGCTTGTCTTCCTGTTCAACCCAGGAGGGACAAGACCCTAACATCTGCTGTTAGGGCAATAAATAAATTTATTGATGATGACGACCTCGTATGTCTTCCTTATAGAAACCATACCACGGGTGGGGCTTCAACCCGTTGTCAGAGTCGTAAAACTCCAGACCGACGCGTTATCTTCCTTATAGGACACCCACCGAAGAAATACAAGCAAACGAACTGACAGTTTAACCAGCAACATTAGAGGAAGACCATGCTGAAAATAAAATTACCGCTTATCTTGGGTGGAAATAAGGCAATAAGGAAAATTACTAGTAAGAATACCATTACCCATATGCATTCCATCACAGCACGAGCCTCAAAAACTAATAATAAACTTCCTGACAGTTCCACAGGAGCAGAACCAATAATCTTTAAAAATTTAGATGAGCATAAAGCTGCTCTGGCAAATCCACCAGGCTCAGCAGGTGGTTTCACAGGTTTAAGACCACAACACAAAGAAATAATTAATCCAGCACTTGATGTTTCACTCTGTGCACTAAGAAAACAAAAGAAAGAGGGACCAAGCTCATCGCTGTTGGCATCGCCCTCCGACGTCTTATTGTCAAGGCTGCTGCCACGGTTGTTGGCTACAATACAGCTACTATGCTGAAACCAATTCAACTTGGATCTATTTAACAGATCGAAAAGCCCTGTTTAAATTGAACTTTGATAATTCATTTAATTCACTCCGAATGGATGCTCAGCTTTGTGCTGTTTATTAATATTTATCGTCCCTCTATCCATCATCCAATCATGTTACAGCGGCACCTCAAAACTTCTGATTGGCGAACATGAAATTAACTCATGTGAATATGTGCAATAGAAGGACTAGCCTTTTTGTAATGCTTCCCAGCCAATAATAATGAAAACCTTAAAGAAAGTGACACTTTTCTAAAGTCCTTGCTGGAAATCGTCCAGAAATTTTCCCGGATGACAAACAGTGAATGCAAGTGTCACTCCCAGATTAAGACTAGGAATAGGGTCAGCCTTGGAAATTGCCTTGCCAGCTAAGGCAAGGTAAATTCTATCAGACGGCTTGGTTGATTTAGTAGAGAAACTAGATCCCAACTTCACTAGTAGCATTACTGACTGGGATGCATTAGAGCTAAAATCAGCTGGAATGTTGGTTTACAACATTCCAGCTGACAGCCTCTACGCAAAAGTGCATAAAAATATGTGCACTGCAGCAACGTCCAACAACTAGACCACCAGTCTCAAAGTCGTGGGCACATTACCCTAGAGCAGGGCTACTCAACTACTATGAGCAAAGGTCCACTTGGACAAGTACCAATGTATGCAAAGGTCCGAATAATTTTTTTACATGTTTCATTATGTAAAGTAAAAAAAAAAATAGCGTTTCATATTATTGCTCTTCACTAAGACAATTGTTTCATTACATACGAGGCAAAGGTCTTAGAACTGCTTGTGGGAAGACTGAAAGCATAACTGTTGTATCCAGTCTTCCTTGATGGAACGATTTTCATCAAACTTTCTTCTTTTTGAACATGTCATGTCTCCTTTAAAAATATATGACTAGATATTATGGAAATTAATATCTAGAGCATAACAAAAAAAAAAACGAAGTCATATTTAGACTGCACAAGTGATAATTACCAATATGAATTACCATTGAATGGGAGAAAATATCACTATTTAGCTATGCTAGAATACTGTATACCATTCAGTGTATGCATTCCATTCAGATAGAATAATGTATTAATCCCGTTCTTGTGTACCACCTGATCCTGAACGTGGTAACAGCTGTTATTTAACTTTCTCCTGAAGCCCGCGGTCCAACTACAACACTCACAAGGTCCGGATTCGGGCCTCGGGCCGCCAGTTGAGTAGCCCTGTCCTAGAGACTTCCTCTTAATCCTGTTTCGACACTGGGTACACGCCTCAACCCACAGACCTTCCTTATTATAGTAGCTCTCCAGTTTGCTGCCCCAATTCACACTGAATACGAGTGTATTTATGGCAGAGTGGAAGTCTACCAATATGGTCTATACAAGTGGTTCCCAACCTTTGTTGCGTCATGCCCCTTATCGACACCTCAAAAAATTTGATGTCCTCCTCCCTGATGTAAAACAAATTTGGGTGATGAATCAGACACTTCATCTAAAACCCTATTTGTGCCGTTATTCACAGACATTTAATCAGAGAGAAACTTTAAAATACCCTCAATGAAGTCACTCTTTCAAGATTAATGCATATGCATAGACTCCATAAAATATGGCTACCCAAAAGAGTTGCCAATCAATATTTTTAGATTCGGTTTAGCAAAATATAAAATATAATTCTTGAAGTAATATATGGAATTGTTATTATGTACAAATGATGCTAATAAATGCAATTTTATGTAACTGAATTTTAAAAATATATTTCTTTATAAAAATATTTATGTATTTTATTGTAACATTTTCAAATTGCCCCAATAATATTCAAATTACCCCCTCCCCTGTGGGGCGTACGTCCCACCTTAGGAATCACCGGTCTATAGGATCTAAGCTGTTGAAACTCCATGGGTTAACATGGAAAGCACAAAGATATTATTAAGAGGAGCCTCGCCATGGCTGAGTTTCCAGCCGAGAGAGATATTCCTAGCATACAACAATCCCAGTTATTCCATTAACTGCCCTGATGGGATCACGGTGTATCCATAGAAGAGTGGCAGAATACCATATCAACTCTGTATGACACCTATATCTGTTATAGTGTTGAGTAACTGGGAGGTACTACTTATCACAGGGAAGAATTCAAATCTAACAAATATGGGGACTTGTGTCATGATCCAGCCTTCCTCAAGGAACTCAGTTGCAGACCTAGTGACACCACTAGAGATCTAGGGGTTACCACCTTCCTGTTCCAGCGTCTCAGTGTGGTCATCCAAATGAGAAATGCCTACTGCATTCTCGGCACCCAACTGCACAAAACTCCGCCATAATCAACAGCGACCCAGGCTCATCAATGGTGCTTCAACGGCATATGTAAAATTAGCTAATTAAAAAACGGCTTCTAAGAACTTTAACAATTATTTGTAACTTATAGAAAAAATTATATTATGCAAGCATAATTATATTATGCAAACATAATTATATTATGCAAGCATAATTATATTATGTAAGCATAATTATATTATGCAAGCATAATTATATTATGCAAGCATAATTATATTATGTAAGCATAATTATATTATGCAAGCATAATTATATTATGCAAGCATAATTATATTATGCACACATGATTACGCATATAAATAAGAGATATTCGATGGTTCACAATGAGATTAGTGCCGGATCTTTGGGGAATGGATTTTAAGAGACTTAAGAAACTTAACCAAACATTAGAGAAGGACCAGGGGAGATAGGATCATGGTATAATAGCCTGCGGATTGACAACAACCAACGGATAACGAAGATGAGCCAGAATGACGTTAGGAAATTTTTTTTTTTTTTGTCTCTCTTTGACATGTGAAACATTTTAGTCAGAGAGGTAAGGGAGGTAAACACTAGTCATAGTTTCAAGAACAGTTATGATGGGGCTTACGAGGCCAGAAATCAGTAAAGTCACTCGGGAAAGGATTAAGAGGCGGAGTTAGAAGCAACGGCATCACCTTGTAAACAACTTGGAGAGTAGGCACACGAGACATGGCTGGTAAAAGTACCGGGTTTTAATGGTCTTCGCAGTGGAAAAAGAACGTATAAAGACGAAACACTGACAAAGAGCCAAGTATTGGGTAACCATGCGATAAAGTGACAAAAATATTAAATACTAGTACTCAACGAAACTTTAATAATATTAACAGTACACAGTTCCGACAAGTTGGGCATCTTTATTGATGAAATATTTCACCTGCTCATGAGGCTTCTTCAGAAGACTTACGCGCCGCTCCTGATGTCTCCAATGTCTAAGTCACCTCTGTATTTAAATGAAGAATCCCGCAGAGCAGGCGAAACGTATCGACAAGATACCCAACTGTTGCACCCTGAAACTTTAGTTAAAAAATACACTGACAAACGAGAAGTAAGGCCATGACACAAGAGAGATTCGTCTTACCTGTGTATATGATGGCGTGTATGGCGCTTGTGGGGCTGTTTCTGGGTAATCTGAAATAAAAGTAATTTATAGGTCATATATTGTTTACTAGGGACATTTTATAGCAAAGAATAACAAAAGACAAGGAAACACAAAGGATTTTTTCCACATTTTTTTTTTCAAAAATTATAATGTAGTTAAACATGAACCCGAGAAACAATGATTGAGGTGTAGTAAGAGATCGTATAAATAGCTGAACTAAAGACAATCATAATTAAAACCTGACACAAACCTACGATGAAAAGAAGATAGCGATTCAAAGTGCATAACCAGTGCATAAATCAAGACACGAGTTAATCTCGCAAAATTAAATAATTTGGACAAACGGGTAACAGAAGATGGACAGGGTGAAGACAGGATATATGACAGCTATGCAAATGTGACAGAAGTCCGGAAATTTAGACGAGGGAAAAAAGGGGCAAAAAAAATTTCCATTAAAAAATAGAGGCAAAGAAAAATATATTCCCTTCTTGTTGAAGGAAACTGAGAAGACAAAAACATTAATAATGTTTTGCCTAAATAAAAAATACAGGGGATCAAAAACTGAGAAAGATACAGGAAAAAACTCAAATCAGGATAGAAAAAAAAAAAAACATTTGGAAGGTTTCAGCTTAACAGAATTTTTTGCCATTTATAGAAGGATAGACAATCAGAACAAAGCTTTTTTTATTTTAATAAAAATAATGACTATTATTATTATCTCCAAAGTTGTATCTGTAAGAGATTACGTGAATTTTTTCCTCCTTTTAATAGACCGTTGTAGACTGCGACGATTAGTTTGAGTCACAACGATGAACCACAAAACTCAACACTCCAACTTTTCGATATCATTTCGCTCATGTCTCAAAAACGCTCCATCCAATCGGCTTCAAATTCTCAACACTTGTTTACCGTAACGAGGACCAAATTCCAGTTACAACTGGGATGTTCACGTGTCCTATGACCAAAGCTATTGACTTCCCAGCATCCTGGACTGACTCAGGTAACTTCCAAAATCCTCAGAGGCAGAGTTTCAAGCATCCACAAAAGGTGGCAAAAAATACCACGACGTTAAAGAGTGAAATTCAAATGCGTGTAAAATAACTCAATGCGTGTAAAATAACTCAATGCGTGTAAAATAACTCAATGCGTGTAAAATAACTCAATGCGTGTAAAATAACTCAATGCGTGTAAAATAACTCAATGCGTGTAAAATAACTCAATGCGTGTAAAATAACTCAATGCGTGTAAAATAACTCAATGCGTGTAAAATAACTCAATGCGTGTAAAATAACTCAATGCGTGTAAAATAACTCAATGCGTGTAAAATAACTCAATGCGTGTAAAATAACTCAATGCGTGTAAAATAACTCACTTAATGCTAACTTGTTTAAGTCATGTGATAATTTTATTAATCAAATTAATTGTGAGATAATTGGAGAATCTTCTAATCAGCAATAACTCAGTGTATGACTATTTGGTTATACTACGTTAAATTAACTTAGTTTTTTCGCATGTCTATAAGATCCGCTTCCCCTCAAGACTATTGTTAAGCATTTGTAAGTTATTTACTTACTTAGGATATTGGTCTTTTTGGTGTCTCTGAAAAGTTTGAATTAGATTTGGGCTGTATATGTCCTAATTTACCAATTTTTATTGAATAAATTTAGACAAGAGTTTCCTTATGATGACTGGCGAATGTCTCTTCTGATTCCCTTCAAATCTTTAACGTTAATACTTAAATGAATTTTCAACTTATGAGGCATTTTGTAGCAGTCACGTGCACCGAGGTACAGGGGTCTGGGCATATGAAGACGGGGATACCTTTATCAAAGGGAAGCACTAATCCCTGGGGGGAACGAGAGTCAATGTGGTTCGATCCAATTCCTTGGATCAAGAATTCCTCACCAGCATCAAGGCACCTTGAGGGAATTCATGGTTTCAAAATGCTGGAAAAACCCGGAGTTAGAGAATAATTGGTGGCCAGAATCCACTTGTCAAAACCATAAATGTCAGGCAAAAACCAGCCTATATATCTCTGACTCTCCCTTGGCTATCAGCGCCCTTGCAGCTTTTATTTAACAAATTGTTTAACTGGTTCTATAATAAACAGAATATAGCACCCGTTTCCTGTTGTTTTCGGTCACTTGCAATGTATCACCGCATGTCCCACAAATTTCCCCAGTAATGCTGGTCAAATACTGGGATTACATTACATGAGTTTGAAAACACAGGCGGTGTGTGTCGGGCCACACGATGAATGATACTAAAATGCGAGTGTGGTTATCACAGTTACATTATAGTTGACTAATACTTCCACGTTCCCGCTATTTATGTTATGTGCTGCTGACGTTAAGCGAAATATTTGCAGGATAGATTCAATATATCCGCTCGTCGATATTCAAATACTGACGCTGTTTAGAATATAATTGTTCTCGTTGTACGGCTTTCTTTCACTGCTAGTAGAAATTAAATTTTATTTGTTAAATATAGACGTGTTGGGTATCACATGAACGTTCATCCTTCAAGATAGAAAAAATTCGGGTTGTTAACTGTAATTTATGTACTAGCAATAAAGTTCTCGAACATATTCTGGTTCTCTTCCCTTCGCGCTTATGTGTGACTAGTGAATGGCCAGAGTCTGACCGATACGTCGTCATATGTTTCAGTCTTCTACGTGCAAGTTACTTGTGCATTGTCAATATTTAAATAAACTAGATGTATTTCAGTGGCTACGCGATCCCAGAAAGGTATCCCCGGGTTGCATAAGCTCAGCTTCCTCTGCCTCAGTGTATACAAAGTGGAGTGCGGTCATAAAGTTCCAGTGTTGCAACATACAAAATTATGTATACGGGTGTGTTTGTTAGTACTTATGAATTTGTGTATGAATATATACTTTTATACGTATATACCTGTGTTTTTCAATACGTATGTATGCATTTGTGTATTTATATACGTAAATTGTTTATTATTTATGTATGTGCAGATGTGCCTGTACGTGTACTCAAACACTATATATGTCGTGCATGTATGTTTCTATACTTGTGCGTGTGTGCCTATATGTTTGAGAATGTATATATGTGTATGTATTGTAACATTAATGTATATATACATATATAGATGCATGTGTGCATGTATATTCATATGAATATATGTGCACGTGTGTGCATGTCCATCACCACCACAAATAGAAGACCATCACTATTAATGTCGCCATTAACAACACACTACCACTATCACCACCATCCTCACCATCACAGTCATCATATGCCTATGTAAGATAATATAAGATAAGATTTCTTCGGATTTTTAACCTCGGAGGGTTAGCCACCCAGGATAACCCAAGAAAGTCAGTGCGTCATCGAGGACTGTGTCTTATTTCCATTGGGGTCCTTAATCTTGTCCTCCAGGCTGCGACCCACACCAGTCGACTAACACCCAGGTACCTATTTGCTGCTAGGTGAACATGACAACAGGTGTAAGGGAACACGTCGGAATGTTTCCACCCGCCGGGAATCGAACCTGGGCCCTCCGTGTGTGAAGCGAGAGCTCTAGCCACCAGACCGCCTGTGGTATTATAATCATAATTAAGCGCTAAACCCACAAGGGTCATACAGTGCTGGTGCCTATGTACATGTATAGTTGCGATTCAATAACCAATTACAATATAAGTCAGTCACTCTGATACTGAAATTGTCAAGCTGATCAAAAGCGGATCTTTAAAGCAATCTCGTTCAAGTCAGTTTTGCGAACGGTCTATATAAAAATGAGCTGGGTACCTGCACATGTCACCTGCTGTACGAACTTTCTCCTAGTAATAGTTAACAAGGGCTAGAAATTTGAAGCTAATTGGAAAAGGAGTTCTGAAGTTTTAACGAAAATCTTACACGGGATGAGATGAGATGAGAAAACTGTTGCTAACAATGGGACGGCTCTGGCATCACACCGTGAGGTATTTAAGGATTCACTCAACTCCGGAAATTTAAAAAGGTTATTAAAATAAGAGTTTTCAACATTTCTCTGTTTCTTTTATCCATTTGCATTACATTTAAAATCCTTTACAGAAAAAAAATAGTGCTTTTTTAAGAGCTCAGTTTGATAAAAATTCCAAAGATTACAAGTTTTACAAAAAATACTGCATTAAATTTGTCCACACAAACTCAACCAAATAGATATTATCCTTGCCGTAAGATACTTCTGTCATTAAATATTTAGTCCATTCAGAATAGGGATATATATTGATCGTGATGAGTAAATAAGGATCAAAATTACGTACATTTTTACACACAAAATGGTCAAATCCACCGCTACCGAATGAGGAGGCATCTTTACTGAACGTCTGAAGCTCCGACACTGAGGGTTTCGGAAGTTATCAGAGTCATTCCAGGTTGCTGGGAATGACTGACAAGCCAATTGATCCTAGAATATGGCCAACATTACTGTAAATAAGCATTTGAAATTTGAATACGATCAATTTGAAAATTTGAATACGATCAATTAAGTAATGAGCAAAATAAGCATCATGTAATGTATCTCATTCTTCCTTGGAATAGTTTAGGAGAACGTGGACACGACATCTGTCACTTACCCCATCACGTATAACATGTTACAAGCAGAGTCAGTTGCAAAAGTTTCACATTACCATAACCATACAGTGAAAAAGCTCTTATTTATTACAGAAAAAAATGAGTCACTATTAATGAATTAGCAACAAAGGGTAGCAGCACCGCCAGAAGCGACGGCGGAGGTAACGTCAGCTGCAGCAGCACCATTAGCAACGAGTCCGGCAGCGTCAACGGCAATGGCGTCAGTTCGAAGTTCGATGCCATAAAGGACACTGTAGAGGCACTGGCGCCTGCGACGGCAAGCCAATAACTTCAACTCAAATCATATCCATAATTTATTACAATCTATATGCGATTAGCCGCATCAAAATTAAATAGAACTAGATAGGCTGAAAAATAGCAGTAAAGTATACTGGTTTTTAGTGAGGCACAGCCACTCAAGTCTCTCCATCACAGTAAGGTGAACACTCCCAGGATGGTTGTGGCACTGCTCTGGGAGAGTACAGGATGGGTGAGGGACTGCTCTGGGAGAGTAAAAGATGGGTGTGGGACTGCTCTGGGAGAGTACAGGATGGGTGTGTGACTGCTCTGGGAAGTAGAAGATGGGTGTGGACTGCTCTGGGGAGTACAGGATGGTGGTGAGGCTCTGGGAGAGTACAGATGGTGTGGACTGCTCTGGGAGAGTACAGGATGGGTATGGGACTGCTCTGGGAGAGTACAAAAATGGGTGTGGAGTGCTCTGGGGGAGTACAAGGATGGTGTGGACTGCTCTGGAGAGTACAGATGGGTGTGGGACTGCTCTGGGAGAGTACAAGATGGGTGTGGACTGCTCTGGGAGAGTAGAGGATGGGTGTGGGACTGCTCTGGGAGAGTACAGAAAGTGTGGGACTGCTCTGGGAGAGTACAGATGGGTGTGGACTGCTCTGGGAGAGTACAGATGGTGTGGGAGTGCTTGGGAGAGTACAAGATGGTGTGGGACTGCTCTGGGAGAATACAGATGGGTGTGGGACTGCTCTGGGAGAGTACAGGATGGGTGTGGACTGCTCTGGAGAGTACAGGATGGGGAGGACTGCTCTGGAGAGTACAAATGGTGTGGACTGCTCTGGGAGAGTACAGGATGGGTGTGGACTGCTCTGGGAGAGTACAGGATGGGGTGTGGACTGCTCTGGGAGAGTACAGGATGGGTATGGGACTGCTCTGGGAGAGTACAGGATGGGTATGGGACTGCTCTGGGAGAGTACAGGATGGGTGTGGGAGTGCTCTGGGAGAGTACAGGATGGGTATGGGACTGCTCTGGGAGAGAACAGGATGGGTGTGGGAGTGCTCTGGGAGAGTACAGGATGGGTGTGGGAGTGCTCTGGGAGAGTTCAGAATGGATGTGGACTGCTCTGGGGAGTACAGGATGGGTGGGACCTCTCTGGGAGAGTTCAGAATGGTGTGGGACTGCTCTGGGAGAGTACAGGATGTGTGGTAATGCTCTGGAGCAGGAAGGTAACGTCAGCGAGCAGCAGGATGTAGAAGAGCCGGAGGTCAGGAAAGGGTCAGTTCGAAGTCTCGTGGCATAAATAGGACACTGATAGAGGTGCACTGGACGCCTGCGACGGCAAGCTGATGCTTGAGAGTCAAATCATGATCCTAATTACAGATGGTATACTGCATAGCCGAGTCAGAATTAAGTGGAGAACTAGATAGGTCTGAACTATCGCAGTAAAGATACGGGGGTTTTAGGATGGACGCGCAGCACAGAATAGACTCCTCCCGTAGGTAGACACCCCAGGTAGTGGGACTGCCCTGGGAGAGTACAAGACGGGTGTGGGACTGCTCTGGGAGAGTAAAAGACGGGTTAGATAGGTATGGGACTGCTCTGGGAGAGTACAGGATGGGTGTGGACTGCCTGGGAGAGTACAAGATGGGTGTGAGACTGTTCTGGGAGAGTACAGGATGGTGTGGTGACTGCTCTGGGAGAGTACAAGATGGGTGTGTGACTGCTCTGGGAGAGTACAGGATGGGGTGGGACTGCTCTGGGAGAGTACAAGATGGGTGTGGACTGCTCTGGAGAGAGTAGGGATAGGGTGTGGGACTGCTCTGGGAGAGTACAAGATGGGTGTGGACTTTCTCTGGAGAGTACAAGATGGGTGTGGGACTGCTCTGGAGAGTACAAGATGGGTGTGGACTGCTCTGGGAGGTACAGATGTGTGTGGGACTGCTCTGGGAGAGTACAGATGGGTGTGGGACTGCTCTGGGAGAGTACAAGATGGGTGTGGGACTGCTCTGGGAGAGTACAGGATGGGTGTGGGACTGCTCTGGGAGAGTACAGATGTGTGTGGGACTGCTCTGGGAGAGTACAGATGGGTGTGGGACTGCTCTGGGAGAGTACAGGATGGGTGTGGGACTGCTCTGGGAGAGTCAAATGATGGGTGGGACTGCTCTGGGAGAGTACAAGATGGTGGGACTGCTCTGGGAGAGTACAGGATGGGTGTGGGACTGCTCTGGGAGAGTACAGGATGGGTGTGGGACTGCTCTGGGAGAGTACAAATGGGTGTGGACTGCTCTGGGAGAGTACAGGATGGGTGTGGGACTGCTCTGGAGAGTACAAGATGGTGTGTGACTGCTCTGGGAGAGTCAGGATGGGTGTGGGAGTGCTCTGGGAGAGTACAGGATGGGTATGGGACTGCTCTGGGAGAGACAGGATGGGTGTGGGAGTGCTCTGGGAGAGTACAGGATGGGTTGGGACTGCTCTGGGAGAGACAGGATGGGTGTGGGAGTGCTCTGGGAGAGTACAGGATGGGTGTGGAGTGCTCTGGGAGAGTTCAGAATGGATGTGGGACTGCTCTGGGGGAGTACAGGATGGGTGTGGGACTCCTCTGGGAGAGTTCAGAATGGGTGTGGGACTGCTCTGGGAGAGTACAGGATGTGTGTGGTAATGCTCTGGGAGAGTACAGGATAGGTGAGGGAGTGCTCTGGGAGACTACAGGATGGGTGTGGGATGGCTCTGGGAGAGTACAGGATGGGAGTGGGACTGCTCTGGGAGATTACAGGATGGGTATGGGACTGCTGTGGGAGAGCTCAGAATGGGTGTGAAACTGCTCTGGGAGAGATCAGCATGGGTGTTTGACTGCTGTGGGAGAGTACAGGATGCGTGAGGGACTGCTCTGGGAGATTACAGGATGGGTATGGGACTGCTCTGGGAGAGTTCAGAATGGGTGTGGGACTGCTGTGGGAGAACTCAGAATGGGTGTGGGACTGCTCTGGGAGAGATCAGCATGGGTGTGGGACTGCTCTGGGAGAGTACAGGATTGGTGCGGGACTGCTCTGGGAGAGTACAGAATGAGTGGGACTGCTCTGGGAGAGTACACAATGGGTATGGGACTGCTCTGGGAGAGTTCAGAATGAGTGTGGGACTGCTGTGGGAGAGTACAGAATGGGTATGAGACTGCTCTGGGAGAGTTCAGAATGGGTGTGGGACTGCTGTGGGAGAGTGCAGGATGGGTATGTACTGCTCTGGGAGAGTACAGGATGGGTGTGGTACTGCTCTGGGAGAGTTCAGAATGGGTGTGGGACTGCTCTGGGAGAGTACAGGATGGGAGGGACTGCTCTGGAATACAGGATGTTGTGGAGTCTCTGGAGAGCACGGATGGTAGGGACTCTCTGGTATAGTTCAGAATGTTTGTGGGACTGTTCTGGGAGAGTACAGGATTGGTGTGGGACTGCTCTGGCAGAGTACAGGATGGGTGTGGGACTGCTCTGTGAGAGTACAAGACGGGTGTGGGACTGCTCTGGGAGGGTACAGGATGGGTGTGGGAGTGCTCTGCAAGAGTACAGGATGGGCGTGGGACTGCTCTTGGAGAGTACAAGATGGGTATGGGACAGGTCTGGGAGAGTTCAGAATGGGTGGGGAAGTGCTCTGGGAGAGGACAGGATAGGTGTGGGAGTGCTCTGGGAGCGTACAGAATGGGTGTGGGACTGCTCTGGGAGCGTACAGGATGGGTATGGGACAGCTCTGGGAGAGTTCAGAATGGATGGGGGAGTGCTCTGGGAGAGTACAGGATAGGTGAGGCAATGCTCCGGGAGAGTACAGGATGGGTGTGGGAGTGTTCTGGGAGAGTACAGGATGGGCGTGGGACTGCTCCGGGAGAGTACAGAATGGGTGTGAGACTGCTCTGGGAGAGTACAGGATGGGTGTGGGACTGCTCTGCGAGAGTACAAGATGAGTGTGGGACTGCTCTGGGAGAGTTCAGAATGGGTGTGGGACTGCTCTGTGAGAGTAGAAGACGGGTGTGGGACTGCTCTGGGAGAGTACAGGATGGGTGTGGGAGTGCTCTGCAAGAGTACAGGATGGGCGTGGGACTGCTCTGGGAGAGTACAGGATGGGTATGGGACAGCTCTGGGAGAGTTCAGAATGGGTGGGGGAGTGCTCTGGGAGAGTACAGGATAGGTGAGGCACTGCTCCCGGCGAGTACATGATGGGTGTGGGAGTGCTCTGGGAGCGTACAGGATGGGTGTGGGACTGCTCTGGGAGCGTACAGGATGGGTATGGGACAGCTCTGGGAGAGTTCAGAATGTGTGGGGGAGTGCTCTAGGAGAGTACAGGATAGGTGACGCACTGCTCCGGGAGAGTACAGGATGGGTGTGGGAGTGCTCTGGGAGAGTACAGGATGGGCGTGGGACTGCTCCGGGAGAGTACAGAATGGGTGTGAGACTGCTCTGGGAGAGTACAGGATGTGTGTGGGACTGCTCTGGGAGAGTACAAGATGGGTGTGGGTGGGACTGCTCTGGGAGAGTTCAGAATGGGTGTGGGACTGCTCTGTAAGAGTACAGGATGGGTGTGGGACTGCTCTGGGAGAGATCTGGACGGGTGTGTGACTGCTCTGGGAGAGTACAGGATGGGGGTGGGAGTGCTGTGGGAGACTACAGAAGCATAAAAAAGTATAAGAGAGCGAGTGCGAGAGCAAGAGAGAGAGAGAGAGAGAGAGAGAGAGAGAGAGAGAGAGAGAGAGAGATGAGAGTCTCTCTCTCTCCCTCCACTACTTTAGTTCCGGGTACTTGAAAAATTATAAAAAACTATGGCAAAGGAATCGGCCACTTTAGAGTTGTGTCCACCACTTGCCCATAGTGGCGAAGGCAAAGCAGCGGATACTTGCTGGTTAATTAAAGTCCTGAATTACAAATCCGTCCTACCAAGGGAGAAGGGTGTTGGAATTCAGCATTGTACTTTAGCGACCATGTACAGCCATTTGGTGCTGTTTAAAGTTCTTTTTCCCTCAAGAATCTTGCAGAATGAGAGTGCAAGGAATGATAGTCTTCTCCGCTCGGCCTTATATCATTAAATGCCCCTAACACATCCTAGAAAACTCTGAGGACACATTTGATCCGGGTTTTGGCTGCAAGAAAGACACCAGTCTGCTGCTCTGATTTTGCTGCGCAGGTCAGACAGCGAAGGAACCAGACAGTAAAAAGAGAACGCTCATCTCTAGAAGATGAAAATGACTGTCACACAAATCTAGAAGAACAGACTAGATTAAACCCAGAAGCAAAGAACAGGAGCATATAGAGGTTTATGAACGTAAAAAAAAATAAAAAGTATACACGTAATGGTAGTCGGAGACTCATTGTTGAGTCTGCCAGCATCCAGATGAGTTTTCAAAGGCTCTAAGACCACCTCTTGTATTTAGCACAAAGCAAGCTTTATCGCTCACGAGGAAGGGATCGTGAAGCTCACAGAAGAGGTAATACAGAGCAGAGTAGTCAAAAACACATTTTTTTTAAAAAATTAGATACATTAGCAGTGTGTTGTTGCCTTACAGTGGTAAGAAAAGCTAGCGTTGTTTTCCCTGTCATATTTCATCATTCAGGATGGCGCTCATACACAGTGCTGAATTCTGTCAGCATGAGCCGGAAGACTTCAGTAGAGCAATGAGTATATCGTCAAGCATTCCAGCAGGAGTTCATCAGTCGTGGGCGCT
Source organism: Cherax destructor (assembly GCA_009830355.1). NCBI lineage: Eukaryota > Metazoa > Arthropoda > Malacostraca > Decapoda > Parastacidae > Cherax > Cherax destructor. Next base: position 739,081 of record WNWK01000125.1, read on the forward strand.
GGTGGAAAGGGAATGAGGGAGGAGGTACAAGTACACACTCAGATGTAGTGTAGGGGAAGGGGTTGCGAAATATTCAAGCCACTTTAGTTGAAAGATTATGCAACACTATGTTAGATAACTTAATATTTTCACAATAAAATACACTTAAAAACTTTACACTAAATATCATAAAACCTTCAGATAATAAAGAAAATCATTATAGCGTAAAACCATCATTGTCCCTTAAGAACACTATCAAATTAATCATAATAAAAACGTTTCCCCCAAAATGCCAAAGGTTTTACAGACACTGAAAATTATAAACTCCACGATGCCAGAGGCATTTTATAATAATATTGCTCAAAGGAAAATGTACACCTTAAATTGGATAATGATTCCCTGCAAGCAGGTGTCCAAAGCAGGTACTGAGTGTGACTTGTGTCCTCTCATTAATCGGCAGACAATAACTTCACTCCCTTTTCCTGAAGAAAGATGCCAGAAATCCACATCCTGCCGACCCATGTTCAGGTTTAAAAGCCTGCAGGGATGAGCTCTCTAGCACCCGGCTCAGATGGATGGCGAAATGGACAAACATTCCCTGGCCCTCATTCTTTGGCTACTAGACCAAAAGGGTGAGGAAATCTATTCACCTGGAGACAAAGTATAGACGAGGTATGTTTGAAGCGCCTGTTCCAAACATTCTCCCAGGAAAAGACGTCAAGGCAAAACCATAGCATTAAAGGGAATGCAAAAAAAAACTTACTAGAAATCACCTTCTATTCAGGTATCCAACAAGACCCATGTCTGGGTTATCACTGTATGACAAGACCCATGTCTGGGTTATCACTGTATGACAAGACCCATGTCTGGGTTATCACTGTATGACAAGACCCATGTCTGGGTTATCACTGTATGACAAGACCCATGTCTGGTTATCACTGTATGACAAGACCCATGTCTGAGTTATCACTGTATGACAAGACCCATGTCTGGGTTATCACTGTATGACAAGACCCATGTCTGAGTTATCACTGTATGACAAGACCATGTCGTTATCATGTAGCCATGTCGGTTATCACTGTATGACAAGACCCATGTCTGGGTTATCACTGTATGACAAGACCCATGTCTGGGTTATCACTGTATGACAAGACCCATGTCTGGGTTATCACTGTATGACAAGACCCATGTCTGGGTTATCACTGTATGACAAGACCCATGTCTGGGTTATCACTGTATGACAAGACCCATGTCTGGGTTATCACTGTATGACAAGACCCATGTCTGGGTTATCACTGTATGACAAGACCCATGTCTGGGTTATCACTGTATGACAAGACCCATGTCTTTGCTATCACTGTATGACAAGACCCATGTCTGGGCTATCACTGTATGACAAGACCCATGTCTGGGCTATCACTGTATGACAAGACCCATGTCTGGGTTATCACTGTATGACAAGACCCATGTCTGGGTTATCAGTGTATGACAAGACCCATGTCTTTGCTATCACTGTATGACAAGACCCATGTCTGGGCTATCACTGTATGACAAGACCCATGTCTGGGCTATCACTGTATGACAAGACCCATGTCTGGGCTATCACTGTATGACAAGACCCATGTCTGGGCTATCACTGTATGACAAGACCCATGTCTGGGCTATCACTGTATGACAAGACCCATGTCTGGCTATCACTGTATGACAAGACCCATGTCTGGAGCTATCACTGTATGACAAGACCCATGTCTGGGCTATCACTGTATGACAAGACCCATGTCTGGGCTATCACTGTATGACAAGACCCATGTCTGGGCTATCACTGTATGACAAGACCCATGTCTGGGCTATCACTGTATGACAAGACCCATGTCTGGGCTATCACTGTATGACAAGACCCGAGTGAGGGTCCATCCCGGTATGACAAGACCTACGTAAGGTTCTTGTCATACTAGGCTCTCGCGCGGGTCACAGCTACTAACAAACCACATCAGGGCCTCACAGTCACTAACCACATCAGGGCCTCACAGTCACTAACCACATCAGGGCCTCACAGTCACTAACCACATCAGGGCCTCACAGTCACTAACCACATCAGGGCCTCACAGTCACTAACCACATCAGGACCTCACAGTCACTAACCACATCAGGGCCTCACAGTCACTAACCACATCAGGGCCTCACAGTCACTAACCACATCAGGGCCTCACAGTCACTAACCACATCAGGGCCTCACAGTCACTAACCACATCAGGGCCTCACAGTCACTAACCACATCAGGGCCTCACAGTCACTAACCACATCAGGGCCTCACAGTCACTAACCACATCAGGGCCTCACAGTCACTAACCACATCAGGGCCTCACAGTCACTAACCACATCAGGGCCTCACAGTCACTAACCACATCAGGTCCACAGTTTATCCCAGAGCGGCCAATTTCTTTCCAAATAAGTAACGTCATTGGCGCGATGAAATTCAAGGAATCTGAATCAATACTCTCCATAATGTTAATGGAATAATTACCGAGCATAAATTACGGATCTGCTGCTGAAATATGCATCGTTCACAAATGCACTTTATGGCGATTATACATGCTACACAGAGCTGCTGGATGGATCGCGCTTATTGTTAAAGGAATTGAAAGGCTTATCTAATGACCATGTTTTTCCCCCCGGGCAAAATAATTAATTAATCATGTTATATTATGTCAATTAATGAAATGAATGGAAGTTACTTTTTTTTAAAGCATTAGTGTAGTTAAAACAGAAGCATTAAGGAAAATGCAGCCCTGACGGCAGAGCTGTGTACTAATAGTGTTTAAACGACGATTTACCTTTAAACATTTGTTGTTGTTGTGCTGGCAATGTTGACGCCATTCTTAGTATCACCGATTATTATATTACCAGCATGGAACGTGTGGTGAACTGTGTGTATTACCAGCATGGAACGTGTGGTGAACTGTGTGTATTACCAGCATGGAACGTGTGGTGAACTGTGTGTATTACCAGCATGGAACGTGTGGTGAACTGTGTGTATTACCAGCATGGAACGTGTGGTGAAATGTGTGTATTACCAGCATGGAACGTGTGGTGAACTGTGTGCATTACCAGCATGGAACGTGTGGCGAACTGTGTGTATTACCTGCATGGAACGTGTGGTGAACTGTGTGTATTACCAGCATGGAACGTTTGGTGAACTGTGTGTATTACCAGCATGGAACGTGTGGTGAACTGTGTGTATTACCAGCATGGAACTTCGTCCAGCTCCCCGGCAGTGGGCTGCGTGTCCAGAATGCTGCAGGCATTTCCCCTCTGGATCGCAATACTGAGTCTCTGAAAGAGGAAGTTGGCCGCCCTGTGGTCCTTGGTTTTTATGACGAGTTTTTCACCCAGCTCTTTGAGAAACATTTAGAGCATAATTGCCCCATGCTCCAAGGGTCTCCGACCCTATTGGGATGAAGTTATAGCAAGGGGTAAGGCCTTCATATTTGCGAGTCTTCTGGGTCTCCCTATGGCTAGCAGCTCCACCTCCTTCAGCTACGGAGTATGGCAAGTAGGTGTCTGCCATTGTGGCGGCACAGGTGTAGTCCCAAGCAATCTGCTTACCATCCAGGGTAGCATAGTGGCTCCATCATGACGCTTTTGACTTCCATCAGACCTCTGCACTTGGGGTTCTCGTTGAGCTGGGCAACGGGCTGTGGCGAGGCTTCTCTTTATGATGTCGTTGACCTCCTCATGTCTAGCATACTTCCCTTCTGATGTGTGACACACGAGACCATGAAGTCCAAATTGATCATCCGTCGCCCTGCCGCAAATACACCTATGTTCGGTGAGTATGGGGGCGGCTAGGCGAAGAGTAACACCAATCCGAATGGCCTGTGGGTCGAGTCGAGGGCCCAGGGAGGAATTGGGAACGGCTAGAAGGAAATCTCCTGAGTGTGGCTAATCTCCTTATTTTCCTTAATTCTTTGTCTTCTATATTTTTTCCATTCACTAGCACACTTAGGTTGGCCTTTCTACACCTTTGGGTGAACCAAAGACTCGTTCTGGTCTTTCCATTGTTTCTCTTGCTCTTGGGTATGAACCTCTCTTCCACCTCATTGCATTTTGTGGTCACGTATTCCTTCATTTCATTTAGTATTTTTTTCACCAGTTCTCTTTCTCACTGTACCTCATGCAGGAAATTCATCATACCTGTGTAGTCCCCTCTTTTGTAGTTTGGCTTCTCCCGTCATACACGTGTTGCTTCACTCTCTACTTTTAGCTCTACAAAATATTTGAAGCCCAGGACCTCATAATCACTAGCTCCGAGGGATCATTCATATGTGATGTCCTCCATCATCTTAGCTTTCCAGTACCGCCTCCATCATCTTAGCTTTCCAGTACCGCCTCCATCATCTTAGCTTTCCAGTACCGCCTCCATCATCTTAGCTTTCCAGTACCGCCTCCATCATCTTAGCTTTCCAGTACCGCCTCCATCATCTTAGCTTTCCAGTACCGCCTCCATCATCTTAGCTTTCCAGTACCGCCTCCATCATCTTAGCTTTCCAGTACCGCCTCCATCATCTTAGCTTTCCAGTACCGCCTCCATCATCTTAGCTTTCCAGTACCGCCTCCATCATCTTAGCTTTCCAGTACCGCCTCCATCTTAGCTTCAGTACCGCCCATCATCTTAGCTTTCCAGTACCGCCTCCATCATCTTAGCTTTCCAGTACCGCCTCCATCATCTTAGCTTTCCAGTACCGCCTCCATCATCTTAGCTTTCCAGTACCGCCTCCATCATCTTAGCTTTCCAGTACCGCCTCCATCATCTTAGCTTTCCAGTACCGCCTCCATCATCTTAGCTTTCCAGTACCGCCTCCATCATCTTAGCTTTCCAGTACCGCCTCCATCATCTTAGCTTTCCAGTACCGCCTCCATCTTAGCTTTCCAGTACCGCCTCCATCATCTTAGCTTTCCAGTACCGCCTCCATCATCTTAGCTTTCCAGTACCACCTCCATCATCTTAGCTTACCAGTACCACCTCCATCATCTTAGCTTTCCAGTACCGCCTCCATCATCTTAGCTTTCCAGTACCACCTCCATCATCTTAGCTTACCAGTACCGCCTCCATCATCTTAGCTTTCCAGTACCACCTCCATCATCTTAGCTTACCAGTACCACCTCCATCATATTAGCTTTCCAGTACCATCTCCATCTTAGCTTTCCACGGTTCTGGTTGACCCCCCATGTGTGTGCTTACGTCTATATATGCGTGTGCAGATGCATATATATGCATACTTGTAGACTTGTGTATATATGTACATTTGAATATGTATGCAAGTAAATTATATATGTATACATATGCAGATGTATACTTGATCATCTATATACACATATGTATACTTGTGCATACATGTCCCTACCATCATCACTAGTACTACAACTTCTACCACCACTAGTACTGCCACTTCCACCACCACTAGCACTATTACTTCCACCATGTGCATTTATACCATATACAGATCTCTGACCATTACTATCACCAGTGTATCACTCTCCAAGACTGGACTGGTGGATCTTATAAAGTTGTGAAAAGAAATGTGTCGGTGTTCATAGTGTAGAAGATGTCGCCTTTCTGCAATTGTTTGTCCCCCCATTAACATCAGAGAAACCAATAGACTGATATGTAAGCGTATATCGTAGCATTGAAAATAAATACTTTAGATTCAGCTTAATATTTAATACTTTTAGGTTTTACATAAAAATGAACATCTTGACAGCTAAAGAGAATTGGGCAAAATTTACTTGGTTTAGATTTAAACTGTTTTGAAAAAAACATTTTCATCATGAGAGCCCTATTTTGGGGTCGTCCATGAGGGCAAGTTTCATACACCTAAGTTTTTGTTTGTACCATTAGCAAATTAAGAGATTACGAAACCCACTAAAATGTGGAATCTACTTTTGAGTAAGAAACACAAATGCTGAAAGTTTGAAGCTAACCAGATGAAGCATTCTACAGTTATTTAACTATTCCAAGTTCTCATTAACTATTTGTATATCTGCATATTTATGCCTACAAAATTTAAACGTATAATCCGTTTCATAACATGCATCAGCTTTGCTAGTTTGAACCCGATCAGAATAAGCATTCTTTATTTATTGAATGGAAATCAATATCACAATTCAATAAATCTGACAGATTGGGACTTACGCAACCAGATAAGAAGGCGAAATATGCAGTCAGGAAAGCATACAAGAACTAACAGTTTGAAGTCGAACACAAGAGGCATTGTCCAGTTTTAGCATGAATTCCATTGATTCAAGTTTCATTAACTAATTTAGTATATTGGCACATTTGCACTTGGATTAAACTTATTGGGTACTGTCCTGTCCATAAGATTCATCAAGTATTAAATATTAATGACATTGAGAAGAGGTAGACTCCAACTTACTTAACGTGAGTTACCAGGAAGATATTTTATACTAGTTTATACAAAACTGGCAGATGTGCACCTACATACTTGAAGTTTATTCTCCGCTGTTGTCGGGAGGAATATTTTAAGAACGTTTGAAGCCAAGCGGCTGATTGTTTGAAAAGTTGCCAGACCTTCCAGGAAGCTGGGAATGGGTCCTACATCTTTGGTCATAGGGCATATGTATATGCCAGTCGTTCCAAAAATCTTGCTCGAGTTGACATATAACAACGATGAAAATTTAATCCTATCGAATGAGACCTTGTATCATGAGCGAAATAAAAAAACGAAAAGTTGGATGGGGAAAAAACATGAAAAATTCAGGAAACCACTTACAGATCCCCCATCGTAAATGCCTAATAACAGAATTTATCTAAAAGCAATTACTTAGTGAAGTGGGAGACAGAGGAAAGACGCTATTTTCGATACCTGACTTGGCATAAATCACTATATTTCCCTTGTTTAACTTCAATAAAGAGTGATGAAGTGGGCTGGCGCATCTCAACTAAGAGCTCACCCGGCCCCAGGAACTGGAAATGACACCCCAAGGAAATTGAGAAAGTGCCTTTTATTGCTACTTGACTACTACATGCCACTCACCGGCCTGTTAAGACGCAGCAAGATGGCCTACATCGTCTCAAGATTGATTTGCACAAGGAATTAATGTTCTTTTAATGGCATTTCTCAAAACTTTACTTTATTACATGCTTTACATATACGTGTGGCATACTACTTGAAATTTTTTTTAAATATATTTTATACATTTGTTAGAAACATGTAAAAACAAAAATATAAATATTTAAAATCACATCAATATTCATAAAATTACGTTGGTTCCTTTCAGATATTCTCCCGAGGATGTCTTTCACAGTCTCTCTGGTAACAAACAAGGGGCATGGAAGTGCCCACCTCTTACCCTCCAGGGAAGCGACTAGCCAATGGGGCACAGACCACACATGCTGTCATCACTTCTCATCCACACTGGTTCCCACTACATTCCTCACGCTTGTCTTATTCTTCTGTCACTTACAGTCCTTGTACCATACCTCTAATTCACCTTCTCAAATTATTCTCAATACAACCATATATTTTCACTACAAATACCATTTTCCATATAACATCAACTAATTATTTCGTTTCACAATATCAGGCGTAGAAGACCAGTCTGGTTATTAGAATACAATTAAAACATTATCCGTCCATTCAAATTTATTAGGTTTTCCCCACTTAAGAGCCAACTACAGCTGTTAATTTACATCCATAATACATATTAAAAAATCGCAGGAAAAAAGTTCCTCACCTTCTAGGTGTCTCAGATAAAATTAAACAAACCAGAAATGAGAGAGCTTCACCTTAACCTAAATCCATCATTGCCATGTTGCCTTGTTATCACATCGTTCATTGTTTTTCTATCTTCCTCTCTCACGCTCTTGGCACACAGATCAGCACCACACAGTGCCTCCTCAGATCTCTCTCAACGTCCCATTCGCTTTTAAACCATAAACATACAACCCGAACGCACCAGTTTCCTCCAGGTTTTACTCATTTCTACAGCCATGCACGCTATCACCCAGCAGTCACTCTAGATATACTTTTTCCTCTACTTCACTGCTCTTTCTAAAACCGTCAACTTATCCTGTATCAACTTTCCCGGTGCACAAATTCCAGGGTGAAACTTATTTAATATAAGATTAATACTTTCAAGCTACCATGCACAGAACACACTAGCAGCCTTTCCTTATAGGAGTCTACCCACATCACCAGATGATCGTTTCCCCACTTCCCATGTTAGGTTGCCAAGCCAATGAAATCAGCTAAACTAACTCTTGGGTGGTGAACTTTATGGTGTAGTAAACTGGGACGGCAATCTTCAGGTGAGCACCTAGGGAAGGAGGAAAATCCTCACGGACCTTTTTTACACTTCCCTATCTCGAACCTTTTCTCATCCTACCTCACACCTAACATTTGTTTTTGTCATTATTACCTTTTTAACTGCAGCACTAACCCGCTGTCCATCCTAATATACTGAGCGGTGTTCCAAGAGGACACTAATGAGGCTTACCTCCCCATCAGTCAACTAGTTAGATTTCTGTAAGACCTACAGACTATAGGGGTACATGACCACAATACAGCGTCAAAAGACTGTTACAGCACCAGAACATACGACGAAACTCTTTCTAACCTCCAATGATTCTGAAATATATATAGTCAACTAAAGAACCATACTAACGTACAGCTTTACTCGAATGACGGTACTACGTCATTCATTCTACCGCCTATATCTCGCTCATCTAGCAGCAGTGTCACTATGGCAAGCGAGTAGTATTAATATAATAAATGTCTCTGAAATAATTATAATCATAACGAAGCCCTAAATCTCTAAGAATCATACAGCGCTGAAAGACTTTCAAAGCATCGGAAATGGGAGGCAATCGGGTGTGATCTGAGGAAGGATTTGATAGTTAAATTCATTGGATCAAAAGCATTTCACCAGCATTAGATAACCTTTACCCCCACACTCTCCACCTTTGACAGAGAGAAAATTTTCAAAGTTTCATAAGAGGTAATAAGAAGGATCTGGAAGTTATATATATATATATACTATATAATATAATTTCATATCCGGATTGATCATATCAATATATACAATTGTTCACATGCTGTCAATAAAAATTTAAAATAGATCACCTGGAAATATATATATATATATATATATATATATAACTTCTCCAGGGATCCTGTGCATTATGACAGCAGTGCCGTTTTGACGTGACAGCCGGATTAAATACTTGTTAAGGAAAATAATTTTTCTATATATATATATATATTGTGTGTGTGTGTTTGTTTTGATAATGCTATGTGAAAAATCACGAAAGCGGTCTAAATATATATATATATATATATATATAGTTTGTATAACAAAAGTTAATTTATCATTAACTCTTCAGGAGCCGGAGGGTCTGTAGCGTCCATTTTATTTAGTTTTTTAAACAGAAAGAAGTGTTAAACCATAAGGGGTCATGTAACGCCTTTGGAAATGAAATTAAAAACAAAATGAAAATGATAAGTCTAGTTTCTCACATTAAGTGCTGCTCCTCACCGGCACTGTGGCACCTTTCTTGAGGGAACTCCAGCATATAGCACCATTAAACTATCCACCATCCTTGTTATTTATATGTTTGCAAGATATCGCTAAACCCAACTGGGTAACACAACATATCATTAATTTTTTAAACATTATTCCAGGCACAGCGAGTATAAATTACCCCAATTAACATTCATTTTAGCAGTTTATAACCTAACTTACAATGTCTGTTAAGGGCCTAACAATTTCGTCCTGTAATTCTAACCATTGCACTTACCTCACCCGTTTTAAGATCATGATATACCTGTACACAGACTTCAAGCATACTGCATTACCTAACTTGTGGATTAAGCAGAACCCATTGCATGTACACAAACATCCATACCTGTCGTAGCAGATATCCTGATCCTTTTATATTGTAAAAAACATTTTACACCTCTGCGGATTACACAGCTTTCCTTAACCTTCACACCAACTATTTTGTTGGATGTAAGGGTTACAACGGCTCAGAACCGTATGAAGCCAACTACCCGAAGCTATCTCACTTGAAGAGGACGAAGGGTCGCCAATTTAATCCACGCAGTGTTTATAATCTTTCTAGGACGGACCAAAGCGTCGTTTAAATATTTATCTCCAATTTCTGGATTAGTTGTGATTTGTTCCATCTACGATATTGTGACTTAATAACAAAAATAATACATATTCCTACAAGTACATGTACAAGGAATACAGGCCTAGTTGACATCAATATAGAAAGCCCCTTGTTATGCAGAGCATTTCGGGAAAATTAGGTCAATATATGTCCCAGGATCCGACTCACACCAGTCCACTAACACCCAGGTACCCATTTTACTGATGGGTGAACATGGACAGCAGGTTTCTTATGGAAACGTCCTAATGTTTTCCATCCGTACCGGGGATCGACCCCCCGGACCTCAGTGTGTGAGCTGAGTGCGCTAGCATTCGAGCAAAGGGATATCTTACTTAAACGTCTTGATACTGTTTATAAGATACGCAAGTTAAGGTGACGGTGAGGATGACAGGAAATTAATGGCATATAGTGTGTCTGGTCTGCACAGAGCGCAGGCACAATTAATATTATTACCAATATTAAGTTTGAAGATAAGATTTATGAATGAATACAAGCACAATAAACACACATTACAACCCTCCCCTTCCCTACTTTTGCAGCACACACCTTGTACCCATTATCCACCTTATAACATACAACCCTTCCCTTACTTTGCAACATACACCCTCACTCCCACCTATGAATATACATCCTCCTCCTCTTTACAAGGTATACTCTGCTTCCCCGCTTTTCAAGGTATACCCTGATCCCCGCTTTACAAGGTATACCCTGATCCCCGCTTTACAAGGCATGCCCTGCTTCCCCACCTAAACACATATATCCTACTTCCCCGCCTAACATATACTCTGCGCCATGATCAGAACTACATCTCGTGTATTGAAGGTTCACTGGGTGAGCTTTTAAGCAAGCGGAAGCTTCGGTTAAATGGCGCAAAGCTCCACTCAAAGGGTCATCGTATGATTGTCCTGAAGAAAGTATAAACCTTTAACCTTCTTTCCCCTCTATGCTACCGTGTGAACACTAAGGGGAAACACTGAGGGAAGACAAGTTTCTTAAGATGCTCACGACAGCATGAGATTTGGGCGGCTAATACATTAAATGCATATGTGCTAAGAAATCGTTTCAGTTATCTAGGGGGGGGAGTGTCCGAGTCCAGGGTCGCATTGTTATATAATTGTATAAAACTATAATAACAAGGAAACATAAAATTCCAAAAGATATTGTAAATTCTTTAGCAGAAAAAAATTATGATTAAGAATCAACATAATAGCAGAAGAGAAGCAAAGGAGTTTCGTTTTCAGTCACTGTTAAGGACTGTGCTGGACCAAGGACTGTGCTGGACCAAGGACTGTGCTGGACCAAGGATTGTGCTGGACCAAGGACTGTGCTGGACCAAGGATTGTGCTGGACCAAGGATTGTGCTGGACCAAGGACTGTGCTGGACTAAGGACTGTGCTGGACCAAGGACTGTGCTGGACCAATGAATGTGCTGGACCAAGGAATGTGCTGGACCAAGGACTGTGCTGGACAAAGGACTGTGCTGGTCCAAGGACTGTGCTGAACCATGGACTGTACTGGACCAAGGACTATGCTGGGCCATGGACTGTACTGGACCAAGGACTGTGCTAGGCCATGGACTGTGTTGGACCAAGGACTCTGCTGGACCAAAATCAGTGTTGATTCCACTCCTCCAGGATAGAGAGAAACGTGTCCTAATTGCAGACTTTTGGTTAAGTGAAAACCTAGCAGCATCATCTACTGAGCAAGAATCTGTAACATACAGTGGCTATAATTTATATCCTTACCTCGAACATTGCATGGAAGCGCCGACCCGATATCTATCATATTAGAGCAGCCAAAATATTGATGCAGTTTGTTTGCAAAACTGTAGACTAAGAGTTGGAGAACTCTCAGGTTACCTGGATATGCCAGTATATTACTTAAGAATAGAAGCCCCCAGTGTGTTTTATTTTATAAAGAACTTGCCTCACTCCCAGCACAGTAAAGTGGAGTAAACATGCGCTATCTTGGTAGTAAAGTAAACGTAGGCAACTTCTTGATTAACAACTTTAATATTTATGCTCCAGCTAAACAGTTTCTGCCGGATTCTTTACCTGATCACATTAATAATGAACCTATCATTATCCTTGAAGATTATAATGCCAGACACAAGAATACTGGAGGGTTAATCACAAACGTCAATTAGAACTAATTTAGTTGAACTCTTAAATGAATATAAAAATGCAAGAACAGTGGCGGCATGTTAGAACTTTGCCTAGAATTTAATGCATAATAACTGAGATTGTTGATGGTCTTATATCTGGTCACTTTTCAAGACTCACAACCGTCAATATTTATCACATTTCCAGCAAACAAGAATTTATTACAACAGGAAGACAATTATTCTTCACTTATATTAAATAAAACTTATTAACTATGTAGATCAATGGTATAACTAGAAGATATGAGGCCTCTGGTGCGCATAAATTTATTGATAACTTAGAGGACCCGCAACTATGTGACTCCGCTCAGAGAACACAGAAACTGAAGTTGAGATGCTAGCAAATCACATCAATAATATTGTGATCACTCACTCTCATGTGTGTAGCTAGAAGAACTGGCAAAGCACAGTGACTTTACAATGCAAGACTCACTGCAAACTTGCATGACTTGGCTGACAGACTCAAGAAACAGAACACCAGAGCATTAGCTTAAGGGGTCGGGGCATTAGCTTAAGCCGGTGGGAGACTTGGACTTGCCTCGCATGGGCCAGTAGGCCTGCTGCAGTGTTCCTTCTTTCTTATGTTCTTAAACAAGTTAAACAGATGTGATTCTCTCAGTCAAGGCTGGAGAGGAATATATAATTAACCAAGAAAAATAGTTGTTCATCCCTCCTCTTCCTTGGATCAAACCTGAATACCTTTCCCTCCTCTGGCGCTGTATGATCCCTACGGATTTAGCGCTCCTCCTTCAGTGAAATACTAATAATAATAATCTAACTCAAGAAAGAAGTTATCTACTGCTATATTTTTGACCACATGTTTGTTACGACACTGGCAAAGGTCTTCACCTTCATCCCAAGTTATGTAGTATATTATTCGTACAAGGGGAAGCGCTAGTCCCGCAAGAGTCCTCAAGCGCCTAACAGACAGAACGTAATCAGGTTTGATGCAAGGAAAAGGAAAGCAGATCCAGTTCCCTGAATCAGCTGCTCTTCACCAGCACAAAGGCACCACAGTCAAGTTCAATCTATCTCCTCCAAAATCACAATCTGTTTGCTGAACCTTTCCACAAAGCTGCCAAATCCTACACTTTTTTTTTCACTCTGATAAAAGTGAACATATTCTGATTTTAAATTCGCCAGCGTTGAGATTGCTGCTCTGGCCAAAATTTCATTGGCAGCTGGATCGAATGTTCCCCCGCTGATCCTTAACAGATTAACTATTATAGTGTCCGCCCTCAGACTCCCGCAGCCTGTAAATAAAGGTAAATACTTTTCTGCTTCTCTTGGAAATGAACTAGAGAGAGAGAGAGAGAGAGAGAGAGAGAGAGAGAGGGGGTACTCACCTGTATACATACAGGTGCACTCTCAAGGGGGTCGAGGTTCAGCTCCTTGCTCTGCCTCACAACTTACCGCTTTCCAGATTCACTCCCTCTTCGTTTCGTGGGCCCGGTCATACCTATTCTTAAAACTACGTATGAAGCCTGCCTTCCCTGTATGTGTGTGTGATGGCATCTTGTCATCAGTTACACAGGCATGTTTGATGGGTTCTCCCAGAATGACGGAAAGTAATAGTCATTTCTAGTTCTGCCGTTTATTATAGGAATATGTGGATACAGTGAGAGCCACAGTGATCCCGTGTCCACACCATAACAACTTCACAAAGCAGGAACAGTGTTAAGCGTCTATACACAAGGAACGTGGAATGCAAACTCAAACTTAGTACAAAGTTATACAACGCAACTAGACACACTGAGTCGAGTAATTATAAAGTATTTAACTCATAAATACAGTAAATCATTCATAAATGAATCCATCATAGATGTCATGAGTAGAAGTTATCCTGTTGGGCACACAGGCTACGATCTCTCAGTGACCAAAGTTCGTGAAATGACTAAACAAGAATCCTAAAAAAATTATGAGTAAATCATATAAGACCTGTATGGGGATACATTCAGGCGAGACACTGAGTCAGTTTTTTACAATGAACACAGCAGAACATTTCATGAAAAATAATGAATTATCACAAAGGAATACAAGAACAGTATGTCTGCAAGAGCAGGGCACTAATTAATGGTTATTATATTAGACAATATACTTATTTGTTATTACATATATTATTTTTTGATAAGACTTAAAATTAACAATATACAGATATAACACACACATGTTGTACACTGACACCTAGCTCAGCCATTACACAAGTGACATAAGTATAGTAAACATCAGAGTCAACATTAGGACTCAATAATACTACACCTAAAACTGAAGTAACAGACATGTGGATAAAAATCTCAGTTTCAAAGGGGAGTGGGTATCTTTCAGCCCCCTCGGCCCTCTGAGGGGCTTGGCCCTTTCGGAAGGGGCTAGTGAACTCTTCCACTTCCTTGTTCCCACAACCGCTTTATTAAAATCATGTGTGTACAAGGCGTCACAAGGCACACCTCTCTCCTTACTAGAATTTCTGAGCAATTGCACATACGAGGTTAAACCTAGAGTAACTGCTTAATCTACAAGTTAGGGGTATTATAACTTCTAGCCCACAGCTAAACAAGAAAAGAGCCCACTTGTGTTAAACTCTGTTGCAAAAGCTAGCAATGAATTTCTATAAAGCTGAAGTCAGCGTTTCCTTTGTGGGATAAGGAGTTGGGGTGATACACAGGACCCAAGAGGCCAGATTGACTTGAAGTACTCAGAGTGTGAATACATCACGAAATCTTTGTCTTTCATGACAGTGTGTTTTAACGTGTTCCGCGGTTTGCACTCGGGCGTAATCGGACGTTGGGAGAAAATTCCTCCCTACCATGGATAAAGAATGGTGGTATTGAAAAGTGACTGTATGACGCGTTGCGAGTGATAGGACATTACAGCGACGAATGGAGATCAGCAACACTCAAGACATCATTCTCGGCCTATATGGCGCAGTCAACGCCACAAGATCCCGTTACACGAGCAAGGTAGGTCCTATTCTCACTTGTATCCACCAAATATGCACTGCAGTCCATAGGTTGAAACAAGGTGATTAGGGCTGTCCTATTCTAGGCCGTCATCTATGGGCTTTATGCCCAACAACAGTGAATAACATATCACATTTCCAGACAAATATGAAGTGCTGGACATATACGCTCCTTTAGGGCAAATTTTTAATTAGTTACTCGTCATTCTACAGCTCCAGTATGGAAGATCTTAGCTCACTCGAAGGAGACTTCTTGAACCGTATGTCGAAAAGTAAACTTAGCTATTAAGTTTCTCCCACAAGACAACATTCTTTGGTCTCCGAGGAATTGCTCGTCTATATTTGAGAGCATATTGACAAGAGTCAGTTGGTGTCGTGTGAGTCAGCTGGTCAGAAGATAGTACGGAGTCAGAAGGCAGGTCAGAGCAAGACGCGGAACAGTGGTCAAGCTTTACATCACTTTATGCATTAGAAAGCTGTTCGACATCATCACTGACCCATTTCATCAGATCTAAATGAGGCTCTTTAAACTAACCAGTAGCTATATGACGAACGTTGTACTTATTGTGACGAATGTACTCAGCAACACGGCTAGGACCAACAAATTTCTAATAAAGTTTAGGCATTGCAGAAGACTTGCTAACATTCAGTTACACTACTCTAGAACCAGCTTTGATCTTACTAGGTTTGATATGGACATTCCGTATTCTGGTAAATTTAGCGTTAGCTCTTGTAATGGATTCTCTCTCTTAAAATTAAGTTGAGCAAAGTTGACGTAGGTAACGAATTCAACAAATCGTAATACGGTGAGACTCCTATTGTGGCAGAGTCGATGCCACACTGCACATCAGGGATTGTTCTATCCCAAGTAGGGCTGGTGTGATCTATATTTACCCTAAGTGCATCAAGAACATTCTTACTCACATGCTCGGCTAAACCATAGCAGGAGGGTGTGCTATAATGGCTGCCTTCTTGATTTTGTAGACATAACACAGCTCGTCGAGTACAGTAATATAAAACTTACCCCCATTTGGAAAAATGGTGTGGCGAAAGCTGGTTCTCTCCTCGGACACGCGTGTAATAGTCTCTGCGGTCATTTTTTTTATAGGGGTCAACTCAGCGTATAGGGTGAAACACACAACTGCAACACTTGCAAGTGTTGCATATGTGTCTAATTTACCAACTCGTCGGTTCTCTGAACCATTCATTCACAAACACACAAACCGTAACACATAGGTGTTTGTTACCCTGGAGTGACGGCTAGAAGTTAGTCTGTAGAGACTCGTTCCCAAGGTTCACTGGTGGTAGGATTAACCTGAAATGGGTTGAGGGTTTCCCTATATTGCCCTTGTCGAACATACATTTTTCACAATGCTGTACATATTCAGAGATACCAGTTGCCATCCGAGGCGAATAGTACCTCAACCTCACTTGCTTGATGGAGCGGTCCTATCCTGATTGACTTATATCTGGGACGTCGTGGATTAGAAGCAGGACTGCATCCACCAACTTCGAGTGTATCATTAATTTATGAACAACGCGATTAGGATTACCAATACTAGCAACTCTGTACAGTAATTCGTTAATCAATACTAAGTCAATGACTGGTACAGGTGACTGGTCAGCAGCTTAATCACAGTAGACCAAATCGGATCACTTTGGATTCACTTCCTCAGTTGTAAGAGGAGAATCCGCTTTAGTTGCTTCAAAATGACATGACAGGGCATCAGCGACCACGTTCTGTTTGTCAGGCGGGTGATCAAAGGTAGGACTGGTCTTCTGGATGGTTAAGACCATCTCGCCAAACATCCAATTAATTGTTTATTATGCAACATAGGGATTAGTGGTGCATGATCTGTCAAGATATGAACTGGTTAGTGATAAATGTCTCAAAAATGTTTTTTAGCCCTTACAGAGGGTCATATTTCCTGTTCAGTAACTGAAAAATTACATTTACCTTTAGTCAAGGCCCGGCTGGTAAATGAAATGGTGCTAGGAAAACACCTTTGCCAATAACACTAGTGTCTATTGTCAAGCAAAACGGTTTCATAACGTTAGTAAAAGTAAGATCAGGAGGCGAAGTGAGGTTTGACTTTAGTATTTGAATTGCTTGTTCTTGACTACAAGTACATTTTAACGGAGGATCACTCTTGGGCAAGTCTGTCAAGGGAGTTGCAATAAGTGAAACACTTGTGATAAACCATCTGTAGACCCCTACAAAGCCAGCAAAATATCTTACAGCTTCAGCAGTCTGTAGCTTGAGAAAATTTTGCTAACAGCTACACAGGTCAGTCTCATCTCCTCTAAGAGTGACTACGTCACCATGAAACTTTATCTCTGACTTCACGACAGCTTCATCTCTAGGTTAGCATCAGCTAGTTTCTCCCGTACCATGTCCAGTATCTCGAGATGAGTCTTCACGTCGTGACACATGACAATCACATCATTTTAAAAGACTTCCGAAAATGTTCGTCATGAGTCTCGAAAATACTGTATAATAGGGAAGCTTCAGAGGCTGAAGGAAGTGATGACCTGCAGAGGCTGAAGGAAGTGATGACCTGCAGAGGCTGAAGGAAGTGATGACCTGCAGAGGCTGAAGGAAGTGATGACCTGCAGAGGCTGAAGGAAGTGATGACCTGCAGAGGCTGAAGGAAGTGATGACCTGCAGAGGCTGAAGGAAGTGATGACCTGCAGAGGTGGAAAAGGCTGTTATCTCTTGGCTGTCCTCATGATGAGGGGTTTACCAAAATCTCTGTATCAAGTCGAGTGTTGAGGAAACTTTACGAAATAATACTGGCTTGATGAAAACTGAACTGGCTTATCAGTGACATACTGGCTTAATGGTGGCTTACTGGCTTTCATTACGTCCATGCTCCACGTCAAAACTGCTGGGAGAGAGAATTAGGGAAGGGCAGGAAAACAGAGCAGAAGCAGTGTGACGTTAGGTGTCTAGTGGGTACCTAACACTACTAGACACTTAACGCCTTGTGCCGCAAAGTGGTGTAGTAGAATAGGGCATCGAGAAATATCACAGCCAGGAAGATTCGAACCCACATTTGTCGCTGTCCACAGTTGAGGCTTAGCTCCCACCGTGATGCCCTAAACCACTTAGCAACAGATGCCTCAAAACACTAGGTAACGTTTTGACACATGTCTGCTAGCAGTTGAATAATACGGAAGTCTGCTAGGAGTGGAATAATTTGGGAAAAGTCTGCTGGCAGAGGAATTATACGAAAAAGGGTAGAGAGAGGCGAAAATATACGAGAAGGATCTTCTAGAGTGGAACTACAGGAATATGGCAAGCATAGAGGAAGTTTACATTTATCAGTTGAAGTATATACCCACCGACACTGGGTGACCCAGAAAAGAAGAACCAAAAGTTTTTTCTTTTTACATTTAGTAATTTATACAGGAGAAGGGGTTACTAGCCCCTTGCTCCTGGCATTTTAGTCACCTCTTACGTCACACATGGCTCACTGGGGAAGGACTTTTTTTTTACCACTTCGCCATGGAGATGAAAGAAAATAAATATGTACAAGAATTATTAAGAAAACAGAAGGAAACACAGATGAGTGTGTATTCATATACGTGTACATGCATGTGTAGTAGATGTAGTGAGATGTAGCAAGATGAATCTGTTTTATTATCGTGCTTGTTTATGAGACATTAAGAAAATAAACCAGCACTTCTACCATTGTGTAAAACAATTACAACCTGCTTAGTAGAGGCCAGGAACTCTACTAGACTTGTGTTGCTGCTGAGTTTACAAGTCAGTAAATGGTAGCGACATAAATCAGGACGACCATGTACAGCATTGAAAATACCATGGATGGAAGGTGTTGAATTTTTACTGAAAGTAAGCTCTTAACCATTATTCATAAGGGTTGTTCTCACATCATGGTATTCACGATTTTTGTTCCATAACCTATTATTCACGAGGGAAGTCCCCACAATCTATTATTCACGAGGGAAGTCCCCACAATCTATTATTCACGAGGGAAGTCCCCACAATCTATTATTCACGAGGGAAGTCCCCACAATCTATTATTCACGAGGGAAGTCCCCACAATCTATTATTCACGAGGGAAGTCCCCACAATCTATTATTCACGAGGGGAAATCCCACAATCTATTATCCACGATTGGTGTTCCATAACCTAGTATTCACGAGGTCCAAAACCCAGTATTCACGAGGGAGTCCCACAATCTAGTATTCACGAGGGAGTCCCCACAATCTAGTATTCACGAGGGGAGTCCCCACAATCTAGTATTCACGAGGGGAGTCCCCACAATCTAGTATTCACGAGGGGAGTCCCCACAATCTAGTATTCACGAGGGGTGTCCCCACAATCTAGTATTCACGAGGGGTGTCCCCACAATCTATTATTCACGAGGGAAGTCCCCACAATCTATTATTCACGAGGGGAGTCCCCACAATCTATTATTCACGAGGGAAGTCCCCACAATCTATTATTCACGAGGGAAGTCCCCACAATCTATTATTCACGAGGGAAGTCCCCACAATCTATTATTCACGAGGGAAGTCCCCACAATCTATTATCCACGATTGGTGTTCCATAACCTAGTATTCACGAGGGGAGTCCCCACAATCTAGTATTCACGAGGGGAGTCCCCACAATCTAGTATTCACGAGGGGAGTCCCCACAATCTAGTATTCACGAGGGGAGTCCCCACAATCTAGTACTCACGAGGGGAGTCCCCACAATCTAGTATTCACGAGGGAGTCCCACAATCTAGTATTCACGAGGGGTGTCCCCACAATCTAGTATTCACGAGGGGTGTCCCCACAATCTAGTATTCACGAGGGGAGTCCCCACAATCTAGTATTCACGAGGGAGTCCCCACAATCTAGTATTCACGAGGGAGTCCCCACAATCTAGTATTCACGAGGGTGTCCCCACAATCTAGTATTCACGAGGGGTGTCCCCACAATCTAGTATTCACGAGGGTGTCCCCACAATCTAGTATTCACGAGGGTGTCCCCACAATCTAGTATTCACGAGGGGTGTCCCCACAATCTAGTATTCACGAGGGTGTCCCACAATCTAGTATTCACGAGGGGTGTCCCCACAATCTAGTATTCACGAGGGTGTCCCCACAATCTAGTATTCACGAGGGGTGTCCCCACAATCTAGTATTCACGAGGGGTGTCCCCACAATCTAGTATTCACGAGGGGTGTCCCCACAATCTAGTATTCACGAGGGGTGTCCCCACAATCTAGTATTCACGAGGGGTGTCCCCACAATCTAGTATTCACGAGGGGTGTCCCCACAATCTAGTATTCACGAGGGGGGTCCCCACAATCTAGTATTCACGAGGGTGTCCCCACAATCTAGTATTCACGAGGGGTGTCCCCACAATCTAGTATTCACGAGGGTGTCCCCACAATCTAGTATTCACGAGGGTGTCCCCACAATCTAGTATTCACGAGGGTGTCCCCACAATCTAGTATTCACGAGGGTGTCCCCACAATCTAGTATTCACGAGGGGTGTCCCCACAATCTAGTATTCACGAGGGTGTCCCCACAATCTAGTATTCACGAGGGTGTCCCCACAATCTAGTATTCACGAGGGTGTCCCCACAATCTAGTATTCACGAGGGTGTCCCCACAATCTAGTATTCACGAGGGGTGTCCCCACAATCTAGTATTCACGAGGGTGTCCCCACAATCTAGTATTCACGAGGGTGTCCCCACAATCTAGTATTCACGAGGGTGTCCCCACAATCTAGTATTCACGAGGGTGTCCCCACAATCTAGTATTCACGAGGGGTGTCCCCACAATCTAGTATTCACGAGGGGTGTCCCCACAATCTAGTATTCACGAGGGGTGTCCCCACAATCTAGTATTCACGAGGGGTGTCCCCACAACCTAGCATTCACGAGGGGTGTCCCCACAACCTAGCATTCACGAGGGTGTCCCCACAACCTAGCATTCACGAGGGTGTCCCCACAACCTAGCATTCACGAGGGGTGTCCCCACAACCTAGCATTCACGAGGGGTGTCCCCACAACCTAGCATTCACGAGGGTGTCCCCACAACCTAGCATTCACGAGGGGTGTCCCCACAACCTAGCATTCACGAGGGGTGTCCCCACAACCTAGCATTCACGAGGGGTGTCCCCACAACCTAGCATTCACGAGGGGTGTCCCCACAACCTAGCATTCACGAGGGGTGTCCCCACAACCTAGCATTCACGAGGGTGTCCCCACAACCTAGCATTCACGAGGGTGTCCCCACAACCTAGCATTCACGAGGGGTGTCCCACAACCTAGCATTCACGAGGGGTGTCCCCACAACCTAGCATTCACGAGGGTGTCCCCACAACCTAGCATTGACGAGGGTGTCCCCACAATCTAGCATTCACGAGGGGTGTCCCCACAACCTAGCATTCACGAGGGTGTCCCCACAACCTAGCATTCACGAGGGTGTCCCCACAACCTAGCATTCACGAGGGTGTCCCCACAACCTAGCATTCACGAGGGTGTCCCCACAACCTAGCATTCACGAGGGTGTCCCACAACCTAGCATTACGAGGGATGTCCCCACAACCTAGCATTCACGAGGGTGTCCCCACAACCTAGCATTCACGAGGGTGTCCCACAACCTAGCATTCACGAGGGTGTCCCACAACCTAGCATTCACGAGGGTGTCCCCACAACCTAGCATTCACTAGGGGTTTCCCACAACCTAGCATTCACGAGGGGTTCCCCACAACCTAGCATTCACGAGGGTGTCCCCACAACCTAGCATTCACGAGGGTGTCCCCACAACCTAGCATTCACGAGGGGTGTCCCCACAACCTAGCATTCACGAGGGGTGTCCCCACAACCTAGCATTCACGAGGGGTGTCCCCACAACCTAGCATTCACGAGGGTGTCCCACAACCTAGCATTCACGAGGGGTGTCCCCACAACCTAGCATTCACGAGGGTGTCCCCACAATCTAGCATTCACGAGGGTGTCCCCACAACCTAGCATTCACGAGGGTGTCCCCACAACCTAGCATTCACGAGGGGTGTCCCCACAACCTAGTATTCACGAGGGGTGTCCCCACAACCTAGCATTCACGAGGGGTGTCCCCACAACCTAGTATTTACGAGGGGTGTCCCCACAACCTAGTATTTACGAGGGGTGTCCCCACAACCTAGCATTCACGAGGGGTGTCCCACAACCTAGTATTTACGAGGGGTGTCCCCACAACCTAGTATTCACGAGGGGTGTCCCCACAACCTAGTATTCACGAGGGGTGTCCCCACAACCTAGTATTTACGAGGGGTGTCCCCACAACCTAGTATTTACGAGGGGTGTCCCCACAAAACTGGTTTACAAGGTGCAACACGTGACGACTTGGCAGTATTGGCTGGAAGGCCAACACTCCTTATTGTAAATGGACCAGAAAATTACATTTTTGACAAGAGAAGCAGCAAATGTTTCATGGTGCCACCCCTGCCAACACACAGTGCCCCCCTGCCAACACATGGTGCCACCCTTGCCAACACACAGTGCTTCCCCTGCAAATACATGGTGCCACCTCTGCCAACGCAGGGTGCTACCCCCCGCCAACACATGGTGCCACACCTGCCAACACATGGTGCCACCCTTGCCAACACAGGGTGCCATCTCTGCCAACACGGGGTGCCACCTCTGCAACACGGGGTGCCACCTCTGCCAACGCGGGGTGCCACCCCTCCCAACACAGGGTGCCACCCATACAAAAACATGGTGACAGTTGTCCCTGCACATCGTGTCACTCTTTACAACACATTATGCCATCCCTTGCAACACAGTGCCATCTCTCCCATCACATGGTGCCACACACAACACAGAGTAAATAAGATATTTCCGCAACACTATAACTTTTATTAGGAAACATTTTGCTTCTGTGGGGGTTTTGTGTCCTGTATACGAGATTAAAAAAGTCTGTTTTTCTTTTAACTTCAGTTTATTAGAATATAACTTTTCAGTGATAATTCATCTGTATCTACAAAATATTACACGGTTTGCAAAATATCAAAACATTTTTTTTGCACGTTAATAAGAGTTAAAACATTACAAAGACTTATAGAACATTCCATAGAGAGGTCGGTATCTTAGGTGGACGCAGGCAGG